>CM060396.1:22500-526682 GCA_030545235.1 Helianthus tuberosus | reverse complement strand
TACGAATTCACGTAAAATTTAAACGTGTAAATTAAATTTCTAACATTGTATTCGAATAATAATGATAAGTGTAGAAAAAGAATTTGAATTTGATTCTTTTTTGACCAAGTTCTCGCGGTTTTTTCATTTGTTCTCACGGTTCTCACAATATTTAGCGTTCTCATTTAAACCCTCCCCTATATATATATATATATATATATATATATATATATATAGTGGTAAGTATATGGAGGGGAAAACCAATTTTATTGAGAAAACTTAGGAAACTAGAATATGTGGTCCACATTCATCCACATCACCTCATCCAAACCCATGCTTTAAGGGGTATTTTGGTCTTTTTGTTTTTTCTTTGAAGATTGTGCCTAGTACTTTTCACCTTTTTCAACCCATCCATCCATCACCTTTTTCAAACCATCATCATCCATTCTCTCTATAAAATAACACCTAATATCTCATTCTCTCTCTATCTTCAAAACTCCATTGTTCTCTTCTTTCAACCATTGAAATCTGAAGATCGAAGATTGAAGCCATCCTTCCAACCTTGAAATATGAAGATCGAAGCCACCATCAAAGCTCTGCCACCATCAAAGCTCTCAAAGATCGAAGGATCGAAGCCACCACCCCTTCCAACCTTGAATCTGAAGATCGAAGCCACCATTGAAGATCGAAGCCACCATCAAAGCTCTCAAAGAAAAGGAAAGTTCGGTGTCATTTTAATCACATCTTTGTTTCTGTTTTTTAGAGAGAGAAAGCTAATGTTTTGGAAAGAGAGATAACAATTTTCATGTTGTTCACCTAGACACCAAGAAACACACGCACAAGTGTGTGAGAGAGAAACAGGTTTAAAGATCTTACTTTTGTTAATTTATGTAATTTGTTTAGATTTATACTTTGTATAATGTTTGGTAGATTTAAAATCAGAGCTAGTTTGTTTATTTTATTTTTTTAAATCGAGATCTATAAGAAATTTTTTGTATGTTGTATTTCTCTCTTCAAAGTGTATTGATTTTCTTATGAAGATTAAAGTTAAATTTCTAAATTGTTTTGTCCAGCGATTTTGAGTTAATGATTGCTTTTAGTTGGATTTTTGTGTGTGTGTGTGTGGGGGGGGGGGGGGTGTGGGTGAGCTGGGTTTTTTTTAGGGTTTATGAATTGGATTTGGTTTAATTTGTTTTCTGGTTTAGTTTAAATTCAGCATCACCATTGATGGTAGATAATTAGTTTGAAAATCCATAATTTTTACGATGTATGCTTTAAATTTCTTTGTTTTTAGTTGTTTTTTGAATAAATTCACTCCGATATTACATTTTCATTACCTTAGAAAGTTCATAATTTAATCGGATATCGGTTTTTGTTTTACAAATAGAAATTCGTTGTTTTTTACTGGATAATTTGTTAACATATGTTACATTTCTATCAGCTACATTTATGCGAAGAGTATATTGATATTTTTTACGAAGATTAATGTTGACTTTCTAAATTGTTTGTACAGAGTATATTGTTATTTTTACGAAGATTAATGCTAAAATTTCTAAATCTGTTTGTCATATATGTTGTAACACGTGTTACACTGCGGGTTACATATGTTGTATATAGGGTGTTACATGTGTTACCCCAGTATATGAGACCAGCTTATTGTTTTTTTTAGATTGGCTGTTAAATGTTAAAATGTATAAACTTCATAATTTATTCGGAATCTCGTTTATTTTACAAATAAAAAGTCGTGTTTTTTTGGTGGGATAATTAGCTACATATGTAGTAACAAACATTACACAACGTTAGGCGTATTACATGTGTTACACATCTAAATATTAAGATAAATGGTTGTGAAGAAAGATATATTTACTGTTACTTCAAAACAATAAGGATTTGTAAACATGTGGTACATGTGTTACAGATCTGCATTTTTTACATTTCTTTTACTTCAAAACATGTGTTAGACATGTAGCTCTTACTTTACAACCTTCTCTGTTACTTCAAAACAATTTGTAACATGTGTTACTTGTGTTACAGATCTGCCTTTTTTTAATTATCTGATAGTTGTACATGTGTTACACATGTAACCCTTACTCTATGTGGTTCTGAAAAAAAGATAAATTTATTGTTATTTCAAAACGATAGGCAATTCTAAGATGTGTTACACATGTTAAAATTGTCCTTTGTTTTGGAGTAACAATAGGCATTTTAAAAAGATTCCTTTATTCTTATTTCAAAACATTAGGCAGTTGTAACATGTGTTACACATGTAGCTCTTGTCTTACAATGTCTCCTAACAAACGTTAGGCGTATTACATGTGTTACACATCTAACTGTTAAGATAAATGGTTGTGAAGAAAAATATCTTTACTGTTACTTCAAAAACAAAAAGCATTTGTAACATGTGTTACATGTGTTACATATATGCATTTTTTACATTTCTGACACCTTTACATGTGGGCCTTCTAAGATGTGTTAAGGATGTTAAAATTATTTATTGTTTTGAAGTAGCAATAGACATTCTTACATGTACCTGCATAATGTTGTGAAAAAAGATTCCTTCATTGTTACCTCAATCAATAGGCAGTTGTAACATGTGTTACACATGTAGCTCTTATATTACAATCTTTCCTAATATGTGTAACATATGTTACAATTGCTTATTGTTTTGAGGTAACAGTAAAGATATCTTTTTTCATTGTTACTTCAAAACAATATGTAGTTGTAACATGTGTTACACATCTTAAAATTGTCTATCTTTTTCAGCTGACGACAATCACTGACCAAACACCAATTTTTCACACGTGTTATGTACATGTAACAGTATTTTGGACTTTGCACATATAGGGGGGGGGTGCACATATGTAACACATGTTTGTAACATGTGTTACACTAGAGAGGTAACACATGTATAGCCACGTTACACATGTTACATAGAAGATTAATAAGTTTTAACTATAGAATATTTAATATTGATGTACTTGTTTTGTTCATAGGTGAAAAGATGTTTTGTGTTCAAGATGAAGATGGTTATCAAGAAGCGAAACCCGCGGAAGGATTACAACGCATCATCAGGTTTTCGTGGTGACGATGGTGTTGTTGTGAAGGCAATTTTTAGAAGACCATTTTTAGAAGCATTACAACTATTGATATAAAATTTATTTTTATTTTCATTGTTAGTATGCCAATATTTGGATGAATACGGATGTTGTTGTGAAGGCAATTTTTTTTTGGATGCAACAACTATATGTAACATGTGTAACCTTGACGTTGTAACACATGTAACACCTATATGTAACATGTGTAAGATTGCTATACATGTGTTACATATATACCCATATTGTAACATATGTTATAAACATGTGTTACATATGTCAGCCCCTTTGGTGTCAATTTAAACTTAGCAAAATTACATATGTAACAACATTACATCATTCCAAAATGTCATATCAATGAACAAACAAGTAATATATGTAACTATAAGTATATGAGACTAGTGTAACAAATTAAAGGGACAAACGATACACTTCATGTTACATAAGTACCTAGACTTGTTATTAACAATGTTATTAGTAGATAAAAAAACTGCATTAACGTATATTTTTTACATTGAACCCAGCTTATTGGTTATAAGTCTTACACATGGCAAGAAGTTCTTCCAGTGTGACGTATGATTTAACAATAATAGGATGATATTGCTCGTTGACATTCGGTGTCCACAATTTAGTGCCATTAGAATACTAGTAAATATGGTAACGTGGAGTATGTTCTATATCATCTGTGGATATAGGGACGGATGTTAGTATAAGTTTACGTGTGTTATGAACGTTGTAATACGTTTAGCACCCTAGGGTAACAAAAAAAGATCACACATGACACTTGTCGTCATGTTACACATGTTAATTGTGTGTGCACATGTAACATCTTCTCTACAATGTATGTAACATCCTTAAAAGTTGTGTTCCTACTCTGCTTTATATTTTGTAAGTACTTATAGGTAAACATGTTTCAAAGATACAACCTGTAAAATGTGTTACACCAAAATGTTACACAAGTGTTTCCAGTTTTACACATGTTACATCTTCTGTAACTCTGCTTTATACATTGTAAGTGTTTCCTGTTTCCAGTTTAAACATGTTTTAAAGATAGAAACTGTAACATGTAAGTACTTATAGGTAAACATGTTTTAAAGATACAGTCGTATCACCTTACAAGTTATATGTTTTACTGACAAACGCCATGTCACACATGTTACACACTATAGAGTGAAACAACAGTATTGAACGTTGCTACACATTTCCCATTCTGTCGTAACATGTGTAACCTTTTTGGGGGTATCAATGTTGTAGGTTTATACAGACTTAAATATATACAAATGATCCAAAAATGATCATACATGTGTTACCCTCTAGTGTAACATAAGTTACAAACATGTCTTACATATGTGCAGCCCCGATTTTTGGTAACAAAGGGGTTGAACATATGTAACACATGTTTGTAACATGTGTTACACTGGAGGGTAACTTCTGTACAATGTCAAAGGTACCCACCACCTGCCCTTCATCGACTTCTTGTTCCCATTCTTCATCGGTTTCTCCATCTACATTCTTTCGCTTTATGGCCACCTTTTGTCGTATCTGATATTGTAGTTCTTTTTTTCTGCCAAGATCCCTTCTCGTTTGGTTGCAACTGCTATGGTCAAGTCGTAATAACACAAGTTACACTCTAGTATTTTTAATCTACTAATTAAAAAAATAGTAGTAACATAACTAACACTAGTTACCTTCTACCCAATTATGCCCTGAACTTGAAGACTCCCTAAATTTTGAGTTTTTATCTGCATCATTTCACACATAATGTTTTGTTAGGTTTCTTCCCAGTCCCAGTCCTGCCCAAGAAATGAAAAACACAAATATTAGTAGTCAACAAAAGAGTACTTGCTAAGATGAGGATACAACAATTACAAAATGTGTAACACCATGTATGCACCATATATTTTTCCGAAAGTGTAACATATGTTACAACATACAGGACAAACAGTTTAGAATCTAACTAGCAGAAATGTAGCTGGCAGAAATGTAACATACGTAACTAGTTATGCCTGCAAAAATTCGAAACATTTAACACTAATTATAAAAAAAGAACAACTTAACCAACAAATTTTTTAAACCTTTTCTGTAACAATTATGGATTTTCAAACTAATTATCTACCAATAATTGGGATGCCCAATTTAAACAGAAAACAAAATAAAGCAAATCCAATTCATAAAACCTAACACAAACCCAACCCATAAATTATTGGGCAACAAACTGAAAATATCAAAAAACTGAAAATACCAAAAAAGGGATATGTGCAACCCCCCTCTTTACGTTGAGGATGGGATTATAAAAAGGAAAATGCACAGCTGAGTAAAAAGATGTAACACGTGTTACAACGGTTGTTTTAAGAACTTTCAAATAAACAAGTGTTGCAAAGTGGATGTTTTTAAATAACTGTTTAAATCAACGCAATAGAGATGTGTAAGTAGGTAATTTCCTTTTGTAACACGTGTTACATTGGATGTATCTTTACGTTGAGGATGGGATTATAAAAAGGAAAATGCACAGCTGAGTAAAAAGATGTAACACGTGTTACAACGGTTGTTTTAAGAACTTTTAAATAAACAAGTGTTACATTGTGGATGTTTTAAAAAAACTGGTTTCATCCATTTGTAATAGAGACGTGCAAGTAGGTAAAAACCTGTTGTAACACATGTTACATATGTGCAGCATCAAAGGTACCCACCACTTGCCCTTCATCTACTTCTTGTTCCCATTCTTCATCGGTTTCTCCATCTACATTCTTTCGTTATCGTAACACATGTAACATGTGTTACCTCCTAGTATAACACACAATAACAGTTACTATTCAGATCAAAAGCCCAAACAAGCAACCAACCCAACAAAAAAACAGTTACTATTCAGATCAAAAGCCTCAAACAAGCAACCAAACCAAACACAACTTTTTACCACAAAAATGATTTTAACACAAAAATAAAAACCTGCAAATTACATAAACATTTACCCATTTTTACAACCATTTTAACAAAAGAATCATGTTCATCTTTAAAACATCCATTACACAAAAACCTATAAACAACCATTTTAACTAAAACATCAAGTGTGAAATGATTTTTCAAAATAAAATACTCAAGAGATTGTTGTTTCTCTCTCTAAAATAGCAACTTTCTCTCTCTAAAAACACTTACCGAATCTAGAAACCGTGTGATGAACACGATGAAGATCTTCAAACTTGCTTCTCTCTATGTGTTCTTGGTGTTCTTGATGAATATGATGAAGATTGTTGTTTCTCACTCTAGAAATAAACTTTCAACAAGCATCAGCACACCCGCCACCGCCGTAGACGGCGCTGCAAACGCCGGAAATGATGAAGATTTGTACCGGATCTGGATGTCGAACGGCGGCTTGTAATCAGAATCCCCACACCGGATCTGGATCTCTCTCTCTACCTCCTGAACTCTCTCACACACACACTTGTGTGTGTTCTTGGTGTTTATTTTGAAACATGGAGAGAGAGGTAGAATGGATGATGATGATGATGATATTGTATGTACAGAAGAAGAAGAAGATAGAGAGATAAGGAGATATTTTGAATTCTCAAAAGAAGAAAGGAAAAGGAAGAGAGAGAATGATGTTTGATGGTGATGGTGACAGAAGAGAGAATGAGATATGGTGATGCTTTGACACAAATACCCTCCTGGCCCACTCATCAACATAACTAATGTATTAAATTTAAATCAATAACCATCAAAATTCCTTAACCCTTAGATGATCAAGATCAATGGTCACAATTTGGTTTCCTTAGTTTTCTCCCTAATAAATGGTTTCCTATATATCCATGCCCTATATATATATATATATATATCCTTTACATAACAAAACGCGATACTCCTTACATCGGATACTGGTGGAAATTGTTTTATGAATTCCATGAACGCTGAAGGTGAGGACCAGAGCTTGAGTACTGTGTTGTGATATAGGGATGAGCTCGGTACCGGTACCGAAAATCCCTAAAAGTGGGTACCGGTACTGGTACCGAAATACCCGGTTCGGTACCGGTATTTGATGGGTAAAAATCGATAAATACCAGTACCGAAACGGTACCGTACCAGACCCGTGGATTAAAAGTTTTTTACAGTAAAAATAAAATATTATGTCCAAACATTTGCCGAATTTCATACATGCATTCATGATTTTTTTTTGTGGTATGTCGTTGTTTTGCTTCCTCCGTCTTTCCCAATCAACTGTTATGTAGTTAAACTCAGTGATTAAAGTTGATTTTAGGGATTCAACATGAAACAAAGATGATACGCATATTAGGATTAAATATTACCTGCATTTTGCTTTTTAACCATGATCGAATCTCTATTTTAGTATGTGACTAGGTTACAACCCCGTGTATTACACGGGTTTATAAATGTAATGTTATATAATTAATACTAAAAAACAGTGTGTTAAATAAAAGAGTTAACTGCCATTTTCGTCCCTGTGGTTTGGTCACTTTGGCCATTTCAGTCCATTTTTCAAAAATGCGCCATTTCCGTCCCCCACGTTCTGGAAAGGTGCCATTTCAGTCCAAAAATCATAACCCAGTTAAGTCAGTTTGTAAATAAGGACTGATTGTGTAAATTTGTAACATAAAGGACTGATTGTGTAAATTTGAAAAATGGACTGAAATGGCAGTTAACACCACCACCACTAGCCCTGCCACCACCACCGCCACCACCGCCACCACCGCCACCACAGCCACCACAGCCACCACCGCCACCACAGCCACCACCGCCACCACAGCCCTGCCACCACCACCACTCCGCTGCCACCACCACCACTCCGCTGCCACCACCACCGCCACCACAGCGAAACGAAAGGAACGAGAACGGTATCCGAAAAGTAAACGAGCAAAACAAAGGAACGAGAACGGTATACCGAAACGAAAAGCTTGCGGGTTACGGGGACGTCTTCGTCTTCTCCGGTCGTCTTCTCCGATGAACTCCGAACTCCGGCGAGTTGCAGAAATGAGCAGGGATTGGCTGTGGTGGCGGTGGTGGTGGCAGCGGAGTGGTGGTGGTGGCAGGGCTGTGGTGGCGGTGGTGGTGGTCACACACGTACACGGATTAGAGATATAAGAATTCATGAAATTTCATCATATTCGGAGCCGAAAATTATCAATTTCTTCATATTTCTTCATCTATTCATCTTTTTCATCTTTTTGAACTATAAACTCAGATTCACGAAGATTTAACGGTTAAAATTGGATAAATTTTCAGTATGTTATACGAAAATGTGTTTTGATAAACCCTACAAAGTTTCAAGTTCAAGTTCAAAGAAAATCTTGGTCAATTTGATGAAAAGATGAAGAACTGAACTGGTTGTGCGCTGAATAATTGGTACGAACCCAGGTCTGCCTTGTACGAACCGAGGTCTGTTCATACGAACCCAGGTTTGCTTTGTACGAATCCAGAAGTTCATACGAACCCAGTTAATACAAATCTGGTTTAGAAGTTGATACGGATCTGAGATTCAACATTTGTTACGAATTGAGATTAGTGTAGTTAATACGAGTCTGGATCTGATTTCATACGAATCAGCATCAGTGTTATGAATCTGGACTGTTACGAACCAGTGTTGATTTCATCATTCATACGAACCCAAGAACACAACAATTAAATACGAATCTGGAACAAGTTATTGCGCATACTCTTATCATGAAGCACATATCTGGAATTATTGATGTTTACGAATTAGATTTCTGCAGCCCGCAGATTTTCGATTTGTGAACAAATAACAGAATCAGTTTAATCCACTGTTATACAGCCACAACAGATTCAGTTTAATCCGTTGTTGTACATTTGCTGCAGAATCAAAACGTGTCCATTTGCAGAACTGTTTTGCAGTTTTCTTTTCTGCAAGTTGTTACGAACCCGTTTGCACAGAACTGAGTTTATCCGCAGAAATATATGCATTCGCTGAAAACAGTCTCCATCATCTGTACTTCACAGAAATGAGCAGGGATTGGCTGTGGTGGCGGCGGTGGCGGCGGTGGTGGCAGCGGAGTGGTGGTGGTGGCAGGGCTGTGGTGGCTGTGGTGGCGGTGGTGGCTGTGGTGGCTGTGGTGGCGGTGGTGGCGGTGGTGGTGGCAGCGGAGTGGTGGTGGTGGCAGTGCTAGTGGTGGTGGTGTTAACTGCCATTTCAGTCCATTTTTCAAATTTACACAATCAGTCCTTTATGTTACAAATTTACACAATCAGTCCTTATTTACAAACTGACTTAACTGGGTTATGATTTTTGGACTGAAATGGCACCTTTCCAGAACGTGGGGGACGAAAATGGCGCATTTTTGAAAAATGGACTGAAATGGCCAAAGTGACCAAACCACAGGGACGAAAATGGCAGTTAACTCTAAATAAAACATATGCATTTCACGGGTAAATAATAATTGAATAAAATATGATGTAATTTGTTAACATGTAGGGGATGGTTATCTTGAGAACGCTAAATACTGCGAGAACCGTAAGAACGAATGAAATAAACCACTCAAAACAATTTTTTTTAATGCAAACCTCATTGTAAATTAAGATACAACATCAAATAAAATAATTTCTCTTCTCAAAATCACTTTTATTAGATTTTTTTATACATGTGTAAATATAACAAATTTACACACGTGCACTGGAAGCAGTCTCTCTATTCCTACGAGGTAGAGGTAAGGCTGTCTACATCTTACCCTCCT
Organism: Helianthus tuberosus; assembly: GCA_030545235.1. NCBI lineage: Eukaryota > Viridiplantae > Streptophyta > Magnoliopsida > Asterales > Asteraceae > Helianthus > Helianthus tuberosus. Next base: position 516,916 of record CM060396.1, on the reverse strand, counting down.
CAGACCCTACCTTAGCTTTGCTATTGGTGGGATTTACTGAGTATGATGATGATGATGATGATACATATGTAAATATAACAAATTTACACACGTTTAAATGACAAACTTACACATATGTAATTTTTTTATTTACGAATTAACGGAAATTTGAACATGTAAATTAAATTTCTAAAATAATAAGTGTATTTTTTTTAATTTGAATTGTTTTTTTACCAAGTTCTCGCGGTTTTTCATTCGTTCTCACGGTTCTTAAAAAATTTAGCGTTCACATTTAAACCTTCCTCTGTCAAGCTATGTATTTAATAAAATGAACATTGATGTGAATTATAAATTTTGTTAAGTTTAATTTTTAAACTCGTTAGCATGCATCAGCCGAAGAGTTTGTAAGTCGGCAATATATCGGTGGTCGTAAGGGTTTTCATCGGTTTCAGCAGGGACTCTTTAATTTTTTTTATCCTCCTTTAAAAACAAAACAATCACAATTACAAAACTAATAAGGAATCTTCGTAAAATCTTATAACTATTGTTAATGGATTAGATATAATGCTTGAAACTCGGGTAGTTAAATGAGTTTGTTTTGGTTATATATTACTAACGACCGATAAAATTAAAAAGTAAAATACAGTCTATCAAGTTATATAAAATAAACCTTATCTACAACTTATGGAAAATTTATATATTTAGAATTATACTGCCAAATTTCATAACCAAAGGGAAAATTAGATATCCTTAAAATAAAATCGTAAATAATAGAGAGTGGTTGAGAAGGTGACATGTGTCCCTAAAAGGGTTTCTTTTATTATATAGTATAGATATAGATTTGAATCTGAAGCAAATTAGCGAAATTTAGGGCTACGATTTAGTCTCCAACTGTTAAACGGTTTTTGAGGGTTGAAGTGTAATTGACACTTATGCCCTTCCCACTCGCTTTTGTAATTGAATTGAATGAATGTAACTTACTATTGTGCCACCGAATCAAATTAAGGGGTGGATTAGATCAGATGTGTGGTTGAGATTGTCGCGTACGCATCTCATGATAAGGGGTCTTATACGTTAACTGGTCTCGGCAAATATAATACCCACCCTCCCCTCCCCTCTCGCATCATCTTCGTCTAACCTAACCTCCATGACCACCCATCAAAGGTCACCACCGTACTTTTCTTGGTACTAAACTAGACCTGAGCTCCATCAGCTTAAGGAAATGCAAATAACTCTACAAAATGAATTGCCAAATGAGATATGATACAAAGCTTAGCTTTAAGTTCTTCACACTCATGACCGATTGCAATAGGCATCACATATTCGACTTTCTTAGAAACATTTCCTTTAGTTTACAGCGTACAAACATCCTAATCCACAAATAGTTAAACAATCGCACACAAAAACAATACATACAACTCCAAGATACGAGTTAGATACAAACCTAAGGTAATAAAAAGTACTAAATATTACTACGTAATAATGACGAGTGACAATAGTCTCCGATGGGCGAAGAGGCAACGATGATGGGTAGTTCTAACTTCTAACAATTAAATTAGGTTTGGCGATGGACATTGAAAGTTTAGAAGATGCTCGTCTCCACATGGTTTCACCTTTCGCGAACCCTAGATTGTCAGTTGTTGATCTGAATCAGCAGCTATAGAGCATCCTAGTGTTGGTAAACATGAGGGTGAGAGGGGCGCTTTGCGGTGAATGGGATCGGGGAGGAGATGCCGCGCGGGGAGAGGTGTCGCCATCATTTTCACCGCATGGAGGGGGATGGATTTCGGTGATCATTTACCGCATGAAGGTAGAGAGGGAGAGGGTGGCCCACCAGATTTTCAGCCAATCAAGTAATTTGGCAACTTAATTAAAAAAACAAGTCCCCCCAAGAGAGGAGTGCCGCCATCAAATTGAAGGTGTGACCTGTGAGGGGAGTTAAGTGGGGAGTTGACGTGGCGCGTACCGGTTAAAAACCGGTCCCAACCGGTTATACCGGTTATTGTTTTGGACCTCAAAAACCGGTTAGTAACCGGAACCGGTTATAAAAAAAAAACCGGTTTTTATTTTGAGTGAAAAAACCGAAACCGGTTAATAACCGAAACCGGTTTTTGAAAAAAACCGATTTGTACACCCCTAGGTGTGAGGGGAGTTAAGTGGGGAGTTGACGTGGCGGGTGTTGATTGGCTGTGATAAGAGAGATTACTCCCCACTTAGAGGAGTGCCCCTCTCACGATGGTGGTGGTTGGTGGATGGGGGTGAGCCCCACAAGGTTTTAATGTATATTTAGTTTATTTAATATTATATTTTTGGTTTTAATTTTTTAAATTCTTTTGTTTTTACCAATACGGGTAAGTAATCTCAAATGCACACTTAACTGGACAATTAATGTCATATGTCGTTAGAGAGCACAAATGTTAGGTAATGTATACTACAGGGAGTATCTATGTAATTTGTCTTTTTAAAAAAAAATCCATGTAGTATGTGGGGAAAGGTGAAATCGGTGCAAAAAGGAACTTTGGAGTAATTAACTCAACATATTTTGTACACTGTTATGGATTTTGATTGTATAGATTTTTTTTTTGCACAACATTTTTTTCATTATCTAAGGAAGTGTTTTTATTTACATAAAACCGACAACAACGTTTTGTAATAAAAAAGTTATTATTAATGAAAATAAACATCAGTTACCCGTTGGTTATTCCTCCATTGATGATCCCTCGGTGAAGCATTCGTTGGTAATCCTAGGTGACGATGTTGTCACTAATCAGTTAGTAGTAGTGACAGTTCGAATTGCTAGCAGGTAACTCCCATTGGTAATCTGTTCAAAATTATATCGGTGATATGTCAATATGTTCGTTACCGACGGTTCCCAATTAAGTTGATACGCTTTTGGCAAATCTATGACTATCATCATTGAAACCCCTTTATTTTACCGTTTCTTCATTTAGTTATATCCGAATATAGTTAAGCTACAAATTACCAACTTCTTATTGTTTGTATTCTTAACATTTGATATGATCAAGAACTAACCATTATATAATTTTGACTGATGACAAATATATACTTAACAAATATTTGTCAAACATATATACCTAATATGTTAGAAAACTCAATCAGTACGGTTTTATGTCTCAATTCGATGTTTTGAAAGTTATTTTGATAAGAGATGCAAAATCACTTTTTAATGTCCCACTTCTAATAGAAATAGAATATCACAAAGACATGTTGAAAACGCTTACATTCACAACTTATTGCGTCGATAATACTACAATTAAGAAGTAGATTGAAGTTTAAAAACAATACTGATATGTAAACTAGCTTCCTGTGTTGACTGTTGACCAATTAATTAACTTGTTTATATAATTTTCTATCTTTCATGTGGAATTACTATTACTATCAGTTTTAAATATCAAGAAAACAATATATATAATGACAAGAAAAATAATTAATTTTATGAGAAGAAAAATGCTGTTTGGTTTCGACGTAGTAACTATTATTTTTCACCTACTACTTTTATATTTCTATTATATTTATTATCTTAATACATTGTTATCTAGAAGGTGATAAAAGAATAAATTGTTGTCTTAATCAACTCTTGGATTGCTAGATAAAACTAAATCAATATACTATATAATAAAAGAAACAAATTGAGGGACACTTGTCATTATTCTAGACCATCATTAATTATAGATAATTATTATTTAATTTAAATTATTAAATTTAATATATATTTCAAACATTTAAGAAATTATGGATACGGATAAAGTTCCATAAAATATTTGTTTTGATATTGTTTTCCATAAATAATGGGTAATTTAACATCAAAGAGGAAGTTGGATTGTTGATTAATTGAAACGTGAAAGGGATTATCATTATACACATACATTTCCAGATTGTTTGGAATATCAACTAACGTGTTATGCAATAGTATAATAAGTTGTACTTCTAATCTATATCTATACTATATAATAAAAGAAATCAATTGAGGGACACATATATCTTTTAGTTTTCTCATCTCTATCTCCTACTTAATTATAATTAATATTTTTTAAAGAGAATATGTCACAGAATAGTAACCAAGTTTCAAAAGTGTTCTAATTAGGTCACTCGGATCGTTTTGTCACAATTAGATAACTTAATATTCAAATCGAGTCATGTCCTTTTTTCTATGTGTCAAGAAAAAAATGAAGAATAAGATGTTGGAATCGGATTATTCTAATATATGAAATTATATTTATTAAAAATAAAAACACTTTAAATACATTAAAAATAAAAAAAACAAGTTACAATTCACGTCATCACTCAAAGTTAGCATCAAATAAAAGGGAAAAAGAAACAAAAATCCACATCACCATGGTTACTTATGAAATGGATGAAAAGACCCTTAATTTTAATGAAAAATGAATGTTGAGTGACCTGATTGGAACACTTTTAAAACTTGAGTGACCTAACTGGAACACTTTTAAAACTTGGTTACTATTCTACAAAGTTATATAAATTTAAACAATTCGTATATGAGATAATATAGTCTTTTGAAATATTTATTAGATTTCAAAATTATTTATCTTGAAATTAACAAAAGACGTATACTAAATATAAATTAATATAATGTAAAGAGTTAAATGTCATTTTAATCCATATGGTTTGAGCCATTTTGTCAGTTTATTCTAAAGGTTTTGTAACAAGATATAACTTTTTATTGATTGGTATATAAAATTACATGTGCTCAACCCATACAATACATGAGATTCTTAAAAATGTATCTTTTTTCATTATTTAATATATAAAATTAAATTTACTACAATACACGGGGTTCTTAAAGATATAACTTTTTATTATTTAATATATAAAATTACATTTATTAAACCCATGTAATAAACGAGATTTTTAAAGATATATTGGTTTATTATCTGGCATATAAAATTACATTTATTCAACCCGTGTAATAAACGAGGTTTTTAAAGATATATTTTTTTATTTGGTATATAAAATTATATTTATTTAACCTGTGTAATACACGGGGTTCTAATAGTAAAACATATAAATAAGATCGAGTATGTAACTTCTGAAGAAATAATTTAAAATAGCATAATCAATAAACGAAAGGTCATGAAAAGAAAGGTTCCCAATCTTCGGTTCTCTTCTAAAGAAACCCTAGTGATCAAGCAACATAATTGATACTAATAAATATATCTTTCTTGCACTAATGGAAGAATACAAATTAATAATAGGTTGGCCACCATGATACAAAAATAAACTAAGAAATAAGAAGGGAAATTGAAAGATAAAAAAAAACTACTCCAGTAAATATATTTATGATGCTGATCTCTTCATTAAAAAAGAAATGTAATTTATGGCCATGATCCGAGGTGGTGATCGAGCAAATGCATGGTTTATATGATGGAGTTGGAGGTCAAGGTCAATTGAAGATCTAAACCTGCAGCAGCAGCAGCAGCTACGTAGTTTTGCTTTAATTCAAGTGGTCGATAAGAGGGTGAGGGTTTCCTATCTACATGCGTAAGAGTAAAATGGCATGGGTCCCTAAACGACAATAGATCATCATCATCATCATATTGACTAAACCTAATACGAGGCTCATTTTCTGGACCATAATAAATATCAAAATGTTTATTAGTATAACGGGTATAGGGTTGGAGATAGTAGTTGATTCTTTCCCTTCTTGCTTCTAATTGCAACCTTTTTTTCTTCAATCTTTCTTTCTTGTGTGCATTCTGGTGACCTCCTAACGCTTGCGAGTTCACAAACTCCTTGAAACAATAGCGGCACTCGAATCTCTTTTTTAACTTTGTTGGAAGATCTTTTTCTATTGTTGTTGATGATGATGAATTTACGCTTTCTTCCCCCTCGGATGACCTCGTTTTACTCATCTCCTCGGCTTGGGGATGTAGCAGCTCAACCCCGAATAACTTGAGTTTTTTCTCAACATGTGTTTGTGTTGAGTGTTGATCACTTGCGTCTCCTTCTAATTCCGGCCATGTTGATGAAAGAAGATCAGAAACATTTTTTCCCGTCATCTTAATTAATATGTATATGTTGAAAACTAGCCAGGGTTTGAAATTGATGTGCCAATATGAGGTGTTGCATCTCTTCCTTTTATAGCAACTCAAAAAAACTGTTTCTTTGTTTTTTTTTAATAAATGTGTACATCCTATATAGTTATTTTAAAACATGGTGATGATAGAGAACAAATATATAAAATGACATAAAGACATAGAGGGCAGATAGTCAAGATAGGGGGAGGATGGTGGTGTAAAAGCAATATTTGCTCAAGATCTCCTCCACCTAAAGTATGAGACATACCTTAAATTAAGAGTTTAATAGCGTTTTAAAGTAATAATTTTTGGTTTAAGTTACTTTTTATTTCTGAATACATTAATATATATTTTATCCCTTATTAAACTTTTAAATATTTATTTAATACGGTTATATAATAGAAGTATAAATGTTTAATGAATTACGTATAGAACATGGCAAATCATCTATTATTTTCATACATATAAAATACACAATAAATATCAATTTCACATGTAATCTAATTCTAATAAAGGAATTCAAAGGAAGCCGACATTCTCTCCTTTAATTTAATAATAACTAGCATCAACATCCGCGCGCGTTGCGACGCGGGTACATCGCAAACATCAAACAAATTAGTCCAAATGTTATGTGATGCGTTAACCGTATAAAAACCCACGTTACGACGTAATCGATTGAACTCAATGTAACCTATATAAACAATGTGATTGGATCAAAACATAAAGTAAATCAAATTTATACCGTACAATCATAACGTATTACATGTGATCCTAGTCATTCATAGAAAATGTAATGGGTATAACGGAAAAGTTGACGCATATCATCAAAAGAGATTAATTAGAGCGTTCCAAAAAAGGGAAAAAAGAAACCACAATTTGACTCCACTCCGATCGAAACAAAATTTACAAAACATTCCTAAAATAATCACGAAAACATATTATATTTCACCTGACCCATTCTCCAAAAAAGTTTACGTCGAAATGTAGAGCAAATCGAATTTATACTGACACGTAAAAAAATAGTTTTTTCTTAAGTAAAGGGGGTACGGTGGTAAACTCGAAACAAACCTTAATAGGTTAAATATGTTCTTAAAATCGTGACAAGTAACACTAATGTCACACCACTGACAACGACCACCAACGTTAGAAGAGCTCTTAAAAATAAAATAAAGTAAAAAAATAACACCGAACGAAAAACAGACGTAAAATCGTTCAACCACGCACGTCCGTTGCGACGTGTTAATGCGAAGAAATTAGCCATAAACGTTAAACGTTGAAAATAATAACTAAGTCGATTTAGGACCCGCGCGTTATGATGAATTTGTTAAACGAAGAAAAATAGACGCGTTGTGACTGGTCTGTCAAACAGGAAAAGGCAGACGAAAAACGGTTGAACCTCACACGCACGTTGCGGCGTGTTGACTCGTAAGAATTTAAAACGAAACGTGAAACGAAAAACTTGCAAAACATGAAAAGTATGGGGGGCAAAAGTTAAAAATAAAAAGTATGGGCGTTTTATTGTAAAAGATGAAAAGATGTGGGTTAAAAGTAAAAAAGTTAAAGAGGTTAAATGTAAAAGATAAGAACCTTTGGGTTAAAAATAGAAAATACTAAAACTTTTTTGAAAAACACCAAATCCATAACTTACAACATTGTAAAGCAACAAAATGTTGCACTTAAGTAAAGGGGGTACGGTGGTAAACTCGAAACAAACCTTAATAGGTTAAATATGTTCTTAAAATCGTGACAAGTAACACTAATGTCACACCACTGACAACGACCACCAACGTTAGAAGAGCTCATAAAAATAAAATAAAGTAAAAAAATAACACCGAACGAAAAACAGACGTAAAATCGTTCAACCACGCACGTCCGTTGCGACGTGTTAATGCGAAGAAATTAGCCATAAACGTTAAACGTTGAAAATAATAACTAAGTCGATCTAGGACCCGCGCGTTATGATGAATTTGTTAAACGAAGAAAAATAGACGCGTTGTGACTGGTCTGTCAAACAGGAAAAAGCAGACGAAAAACGGTTGAACCTCACACGCACGTTGCGGCGTGTTGACTCGTATGAATTTAAAACGAAACGTGAAACGAAAAACTTGCAAAACATGAAAAGTATGGGGGGCAAAAGTTAAAAATAAAAAGTATGGGCGTTTTATTGTAAAAGATGAAAAGATGTGGGTTAAAAGTAAAAAAGTTAAAGAGGTTAAATGTAAAAGATAAGAACCTTTGGGTTAAAAATAGAAAATACTAAAACTTTTTTGAAAAACACCCAATCCATAACTTACAACATTGTAAAGCAACAAAATGTTGCTAAGTTATATTTTATAAATATTAATCAAATATAATTATTGTATAATAATTATTTCTACAATAATTCTAATGAGTATCTAATATTATAATTAAGTGTAAATTGCCATTTTAGTTTCTAAGGTTTGGTTCAAATTGTCATTTTGGTTCAAATAGTTTTTTTTTTCTCCTCTGGGTCCCTGACTTTTCCATTCTCTTGCCATTTTGATCACATTGCCTAACTCAGTCTAAAAATTTAGTTATAACCAGGGGTCTTTTTGGCATAACTGTTGTGTAGTGATAACCAGGGGTAGTGTACAACATAATTTATAAACCTCATAATAATTTAATGCCAAAAATACCCCTGTTTATAACCTGGTTTTTAGACTAAGTTATGCAATGTGATTAAAATGACAAGAAAAATGAAAAGTCAGGGACCCAGAGGAGAAAAAAAAACTATTTGGATTAAAATGACAATTTGGACAAAAACTCAGAGACTAAAATGGCAATTTACTCTATAATTATTAACCTCAATGCATTTTTATTGTTGAATATGTGTTACGAATTATATTAATTTTTTATAAATATTATTAATATATTATATTTAGAGTGAGAGTTGGCTAGAAAACTTAAGTTTCCTAAAAAGTCTAGGAAGCAATAAGGAGGTTACATGTGGCTTTTAGTTTTTTTTTTCAAAAGGGCATGATGGTAATTTGATTATTAATTTAATTTTGTAATATTATATAGAGTATTATATATCATAAACTAATTATCCAGATATTTATGGAAACGTATATCTCTTTGACAATTTCAAATCATTACGATTTCAAAAGTGGCAGTTACTTTAAATTACGAAGTTCAAATCATTAACAATTTCTTCACAATGTGTTTTATCAGTTACTGGTTGATATGATTTTTGGCATTCTTGATGTTGTGTTTTATCAGTTACTGGTTCATGTTGTGTTTTATCAGTTACTGGTTTCATCACAATGTATTTTATCAGTTACTGGTTTCAGTTACTGTTTCATCACAATGTGTTCTATCATTTACTAGTTGATGTGATTTTTGCATTCTTGATGTTGTGTTTTATCGGTTACTGGTTTCATCACAATGTGTTTTAGCAGTTACTGTTTCACCACAATGTGTTTTATCAGTTACTGATTGATATGATTTTTGGCATTCTTAATGTTGTGTTTTATCAATTACCGGTTTCATCACAATGTGTTATACCAATTATGATTCATGAATGGCATGTTCTTTTGTATTTTATCTACTGTTTCATCACAATGTGTTTTATCAGTTACTGGTTCCCGTTATTGTTTAATCACAATGTGTGTTATCAGCTACTGGTTGATATGATTTTGGCAGTCTTGATGTTGTGTTTTAGCAGTCAGTCACTAGTTCGTCACATTGTGTTTTATCGCTAAAACACACTACTATGAACACATCTAGATCTGATTTATCATTATTTTTTATATGATTTGGTGTTTTCAAATGTGAGGGATTAGAGAGAGAGAGAAAAAATTGTGACATTTTTGGATGTGGTTTTATGATTGTTAGTTATTTCCTTATTTAAAACAACTTAAATGACACATTTACCCATAATCAATTAAATTAGCCTATTTTAAAGACACGTATATTACCAAAATGCCACCAAAATGATCTCAACCATTAAACACACTCATCTGATGGCGCAGATCGCTTCCTACACTTTCTAGGAAAAACACACTTTCCGCAGGATCCCCACTCTTATATTTATATCTAATATTATTATCATTATTTATATTATATCAAAAAAGATTTGTTTACTATTTAAGCAATTATCTGATTATTATTATTATTATTATTATTATTACTACTATTATTATTATTATATGACCGAGTAGCCAGATGGTGACTCGCTCTAGTAAATCATAAGAAGAGGAATGTTAAATTGAGTTGATGGCCTAGAAGGCCTTTACACATGAAAGGCACACGCGACAAAGCATATGACAACCTTTGACCGACATATTAAATGCCTTGGAAACAAAATGACAATCAAGAAAAAGAGCAAGAAGGGAGTTGGGCGCCATTTGGGAGTCAGAAAGAAATTATTACACCTTCCTGGTAAGATTTCTGAATAATTAAAATATGAGCAACGCTCAAGTGAAAACGAATCCAAGTCCATTGGGTTTAACCCAAGGAACTACGTAAGAAAGGTTTCGGGGACGAAACCTCTTTAAGGGGGGTAGATTTGTAACACCAAAAAAACGGGTTTGGTAACTAAACCAAAATAACTAAGAATGAGCGGGTAAAAATACCGTTGGTGGTAAAAGTTAAGCCGTAAACAAAATAACTAGGAACAACTAACCTAGTTAGTAACATGGAAATAGTAACAAAACAATGGGTTGTAGCCCTTTATAAATAAAATCACAAACTTGAGGGGCCAAAAGGGGAAAACTGAAACTTAAAGTTTTAATAACAAAAATAAAACACAACATACACACTAGGTTTGTGTGTGTGTAGCGACCAGGAGGAAGAACAAGGGAGTAAACCCTTGTTCAACCTTAATACATCAAATTGGAGGATGAATTAGGGCCAAATCACATGCATGAACATAAATTTGTGATCATCTAAACTTGGAGATCATAAGGTATGTTGTAATTTATGCTTTGGTGATGATAAATATGTGGATGAACTTGAAGGTGATAAATTTGAGTTCGATATTTTAAGTAGTATGATAAATTGATGATGTATTTATGTTTATGATCATCATACTAGTTAGTATTTGAGAAATACTTGAATAAATTTGTCACGGCCCCCGACCCGGTTTGACCTATTTCAGGAGCCGCGGGACAGAAATCCCGTGGTATTTATTTAATTGAGTTTAACTGCGGAAGTTTATCATCAGGATCTTTTGTAAAGCTAAAATTTTCCCGATTATTTTATTTTATAATTCGGGATAAAACCCCGGTAATTTACAATACTATGATTTCACGGTGAAATCTTTATTTTACAAAACATATTTCTTTATTTTACAATGAGCCACTTTCTTAAGCTTGCAGTGCTCCATAGCACCTTTCCTGAATCACAACAGATCACCTGAAACATGTTTGAAAAAGGTTTTGTCAGCGGGAAATACTGAGTGAATCATTCTATTTAATAAAACAGACCTGGTTGTTATAATTTACAGTATTAAGGGTGATTACATTGTTTTTATATCAACCAACTACCCACAGTATTTGTCACTCGACTTATTTCTGTGACTGTGGTCAGACCACCCATTGGCTAACTCGTTGTCCAATGGTGGCGGGAAAAAGTAATGTATACAATACCCCACATACCGGCTATAATTTTGTGACTACAAAGACTTATTCCCTGTAATTATAACTTTTGAAAATAATTTGAGGTATTGTAAAATAGTTGATAAAAAGAGAATGACTCACATTGCAGATTTAACACGGATAGAGTCTAGTCTATGGATTAGCCTTGTTAACCTAATTTAAATAACAATGTACACAAAACTGGGTTAGTAATCAATACGGCATTTACGATAACTCACGAGATCAACCCTCACAATGAATGACAAAGTGCTATGCTTAAACATCCATCGAATTAACGACTAATGACAAAGCATCACCCTAATGTGGGCAGCACTTAAACATCCATTGAGTACATTGATCGATCGGAAAATGAATCGTAATAGCGATCGAGTTATTACCCTGTTTTGCGGCAGCACTTCGTGAATCGTGTGTGTTATGAAACTGTTTATACTATAACTCAACGTATATTTGGAATTTTTACATCGAACTGACACTCAATTGCATGAAACAGACTGTTCTATTTATACTTGAAAATGGTCTCCCCCGCGTGTCGCGAAGGGTGACCTTGTTTCTGTTGCGTGTCGTGGGAGGTAACAATCTACCCTAGGGTAGCCTTGTGTCCCAGGTAGCCTAGGTGAGTCAACGTTGCATGCAAATTCAGTTTCAACAACGTTTTATTTAGATAATCATAACTAGGGTTTTACCCCCCCTGAGTTTTAGGGGCCCTGATTCTAATTCCAATTATTCTGAAATTTTTTTAAGGATTATGCAGAATCACTTGGGTTTCTCAATTAGGGTTTCCTATTGGACAATTTAATTAAATAAATATGACTTTTTAATGAGAGTTGTTACATTCTCCCTACCTTAATAAAAATCTCGTCCTCGAGATTTACTGGAATAAATGAGGGTATTTTCGCTTCATTTCTGATTCCAGTTCCCAAGTGTATTCAGCTCCTCTTTTTGAATCCTATTTGACCTTAACTAGCACTAGTCGCTTGTGCTTGAGAAACTTCACTTTTCTGTCTTCTATTTGAAGAGGTTTCTCAACAAATTTTAACTCTTCGTTTACCTCTATGTCTTGAAGAGGTACTACCAGAGATTCGTCTGCTAGACATTTCTTGAGATTGGATACATGAAATACATCATGTACTCCTGTTAACTCTTCTGGTAGTTGTAAACGATAAGCAACTGGTCCTATACGTTGGATCGCTGGAAATGATCCTACGTATCTTGGACTTAGCTTTCCTTTCTTACCAAATCTAACCACTCCTTTCCAAGGAGAAACTTTCAACAATACTCTGTCTCCAACTTGGAATTCTAACGGCTTGCATCTATTGTGTGATTAACTCTTCCGGCGATCTCGAGCCGTCTTCAGCCTTTCCTTGATTTGAGTAATCTTGTCGGTCGTCTCTTGCACTATTTCAGGACCTGACAATTGACTTTCTCCTATTTCTGCCCAACATACTAGAGTTCTGCACTTTCTTCCATACAGTGCTTCAAATGGGGCAGTTTCAATACTTGAATGATAGCTATTGTTATAGGAGAATTCAATTAATGGTAAGTGATCATCCCAGTTTCCACCAAAATCTATTACACATGCTCGGAGCATGTCTTCTAGAGTTTGGATTGTCCTTTCACTTTGTCCATCTGTTTGAGGATGATATGCAGTGCTTAGGTTTAGTCGAGTTCCCATTGCTTCTTGGAAACTTTTCCAAAAATGAGAAGTGAAACGACTATGCCTATCCGAAACAATGGAGAGTGGAACTCCATGTAAGGATACTATTTCGTCTACATATAACTTTGCCAGTCTTTCCATGCTAAAGGTTTCTTTCATAGGTAGAAAGTGTGCAGATTTGGTTAATCGATCCACGATTACCCAAATCGCATCATTACCTTTTCTAGTTTTGGGTAACTTAGTAACAAAATCCATTGTTATGAGTTCCCATTTCCATACTGGCATTTCTAATTGTTGTAGTAGACCTGATGGTTTATGATGTTCTGCCTTAACTTGTGAACAAGTAAGACATTTAGAAACATATCTAGCTATATCCTTCTTCATACCTATCCACCAGAAATTCCTTCTTAAATCTTGGTACATTTTATTGTTTCCAGGATGTATGGTATACCTAGATTTATGAGCTTCTTCTAAAATCTTATTTCTTAATTCTCCCTGTTTAGGTACCCAAATTCTGCTTTTGTGGAATCTCCAAATTCCATCAGCTCCTTGCTCTAATTCTTTTATTCGTCCTTTCATTCCTTCAGCAACATCCTCTATTGCTGTTTCTTGAAAATGCTTTAGTTGTTCGATTAAATCTAATTGTAGATTTAATCTGAGAGCACGAACCCGTTGTTGTTTCTCATGATACTTACGACTTAAGGCATCTGCAACTACATTTGCCTTTCCTTCGTGATACTGAATATCACAGTCGTAATCACTTAGAATTTCCATCCATCTTCTTTGTCTCATGTTTAACTCTTTTTGCCCAAAAATATATTTTAAACTTTTGTGGTCTGTATAGACAGTAAATTTACTTCCGTAAAGATAATGTCTCCAAATCTTAAGGGCAAAAATTACAGCTCCTAATTCTAAGTCATGAGTTGTATAATTTTCTTCGTGCTTTTTCAATTGCCTTGAAGCATACGCAATTACTTTCTTGCGTTGCATTAGCACACATCCTAATCCTAGTTTTGAAGCATCACAATAAACTTCAAAATCTTCAGTCCCTTCCGGTAAAGCTAGGATTGGAGCATTTGTTAATTTCTGCTTCAATATTCTAAAGGCTTATTCTTGTTTAGGTCCCCATTCAAACTTAATGGCTTTACAGGTTAGCTTAGTTAATGGTACATCTATCTTGGAAAAATCCTTAATAAACCGTCTATAATATCCAGCTAAACCTATAAAACTTCTAATTTCCATTGCGGATTGTGGAACCCTCCATTTGGTAATTGCTTCTATCTTTGCAGGATCTACATGAATCCCTTCGTGATTCACCATGTGTCCTAAGAATTGCACTTCTTGTAACCAAAATTCACACTTCGAGAATTTGGCGTACAACTTTTCTTTTCTTAACAAAGTTAAGAGTATATGCAAGTGCTGACAATGTTCGTCCTGACTTTTGGAATAAATAAGTATATCATCTATAAAAAAAATTACAAATTTATCCAAGTACGGTTTACAGATTCTATTCATCATGTCCATGAATGCTGCAGGTGCATTCGTTAACCCAAAGGGCATGACTGTAAACTCGTAATGACCATACCTAGTCCTGAAAGCAGTTTTAGGTATGTCTTCCTCTTGTACCTTCAATTGATGATATCCAGAACGTAAGTCGATCTTGGAAAAGTATCTAGCCCCCTGAAGTTGATCAAAGAGATCATCAATCCTAGGTAATGGGTATCGATTCTTAATTGTAACCTTATTCAATTCTCTATAATCAATACACATTCTCATTGAACCATCCTTCTTCTTTACAAACAACACTGGAGCTCCCCAAGGGGATGAGCTAGGTTGTATGAATCCTTTACTTAGTAATTCATCTAATTGCTTTTTCAGTTCTAACATTTCGGTAGGAGCTAACCGATAAGGTGCCTTAGCTATTGGTGTAGTTCCTGGAATTAGATGAATCCTAAATTCTACTTCCTTATCTGGTGGTAATCCAGGTAACTCTTCTGGGAATATATCTGGGTATTCTGAGACTATAGGAATTTCCTTAAGTTCTTTACCCTTAGTACTAATAATTACTAAAATCATATATACTATTCCTTGTTTTCGTTCATAACTAGCAACTTTCATTACTGATATAAACTTTATGGGTTTACGTGGTTTATCTCCTGTAATCATGATTACTTCTCCAGTAGGTGCTTGAATTTCTATAGAATTCTTATCACAAAGGATTCGAGCATGGTTGACTATTAACCAATCCATTCCTAACACAATATCAAATTCAGCTAATTTCATAGGTAACAGATTTGCAGCAAATTTATGACCTGAAAGTTCTATTTCTACTTTTTGCAAAACCTGATCTATTTTAACTGAATTCCCATCTGCGGTTTCGACTGTAAAAATCTGCCTAATGTTGGTTAAAGGTAACTTAAGAGCTTAACAGAATAAAGTATTTATAAAACTTTGGTTTGCACCAGAGTCAAATAATACTTTTGCATATACGTTGTGAACTAAGAACGTACCAGCTATCACATCTGGAATGAGTTCTGCTTCTTGAGTGGTCAGCTGGAATGCTCTGACATTCTTCTTAGTAGCTTCGTCGGTCGCCTTGGTTTTGTTGTCTGTAGGTTTGACCAATTTAGGACATTCTAGCTTAAAATGCCCTGTTTCTCCACAGTTATAGCAGATTCTGGTTTTCTTCCTGCAGTCTTCTTCACGATGTCCTATGGCTTTGCAAAAGTTGCAGATTACATTACATCTTCCATAATGTTTCTTTTTGCAATTTCTACAAAATGGCAAAGTTGAAGATTGCCCTGTTCCTCTTCTTTTGAAACTGTTATTATTACCCACACGAAATCCTTGGGTAATTTTCTGAGCCAGTTCCTTTTTCCTGTTTTCATCTCTTGTGCGTACCAGTTCATCAGTTAGGGTGTTGGCTAGTTCCACTGCATCATCAATAGTGCGAGGTCTCGCAGCTTTAACGATATTGCGGATTTCGCTAATTAATCCCCAAATGTAGCGAGAAATGAGTACAGGTTCTGGCGAAGCCAGTGTTGGTACCACCCTAGCATATTCGAAGAATGTCGAAGTATATCCTCGACAGTCCACAATAACCATCCGATGGTTTAGGAACTTATTTGCCATTTGATCTTTTTCATATTCGGGATAGAATTTTCTTTCTACAAGACTCTTAAATTCTTCCCAGTTCATGACATAGGCCACAATCCTTCTTTTAGCTTGTAATACTGTGTTCCACTATTCTAATGCCCCTTCTTTAAAAAGATTAGAAGCATACATAACTTGGTCTTCCTCAGCACATTTACTTATAGCAATTACTGCCTCAGTTTTCTCTAACCAACGTAATGCTGCAATAGCCCTTTCATTACCTGAAAACTCAGTTGGTTTACAGGCAAGGAATTCTTTGTAAGTGCAACCAGGTGTTGCAGCTTTCATTTTCTTGAAAATTGGGGCTTGCAGATCATTATTGTTGTTAACATGATTTCCGCCTCCGTTTATACTATTACTAAAGTTGTCGCCTTGAGTACGTTTACTAGGAATGATTGATTGCGGTTTAACAGGTTTTTGAACAGCAGCAACGATTGCTGGAATAACATTGGCTATTCCTTGTGCAACAATATCCTCTATATCTTGTCTATTTAACAATTGTTCTTCCTGAATTTGCTCGGATTGATTTACTTCATTTACTGGTTCATTACCAATGTTTGCCATCTGATAATTAATTTATAGATAAATAATTAGTATAAAAGAAATAATCCAATGTCACAATTAATTGCACATAATCACGTAAACGAATTTACAAACAAAATCTAAAATTTCGTTTAGTTTATAGATTATATCATGCCTCTATATACAACCGTTTTATTATTTATTTTACAAATACTGATTTTACTATTACTATTACACAACCACAGTTTTACCAACCCATTATCTCTCGTCATTTGTCTTCCTAAAAACGAAGCTCCCTTTCATCATACTTCCAAGCAATTTGTCCCCCTATCTCCCGAATTCTACTTCCCGCATCCATTAATTCTTCCCCAAAATGGTGAAGTTCAGCCAGATTTTCGTTACTCATGGGTGGATTTGGTAATGGTTCTGGATCGAATTGCGGAAGAAAGGAATAAGGACTGTTGACAATGTTTTGGAATTGCCAATCATTCGTCCACCATTCGTCCATTCCTAAAGGTTGGGAGTGGACTATTGGTTCTGGGATTGCTGGTTCAAGATTTATAGGGAGTTGATTTTCAATAGGACGAGTAAAAATATTTGTATTGATAGGCTGAATAGTCTCACAGCTTGCCAATATGAAATCTATTTCCTCCTGAAAAGTCATTCCCTGGTTTTGTTTGGAGCTTTCTCCAACTTCCATCTGAGTTGGTCTAAAACCTTTTCCAACCTCCATTTCTATTTCCTTAGAGTATTCCTCAAACTGCATTCCCATTTGCCTAGAATCTTCCTTGACTTCAGTCTCCATCTCCAGCTGTCTAGAACTTTCCCTGGTTACACTTTCTTTTCCTTTTCCTAAAGGATTGTTTATTTTAGGAAGTTTCGTAGCTGGCTTTTTCCTACGTATACGACTCCCCCATACGTATTTCCTTCTTTTCTTTGGTTTTGGCTTTTTCAAAGGTGGAGCGTTGAATTCTACAGGTTGTTCCACATCAGGAAAATACCCAGTAAACTCTTTAGAAACTTCTAGATTTACAGGGTATAGGTTGAGATTCTCTAGGGCTTCTGATAACTCATTCATGCTGTTAAATATACAGGTAAAATGCAAAAATGCTAAGTTAAAATTTATAACAAAATTTAGAAATAACCTTTAAATTTTATTGCATACCTTATGACTAATTTATATAAAAGAAAATGAACAATTTTAAACATACTAGGTTTTATTTATTTACTAGATGATATTTCGGGCTTGTAAATAAGGTTGCTATTACGGAATTATGGTATTTTAAATATTAGCATTTACTGCTACAGTAGCTAACATATAAACATCCGCCCATTTTTCATCTAATTTGTCCTCCCAAGGTGTTTTACTGGTTAATTCCTGGGTTTTCTGTTTAACTTTCTTCTCTCGGGCTTTCTTTATTTCCTCCTGACTTTTCTTTAAAATTAAACTTCTTTTATTCGGAGAAAGTGGTTTCTCGTATTGGGCTTTTCGAACAAATATTTCTTCTTCAGGAATTGCAGGGAGTTTAGTTTGGGATGAACTTCCCTTTTCGTTGGATGACCTATCTAATTTAAGATAGATGCTTGAAAGCTTTTTCCTACCCATACTGTAACTAACAAATAGTCAGTTAATAAAACACATAATCACATAATAGTTATCAGGAAAAATTAAGTATTTCTAAATACTTAATTAGCTTAACTCAGTCGCTCTGATACCACCTTTTTCTGTCACGGCCCCCGACCCGGTTTGACCTGTTTCAGGAGCCGCGGGACAGAAATCCCGTGGTATTTATTTAATTGAGTTTAACAGCGGAAGTTTATCATCAGGATCTTTTGTAAAGCTAAAATTTTCCCGATTATTTTATTTCATAATTCGGGATAAAACCCCGGTAATTTACAATACTATGATTTCACGGAGAAATCTTTATTTTACAAAACATATTTCTTTATTTTACAATGAGCCACTTTCTTAAGCTTGCAGTGCTCCATAGCACCTTTCCTGAATCACAACAGATCACCTGAAACATGTTTGAAAAAGGTTTTGTCAGCGGGAAATACTGAGTGAATCATTCTATTTAATAAAACAGACCTGGTTGTTATAATTTACAGTATTAAGGGTGATTACATTGTTTTTATATCAACCAACTACCCACAGTATTTGTCACTCGACTTATTTCTGTGACTGTGGTCAGACCACCCATTGGCTAACTCGTTGTCCAATGGTGGCGGGAAAAAGTAATGTATACAATACCCCACAAACCGGCTGTAATTTGGTGACTACAAAGACTTAATCCCTGTAATTATAACTTTTGAAAATAATTTGAGGTATTGTAAAATAGTTGATAAAAAGAGAATGACTCACATTGCAGATTTAACACGGATAGAGTCTAGTCTATGGATTAGCCTTGTTAACCTAATTTAAATAACAATGTACACAAAACTGGGTTAGTAATCAATACGGCATTTACGATAACTCACGAGATCAACCCTCACAATGAATGACAAAGTGCTATGCTTAAACATCCATCGAATTAACGACTAATGACAAAGCATCACCCTAATGTGGGCAGCACTTAAACATCCATTGAGTACATTGATCGATCGGAAAATGAATCGTAATAGCGATCGAGTTATTACCCTGTTTTGCGGCAGCACTTCGTGAATCGTGTGTGTTATGAAACTGTTTATACTATAACTCAACGTATATTTGGAATTTTTACGTCGAACTGAAACTCAATTGCATGAAACAGACTGTTCTATTTATACTTGAAAATGGTCTCCCCCGCGTGTCGCGAAGGGTGACCTTGTTTCTGTCGCGTGTCGCGGGAGGTAACAATCTACCCTAGGGTAGCCTTGTGTCCCAGGTAGCCTAGGTGAGTCAACGTTGCATGCAAATTCAGTTTCAACAACGTTTTATTTAGATAATCATAACTAGGGTTTTACCCCCCCTGAGTTTTAGGGGCCCTGATTCTAATTCCAATTATTCTGAAAATTTTTTAGGGATTATGCAGAATCACTTGGGTTTCTCAATTAGGGTTTCCTATTAGACAATTTAATTAAATAAATATGACTTTTTAATGAGAGTTGTTACAAAATTGAGACTAGGTCAAGTGTTCATAGATGACATGAAGTGGGTTTTGATGATAGGATGAAATTGATGTTATTGTGATGTTAAAGTGTGCAAATAATCATCATATTAACAAGAAGATATGAGATATTTGACTAAACTAGATGTTTGGATCAAAGTCCATGTATGTGGTGAAATGTGTTTTTACATAACGATGAAAACCCCAAATTCTTATATGATAGTTGATATATTAGCTTATGATAATTGAAAGTTTATATTGACTTGATGTTACTAAATGCATAAACTTGTCGAAATTGAAAGAAACATGGTAATCTTGCTTGGCAAAGTTTGTTAATATTATAGCCTAAAAATAATGCCCACCAGATAAATATATCAAGTTTTTCTTGCCGGGAGAGTTGCGTCGGAGACATCTTTATCTGAAGAGGAGGCTGATAAAATGTCTAAGTGAGTTATATATATATATAAAGTAATCCAGCTAGGAGCTGGCCAACAAAGATATACAGTTTTAGGGCATTTGTACTTTACTTGTTTTTTTTACAAGTTTTATGAGTAAATTTCAAGGATTGTCCTTTATCTTTATATCCATTTTCAGGCGTTGTCCTTTATGTTCAAAATTGAGGAGTTTTGTCATTTATACTTTCATATCATACACGTTTTGTCCTTTAGGCCTAACCTAGTTAGTTTTTTCAGCTAAATTTGGTCATGTGTTTGCCCATGAGGGCATTTTTGTCAATTCAACGGTTGCAGAAGCTTTGAGCTGTAAATCTGCCATTGAATTTACCTTTGACTTGACAAAAATGCCCTTATGTGCAAAGCATATGACCAAATTTAACTGAAAAAACTAACTGAGTTAGGCCAAAAGGACAAAACGTGTATGATGTGAAAACATAAAGGACAAAACTCATCAATTTTGAAAATAAAGGACAACGCCTGAAAATGGGTATAAAGATAAAGGATAATCCTTGAAATTCACTCCAAGTTTTGTCCTTTATGTTTGTTCCAAATTGCAACCGTTGTCCTTTCCCTTTAAATTTAATGACAAGAATACCCTTATGTGCAAGGCACATGACCATATTTAACAAAAAAAATCGGCTAAATGTGACACCTCGAAATTTCATGTCCAATATTATATCGACACGTGTCATGAGCTTAAAACGTGTAAAGGATTTCCTTAGAAGGACTAAAGTTGACAAACAAGGAAAGTATGTGAATATAAGGGTTCAAAATGTCAACAATGGATAAATATACTTTACAATAACCCTACATGATGTTTATACCCTTAAACGAATGAATCATGAATCATACGAAGCTAATTGTGAAAGAAAGTGAGAGATTTCAAACTACAGGGGTTAAATGTGTCAACATGTTTAAAGTATACCTCTGAGTGGCCTTTATCAAACCCGAAGCTTTGTAACGATTAATTATGCTCACTAGAATGCATGATAAAAATTTCACCAAGTTTCGTTAACATATGAGAAAGTTATAATAAAATTCGTATACGAAGGGTTAAAAGCGTCGACATGTTAATACATGCCTCTGAGCGACCTATGTATAAATCCCAACCCTTAACCTGTGTTATAAACATCTAATAAACATCCTAATCCGGTTAATGCTAACAATAATTGATCCAAATTGAAAGAATGGGATCATATGAGGATGTGCACGACAACCTTCGTTTATGGCCATTTTAAAAGAATCCAAGGAAACTTTAAAACATATCCAGGTGGTGTAAACTGTTCAAGACCCAATCAAGAGGCCCCATACTGATAATAGAGGCCCAAATTTGAAATATCTAATTGCCTGTTTGAAGCTTGAAAGGTCACAAATTTTTGCCTTCTGGTAAAGGCTTACGGACCGCAAAGACTTGGTCTTACGGTCCGTAAGAGGTTTTACGGACCGCAAGGCCCTCAGCTTACGGTCCGTAAGACATCCCCAATAACAGAAAAGTTGACAGCTGCCTGTTAAAATGAGTTAACCGACTTACATTGCCATTTTTCACTTCCATGTGCAACACAAACTAGTTCTTAGGCACTAGGGACACTTGTTATTGATCAGGGATCAATCCTAGAGTTGTTTGTCATGATCACAAGCAATCAAGAGCACTATATAAAGCCCCACATTGTTGCAACTTTGATCATTCATTCCAAACTCAACTTCTGATCATTTCTGGAGCTCAAGGTCACTCCCTAAGCATCACTAGTCGTGCATAGGACCTTGGTAAGTTTCCTTGACCTTCCTTAGTCGTGTTTTACTTAGTTAATTAGCTTAAAGTCAAACCGTCGTAATTATGGTTTGACTTATCGATTAATCACTAATGGTTCAGTGTTTAGTCAAACTAAAGGTAGTTATAAGTTGGTAATTATGTGGGCATTAAACCCTTAAAAGGGCACCCTCTGATTCCCGCTCTAACTAGATCATTTGTCGGGTCAACGTGGTTTATAAAAAGTCAACAGAATTATATTTTTCGAATTAACACTTGATTAGCAATGTAGAAGGCGTGTAACCTATTTTATCACTCATATAACTTAGTAATAATTGTAAGAACATGTCTAAGCATGTTCGACCCGGCAATTTTCAGTTTAGGACCGGTTCGGAACCGAAAGTCGCAAAACTTTGACTTTTGCTTTGACTTCAGTTCTGACCTGATTTAGACGGATTTACAAATTCCCTAGAGTTCCGTTAGGACCAGCTAGTATGATAGTATAACCCTCTGCGTTTATACTACTTGACTCGTTGATTGTCGATGTTTCCGTTAAATGCCTAATGTTGACCGATATGCCCATTTGACCTTAAAATGAGAATTTTGGAAATGTGAGAGGACAATAGTCTTTGTTACTAATTTATAAACATGTCCCTAAAATTTCACACCAGTTGGAGGTCTAGATTAGGAGTTATGCTTAATAGCGTAATTAGAACGCTTCTTATGAATTAAAAGGCGTAATTAGCATAAAGCCTATCTAAACCCAATTTTTGACATCAAACCTTTTACCCACTGATGTAATATAATATTTTGGAATTTTTGAAGATTTTTAATTATTTTTAACCTGATTATAACCTAAGGTTATTACCTTGATTCGGTAAATACCGATTATACCCTTTTCGCTTATAAAATGAGTTTTACAAAATATTTTGACACCAATTCAATTGCTACTGATTTTATATGATAAATGAAATATTTTGAACTTTATAACCTACTCAGAAAACTCAGATTTCCTGTTTAACCCGGAAATCGCTTAAAACGGGTTTTTACGCATATTAAACACATAGTATAGGTTTAAAACCATTTTGTCATATAAGACTTATCACCAACTGATATAACATATTAAATAAAGTTGTTTTACTGATTATTTCAGACATGAGTCTCAGAATTTAATTAATCTCTTTTATAATCTTTAAAATGACCAAAATACCCCTACGGGGCTTATTTTGAGATTAAACTCGTTTTGGGCATAATGGAAGGTATCCTACTGATATCACAACATATTTAAGGCATATTAACTTAGGAAAACAGTAAATGACTCTTATGATTACCCGTTACGCTTCTTACGCGTTCGGTTCGGTTTATGTAACTAGTTTGCATAAATTAGCCGAAACGGGTCGAACCTTATCATATTTATCTCAAAATCCAGAAAGTGTTTAGTTTACCCATATTATACAAGTCTTCAAACTTGTTGGGTCTAAATCACATTCTATTCCGGTCTTCGCTTAATCACGCGTTCGAACCGTATCTTCCTTTAAAACTAACTGGTCTAAGTTTAGGCTTAATTAAAGACTCGTTAGGATTCTAATAGGTTATTATAAACCTTCGTTCCAGAATAGGAGACCCGGTAAAAGCTACGTGCACTTGCTTGTTGTGATTATTATTTGCAAAGGTAAATACTTTTAACTTATTTTCCCTTATACGGGTTTGGGGTACGGTATATAAAATACCGCTTGGTCGAGCATTCGACCTTAATCAATTGGTGGTTAAGTATTATCGAGATGACCCGTTTAAAAATATGTTTTGTTGCTTAAATGCCTTTGGGGGGTTAATGACCATGTCCCGGATATCCTTGGCATCATTTTACGAAATGGCCACGACCTAAGCACGGGGTGTAGGCGTACACCCGTCAGTGCCTAAATAAATAATGTGGTGTGTTTATTGATCTTTAACCCGACACGAATCGGGCTACTGAACGCATAAGAAACATGTAATTCTTTTACAAGTATTATATTCAAATAATTATCCCAAGTTACAAAGAGTTTTGTGCCACGTGCATTCAAATCAATTTTATTAAACTTTTAAAAATGAGTCAGTTGATTGTATTTACCAGTGTAAACTGACGTATTTTCCCAAAAAGGTTAAGTGCAGGTACTACGCGAACTAGGCTGGCTTTCTCCTAGCGTCCACAATAAGTCTCGCAAGCTTGGATGCCATAAAACTGTTGAACAATGTTTCCTTTTTATTTTGATCCACCTGTGGATTATTTTCAACTGTTTGTGATACTTCATATTACAATTTATTAAAGTTGAAACGAATCTATTTTTGCTTCCGCTGTGCATTTAAATATTGTGTTGTATGACTATGATGATATCAATTACGTCACGATACTCCCCACCGGGCCCACCGGTAATACGTGGAAATATCGGGGTGTGACAGGTTGGTATCAGAGCCAACGCTGAGTGAATTGAACACTAGCCTTTTGTGTTTAATCTCAGTGACACAATTGCACATACTCGAGTCTAGACAAGAACTTAGGACGATTCCTAATTTATTTTATTTTTGTCCTTTATTGTTTTGTTGTATCTTTCATTGTTTTGACAGGAAATATGCCACCAAGATTCCGAAGAGGAGGACGAGGCAAGGGGCCAATCCACGCCCCCAACGATCACGAAGCCGGGCCTTCACACCGGCGAACTCCTTCTACTACTATGAGTGCCGATCCTCAGGGAAACTGGAGGAACCATTTGGAGCCCGCTAGACGGTTTGTCTCGCACAGCTCAACGCCTCCTTACCGTCACTCCTTTGGGCCACATTCAGAAAACGAGCCCGAAGACTCACACCATTCCTTCTTACCGTTGCAGCGGTCCGTTTCGCACCGTTCCTTTGGCGACCCCACTCCTGTCTTTCAGGGCCGGTTCAACCCGGCAAACTATATTGAAGAACCAGTGGGTTTTAACCCACTAGAACCTGAAGACCACTTCTCGGGAGACCATGCGATGGACATGGACGAGGACACGGATCCCGTCGAGCCTGCAACCGGGACACCCAACCATCCCATCGAGATTTCTGATGGATCATCCTTCCACGGATCACCCTACGGTGGTCCAGACAGTTACCAAGCGAGGTTTAACCGGTATGAGTGGTATTTTACACCCTCTCATAACCCACAGCAACAACAGCAGCAGGATCCCTCCGAGGATTCACGTTTCGTGGCTGTCACGCCACCGCCTCCACCACCGCCAGTTCATCAGGCACCTCCAGAACCACCAAGGCGTAGGAGAACAGGCGCACGAATATCCGCACGATGAGGGGATTTTCACTTTAGCACTCCCCATCACTCAAGTGGCAGTCACTATCCGCCACTGCATGAAGACCCACAAATGGGTGGGCCCTCAAACCCAGTTCCAGAGGTGAATTCTGCACCAGTTGCACCACAGCCGCCACCAGTGGGTTTTGATAACCCGATTCCTACATACGCCGGTTCAACGGCGTACAATCCGTTTGAGCAGCCGGCTCACACTCATTATAACTATGCTGAAGCCGACCCATACCTTGTAGTGGCAAACTACAACGCCCTTCATCCAGAAGGACCATATGGAGCCCCTTGGGGAGTGGCATATCCAGCTCATGGGTATCAAATACCTGCTCGACCTCCGATTCGGCAGCAGTCGCAGCCACCACGATTTTCCCCACCGAAACAGGAAGAAATCCTCCAAAGACTAAGTCGGGTGGAACATGAATTTCAAGAAGAACGTAGGAACAACAGGGGATTTCTCAAGGGCTTAGCAAGCCTACTAAAAGGAAAGAAGAAGAGGGATCATTGAATTCCTATATGTATTGTTGTATCTACTTAATTCAATCAAGTCCCTGCGTGGACATTCATCTATGTACAGGGTCCCTGCGTGGACTTGTCTTTCTTTAGTCCCTGGGTGGACTTGTCTTTCCTTAGTCCCTGCGAGGACTTGTCTTTTAGTCCCTGCGAGGACATCTAGCGTAGTAATCAGTCCCTGCGAGGACTTGTATTATCGATTTCGCCCCTGCGAGGGCAAGTTGTTTCTGTTAAAAATCTCGTTAGGGCAATGTGTAACCCTTTTGATATTTAATGGAATGTTAAGTTTATGAATTTCAATTTTTGTCATTATATACATAAATATATGAAATAAATAAATTAAAAATCATTCCTTTTAAAATAATCTGCCTATTAAATATTGAATAAGAATCTTAAAAGTGTAACCTAGCCTGCATGTCATTATAAAACTTGGCCAAGATGGTAAGACCTGTTTAAAAGATTCAAATCCCTGTTAACATCTGGAAACATGTTAACGCTCCTGGCAGACATGATTCATTAAAATCACACACGTCATTCTTTTAATAGGATTCTTCAAAAGATTCCTAACCTAACTTAATGATCTATAAATCATGGGTTTAAATCATCAATTAAGATGATCATATGCTGACCATCCATTGGTAATATAGTGCCTACGGGCCATACTCATTGTCATATAAGACAAAAGACAGTAGTAGTCTACGACTCCCTGTCAGAAAAAGGTAAAGAACTATGTTCGAACCTTCATGCCTTGATTCTCTGAAATCATGGCTTATAATTTAAAAATGTCCCTGTGACTAGGCCTTTTGTGCTACTAATAATACTGTTATTGTTTTATAATTAAGATAAATTATAATAAAAATCCTAAATAAATATGGCTAACAAATTAACCAAATATGGTCTGTGTTTACAATGGTTAATTAATTGCCATAAAAGACAATTCCATAATAAACTCCCAAGTAAATTATTGTCCATATCTTATGTAACAGTTCAAACTACATGGCTGACTCGGATGAGATCAACAGTCACCCAAGGGAGGATCATGATAATGCCTGAATTAACATAGCGGGTGCGGAACTGCAAGCATTAATAGACAATGCTGTTACAAAAGCAATAGAGCGGCAGTATAATGAATATAGCGGGACTTGAAGTAGGACCCTATCCGCACCGCACCGCATTCCAAGCCAAAGACTCATTCTGAGGCTCACAGCAAGCCACCCTCCAAGAAGGAAGAGCCAAAGAAAGACGATGACGATCGTCACTCTTCAAATCAGCAAAGTGCTCCTTCTCAAAAGATAGTACTGAATCAAGAACACCGTAATAAGGGCTGCTCCTATAAGTATTTTGTTTCATGCAAACCCAGAGACTTTACTGGGGAAAAAGGAGCTGTAGACTGCATAACATGGTTGGATGAGATGGACACTGTAGTGGATATAAGTGGTTGCGCTAATAAGGATGTGGTGAAATTCGTGTCTCAGTCATTCAAGGGTGAGGCATTAGCTTGGTGGAGGTCTTTGATCCAAGCTACAGGGAAAATCCCATTGTACAATATAACCTGGGAACAGTTTGTGTCATTGATCAAGGAGAACTACTGCCCTCAGCATGAGGTTGAAAAGATTGAATCTGATTTCTTGTCCTTGGTTATGAAGAACCTGGACTGTCAGGCCTACCTCACCAGTTTCAATACAATGTCAAGGTTGGTTCCATACCTTGTGACACCGGAACCCAAGAGGATAGCTCGATTCATCGGGGGCTTAGCCCCAGAAGTTAAGGCCAGTGTGAAAGCCTCTAGACCAGCTACCTTCAGGTCTGCAGCTGATATATCCTTGTCCCTCACACTGGATGCGGTCAGGCAGAGATCGCTGAGGAACACAGATGCCGAGAAAAGGAAGCGTGATGATGACAATTCACGACGGTCAGACAAGAAGCACAGGGGAAACAATGACCACAAGATGAGTTCTGGATCTAAGAAAGATGGTCATCAGTCGGGTGATAAACCCAAATGTAAGATCTGCAAGAAACAGCACTTCGGGAAGTGCAGATATGAATCGAACTCACAGACACAGTCAAGGAGTTTTGCATGTGGGATATGCAAGTCCAAGGAACACAAGACCTTGGATTGCAAAAAGTTGAAGGATGCGACCTGCTATAGCTGCAATGAAAAAGGGCATATCAAGTCCAACTGCCCAAAACTTGCAAAGAAGACTGAGGATGGGAAAAAGACCAATGCAAGGGTCTTCCGGATGGATGCAAAGGAAGCCGTCCAGGACGACAATGTGATCACAGGTACCTTCCTCATAAATGATGTTTATGCAAGAGTACTTTTTGATTCAGGCCCTGATAAGTCGTTCGTAGATAATAAGTTTTGTGAATTGTTGAAATTACCTGTTAAAACCTTAAGTGTGAAATATGAGGTGGAATTAGCTGATGGAACCATAGAAACCGCATCAACCGTGTTAGATGGATGTGTTATATCCATTAGGAACCACTCTTTTCCATTGTCTTTACTTCCTTTGAAATTAGCCGGTTTCGATGTAGTAATAGGCATGGATTGGTTGTCTCGCAACCAAGCCCAGATTGTTTGTGCTAAGAAGCAAGTAGTTGTCAGGACTCCTCGTGGCGAGCCTTTGACAATCCAAGGAGATACTAAGTACGGAATGCCTGAGCAAGTGTCCATGCTCAAGGCATCAAGGTGTTCGATTAAGGGTTGTGTTATCTACATGGCACAAGTAACCATTGATGAACCAAAGCCTAAGATCGAAGACATACCTATTATCTCTGAATATCCAGAAGTATTCCCTGAAGAACTACCTGGTTTACCCCCAGATAGGCAAGTGGAGTTCAGGATTGACATTATTCCTGGAGCAGCACCTGTTGCAAGAGCACCTTACAGATTGGCACCAACGGAGATGAAAGAGTTGAGAACTCAACTGGATGATTTGTTGGCAAAGGATTTATTAGACCTAGCTCATCTCCTTGGGGAGCACCAATCCTGTTTGTGAAGAAAAAGGATGGATCGATGCGTCTATGCATCGATTATCGAGAACTTAACAAAGTTACTGTTAAGAATCGGTATCCATTACCCAGGATCGACGACTTGTTCGATCAACTTCAAGGAGCGAGTTACTTTTCCAAGATCGAATTAAGGTCAGGATATCATCAACTGAAGGTCAAGGATGAAGATGTACATAAGACTGCATTTAGGACTCGTTATGGTCACTACGAGTTCTTAGTGATGCCTTTTGGACTCACTAATGCACCAGCCGCATTCATGGATCTCATGAACCGCGTCTGCAAGCCGTATATGGATAAATTTGTCATCGTCTTCATCGATGATATTCTTATTTACTCGAAGAATCAAGCTGACCATGAAAAGCACCTCCATTGCATTCTGAAACTGCTTCATCGAGAAAAGCTCTACGCCAAATTCTCTAAGTGTGAATTTTGGCTTCGTGAAGTCCAATTTCTTGGACATGTGGTTAGTGAACACGGAATCCAGGTAGATCCCGCTAAGGTTGAAGCTGTCATGAATTGGCAATACCCGAAGACGCCCACAGAGATTCGCAGTTTCTTGGGATTGGCAGGATATTACAGGCGTTTTATTGAAAAATTTTCAAGGATTGCTGCACCCCTAACTTCTTTGACTAGGAAGAATATTAAGTTTAACTGGGGTCCTAAGCAGCAGGAGTCCTTTGATATCCTTAAGCAGAAGCTAAGCAATGCACCTGTGTTGACATTGCCTGATGGAATAGAAGAGTTTGTGGTATACTGTGATGCATCGCACACAGGTATGGGATGTGTGCTTATGCAGAAGGGCAAAGTTATTGCCTACGCTTCTCGACAATTAAAGGTGCATGAAAAGAATTACACCACCCATGACTTGGAGTTGGGTGCCGTTGTATTTGCACTAAAACTGTGGAGGACTATTTATACGGTATCAAGTGTGTGATCTATTCTGATCACAAGAGCCTCCAGCACCCGTTTAACCAAAAGGATTTGAACATGAGGCAATGACGTTGGATGGAAACTTTGAATGATTACGATTGTGAGATAAGATACCATCCCGGCAAGGCGAATGTAGTCGCCGATGCCTTGAGTCGCAAGGAAAGAGTGAAGCCTATAAGAATCAATGCCAAGAGCATTGAGATAAAGAATAGTTTGAATGAAAGGTTGTTAGCTGCGCAGAAGGAAGCTGTGCTGGAAGCTAACTATCCTAACGAAAAGCTAGGAGTAACTGAAGAACAGTTATCATATGGCAAGGACAGAATTTTGAGGTTAAATGGACGAATATGGGTTCCAGTTTATGGAGGACTTCGGGATGTTATCCTCCAGGAAGCCCACAGCTCTAAATACTCCGTTCATCCTGGAGCTGATAAGATGTACCAGGATTTGAAAGTAAACTTTTGGTGGATAGGCTTGAAGAAGTCTATAGCTACCTATGTAGCTAAATGTTTGACATGTGCGCAAGTCAAAGCTGAACATCAGAAGCCGTCAGGTTTGCTACAACAGCCTGAACATCCCACGTGGAAGTGGGAAATGGTGACAATGGATTTCATCACCAAGTTGCCAAAGACAAAGAAAGGCAATGATACTATATGGGTGATAGTGGATAGACTGACTAAGTCAGCACATTTCCTACCCATTAAGGAGACCTATAGCTCCGACATGTTAGCCCAATTGTACGTAGATAAGATTGTATCTCTGCATGGCGTACCAGTGTCTATTATCTCTGACAGAGACACTAGATACACATCACATTTTTGGAAAAGTTTCCAACAATCTTTGGGCACACGCTTAAATTTCAGTACGACTTACCACCCTCAGACGGACGGGCAAAGTGAGCGTACAATCCAAACTTTGGAAGACATGCTTCGAGCATGTGTAATTGACTTAGGTGGTAGTTGGGATAACCAACTGCCATTAGTCGAGTTCTCCTATAACAATAGCTATCATACCAGCATTAAGGCTGCGCCTTTCGAGGCCTTATACGGTAGGAAGTGCAGAACGCCCGTATGTTGGGCGGAAGTTGGAGATGTCCAACTGACAGGACCTGAAATAGTCCTGGAGACGACAGATAAGATTGTGCAGATACGCGATCGTCTCAAAGCAGCCAGGGATAGGCAGAAAAGCTACGCAGATTTAAGGCGTAAACCCCTGAAGTTCGAAGTTGGTGATAAAGTCTACTTAAAGTATCACCCTGGAAAGGGGTAATGCGATTTGGTAAGAAAGGCAAGTTAAGCCCGAGGTACATAGGACCATTCAAGATCATCGAATGTGTCAGATATGTTGCTTATAAGTTAAACTTACCTGAAGAGCTTAGTGGCATTCATAACGTATTCCACGTCTGCAATCTGAAGAAATGTCTAGCTGATGAATCGCTAGTCATACCACATACAGATGTGCACATCGATGAGAACTTCAAGTTTGTTGAAAAGCCTGTGTCGATCGAAGATCGACGGGTTAAGAAGCTTCGAAGGAAGCATGTACCGATTGTAAAAGTGAAATGGGATGCCCGTAGAGGTCCCGAGTATACGTGGGAGGTAGAGTCCACAATGAAAGAGAAATACCCTCATTTATTTCAGTAAATCTCGAGGTCGAGATTTCTTTTAAGGGGGTGAGGATGTGACACCTCTAAATTTCATGTCCAATATTATATCGACACGTGTCATGAGCTTAAAACGTGTAAAGGATTTCCTTAGAAGGACTAAAGTTGACAAACAAGGAAAGTATGTGAATATAAGGGTTTAAAATGTCAACAATGAATAAATATACTTTACAATAACCCTACATGATGTTTATACCCTTAAACGAATGAATCATGAATCATATGAAGCTAATTGTGAAAGAAAGTGAGAGATTTCAAACTACAGGGGTTAAATGTGTCAACATGTTTAAAGTCTACCTCTAAGTGGCCTTTAGCAAACCCGAAGCTTTGTAACGATTAATTATGCTCACTAGAATGCATGATAAAAATTTCACCAAGTTTCATTAACATATGAGAAAATTATAATAAAATTCGTATACGAAGGGTTAAAAGCGTCGACATGTTAATACATGCCTCTGAGCGACCTATGTATAAATCCCAACCCTTAACCTGTGTTATAAACATCTGATAAACATCCTAATCCAGTTAATGCTAACAATGATTGATCCAAATTGAAATAATGGGATCCTTTGAGGATGTGCACGACAACCTTCGTTTATGGCCATTTTAAAAGAATCCAAGGAAACTTTAAAACATACAAGGTGGTATAAACTGTTCAAGACCCAATCAAGAGGCCCCATACTGATAATAGAGGCCCAAATTCGAAATATCTAGTTTCCTGTTCAAAGCTTGAAAGGTCACAAATTTTTGCCTTCTGGTAAAGGCTTACGGACCGCAAAGACTTGGTCTTACGGTCCGTAAGAGGTCTTAC
Source organism: Helianthus tuberosus (assembly GCA_030545235.1). NCBI lineage: Eukaryota > Viridiplantae > Streptophyta > Magnoliopsida > Asterales > Asteraceae > Helianthus > Helianthus tuberosus. The sequence goes on along the minus strand of CM060396.1, from coordinate 484,401 downwards.
GGACCGCAAGGCCCTCAGCTTACGGTCCGTAAGACATCCCCAGTAACAGAAAAGTTGACAGCTGCCTGTTAAAACGAGTTAACCGACTTACATTGCCATTTTTCACTTCCGTGTGCAACACAAACTAGTTCTTAGGCACTAGGGACACTTGTTATTGATCAGGGATCAATCCTAGAGTTGTTTGTCATGATCACAGGCAATCAAGAGCACTATATAAAGCCCCACATTGTTGCAACTTTGATAATTCATTCCAAACTCAACTTCTGATCATTTATGGAGCTCAAGACCATTCCCTAAGCATCACTAGTCGTGCATAGGACCTTGGTAAGTTTCCTTGACCTTCCTTAATTGTGTTTTACTTAGTTAATTTGCTTAAAGTCAAACCGTCATAATTAAGGTTTGACTTATCGATTAATCACTAATGGTTCAGTGTTTAGTCAAACTAAAGGTAGTTATAAGTTGGTAATTATGTGGGCATTAAACCCTTAAAAGGGCACCCTCTGATTCCCGCTCTAATTAGATCATTTGTCGGGTCAAAGTGGTTTATAAAAAGTCAACAGAATTATATTTTTCGAATTAACACTTGATTAGCAATGTAGAAGGCGTGTAACCTATTTTATCACTCATATAACTTAGTAATAATTGTAAGAACATGTCTAAGCATGTTCGACCTGGCAATTTTCAGTTTAGGACCGGTTCGGAACCGAAAGTCGCAAAACTTTGACTTTTGCTTTGACTTCAGTTCTGACCCGATTTAGATGGATTTAGAAATGCCCTAGAGTTCCGTTAGGACCAGCTAGTATGATAGTATAACCCTCTGCGTTTATACTACTTGACTCGTTGATTGTCCGATGTTTCCGTTAAATGCCTAATGTTGACCAATATGCCCATTTGACCTTAAAACGAGAATTTTGGAAATGTGAGAGGACAATAGTCTTTGTTACTAATTTATAAACATGTCCCTAAAATTTCACACCAGTTGGAGGTCTAGATTAGGAGTTATGCTTAATAGCGTAATTAGAACGCTTCTTATGAATTAAAAGGCGTAATTAGCATAAAGACTATCTAAACCCAATTTTTGACATCAAACCTTTTACCCACTGATGTAATATAATATTTTGGAATTTTTGAAGATTTTTAATTATTTTTAACCTGGTCATAACCTAAGGTTATTACCTTGATTCGGTAAATACCGATTATACCCTTTTCGCTTATAAAATGAGTTTTACAAAATATTTTGACACCAATTCAATTGATACTGATTTTATATGATAAATGAAATATTTTGAACTTTATAACCTGCTCAGAAAACTCAGATTTCCTGTTTAACCCGGAAATCGCTTAAAACGGGTTTTTACGCATATTAAACACATAGTATAGGTTTAAAACCATTTTGTCATATAAGACTTATCACCAACTGATATAACCTATTAAATAAAGTTGTTTTACTTATTATTTCAGACATGAGTCTCAGAATTTAATTAAACTCTTTTATAATCTTTAAAATGACCAAAATACCCCTACGGGGCTTATTTTGAGATTAAACTCGTTTTGGGCATAATGGAAGGTATCCTACTGATATCACAACATATTTAAGGCATATTAACTTAGGAAAAAAGTAAATGATTCTTATGATTACCCGTTACGCTTCTTACGCGTTCGGTTCGGTTTATGTAACTAGTTTGCATAAATTTGCCGAAACGGGTCGAACCTTATCATATTTATCTCAAAATCCAGAATGTGTTTAGTTTACCCATATTATACAAGTCTTCAAACTTGTCGGGTCTAAATCACATTCTATTCCGGTCTTCGCTTAATCACGCGTTCGAACCGTATCTTCCTTTAAAACTAACCGGTCTAAGTTTAGGCTTAATTAAAGACTCGTTAGGATTCTAATAGGTTATTATAAACCTTCGTTCCAGAATAGGAGACCCGGTAAAAGCTACGTGCACTTGCTTGTTGTGATTATTATTTGCAAATGTAAATACTTTTAACTTATTTTCCCTTATACGGGCTTGGGGTACAGTATATAAAATACCGCTTGGTCGGGCATTCGACCTTAATCAATTGGTGGTTAAGTATTATTGAGATGTCCCGTTTAAAAATATGTTTTGTTGCTTAAACGCCTTTGGGGGGTTAATGACCATGTCCCGGATATCCTTGGCATCATTTTACGAAATGGCCACGACCTAAGCACGGGGTGTAGGCGTACACCCGTCAGTGCCTAAATAAATAATGTGGTGTGTTTATTGATCTTTAACCCGGTACGAACCGGGCTACTGAACGCATAAGAAACATGTAATTCTTTTACAAGTATTATATTCAAATAATTATCCCAAGTTATAAAGAGTTTTGTGCCACGTGCATTCAAATCAATTTTATTAAACTTTTAAAAACGAGTCAGTTGATTGTATTTACCAGTGTAAACTGACGTATTTTCCCAAAAAAGGTTAAGTGCAGGTACTTCGCGAACTAGGCTGGCTTTCTCCTAGCGTCCACAATAAGTCTCGCAAGCTTGGATGCCATAAAACTGTTGAACAATGTTTCCTTTTTATTTTGATCCACCTGTGGATTATTTTCAACTGTTTGTGATACTTCATATTACAATTTATTAAAGTTGAAACGAATCTATTTTTGCTTCCCCTGTGCATTTAAATATTGTGTTGTATGACTATGATGATATCAATTACGTCACGATACTCCTCACCGGGCCCACCGGTAATACGTGGAAATATCGGGGTGTGACACTAAATGATATAACGTGCAGGATTTTAAAACGTTAATGACAAAACTCTTCAAATTTAAAGGCAAAGGACACAGCCTGCAATTTGGTACAAACATAAAGGACAAAACTTGTAATTTACTCTTTTTTATTTACATATTTTACTTTTAGGCTTGGAATTTTCTTTAAAGTTTTTTTCATGTGAAAAGGAAGTTAAAATCTATACTATATAATAAAAGAAACCAATGAGAGGACACATGTCATTCATTGAAGCCATCTATTTTTTATAGATAATTAATATAAATTAAAGATAATTATAAAATTAAATTTAATATAAATTTAAACAACTCATATAGGAGATAATATAATATTTTTAAATATTTATCAAATTTTAAAATTATTTATCCTGAAATTTTTATTAATATGTATTTTATTCATAATAATAGTGTTTTACTACTTTTATTTATTAAATTTTTTATTTTATTTTTATACGAAAATAGCAACCTTATTATTTTCTAAAAGTAACAAAACTATTATTGGTTTAATATATTTTAAATTACGGAAAAGAGTAATTAAAGTTATTAATCTAATACAGACATACATAAGTTGATTATCTTTTGTTTATTATTATTATTATTATTATTTACATATATTTTTGTTAAATTTGGATGAATTTACATGTATTTTTGTTAAGTTTGGATGAAATCTCATACTAGAATCAGAACCCATGTGGTGCTAGAGTTAAAAAAAATATTTTTAGTGTGTGTAACCTAAACAACTTTTCAATTTTTATCATCTAAACTTTAACATTATTTTCATTTATTATTTATCTTCCTTAATGGTATAATAATAAACTAAGATTTTTTTAATGATCGTGTAATACACGAGCTTTTTAAAAATATAACTTTTTTATTATATAGTATATAAAATTAGATTAATTCAATCCATATAATACATAAAGATATAACTTTTTATTGTTTTGTATATAAAATTACATGTGCTCAACTCGTATAATACATGAGGTTCTTAAAAATGTAACTTTTTTCATTATTTAATATATAAAATTAAATTTACCCAACCCATACAATACACAGGGTTCTTAAAAATACATTTTTTTATTATTTAATATATAAAATTACATTTATTAAACCCATGTAATAAACGAGATTTCTAAATGTATATTGTTTTATTATTTGGTATATAAAATTACATTTATTTAACCCGTGTAATAAACAACATTTTTAAAGATAATTTTTTATTATTATTTGGTATATAAAATTACATTTATTCAACCCGTGTAATACACGGGGTTCTAACCTAGTATATTTTTAAATGAAACATAAATCAGTTTTTGGGGTTGTTTGTTTAACTCTTAATGTGGCTCTAAATGGTTTAGACATCTTATTGGTTCATCACTTAATGGTTCAGACTATTTGTTTCGCGAGTAAATGTCTGAATGGTTTAGACATTTGCCTCTGAATGGTTAAGCATTGTACAGAGTCTGAATAGTTAAGACCTCTAATCTGAATTGGTCAGACATTTGCCTCTTAACAGTTAAACATTATACTGCCTCTTGTTGAGTCAGACCTCTTATTAATTCAGTACTTAACCATTTAGAAGTTGTCAAAAGTCACTTAGTATCTCGACTCTGGAAGGATGGTATAATAATATAAAAGAAAATTGCTGTTATGTATCACACTTATTAAATATTTAAATATTCCCTTCCCAAATTTCTATATTTTATTAAGCAAAAGAAGTCAAAGAAAGAGGGGATGTAATCACCTGGAAAGAAAGCGGTCTTCAACTGTAGTAAATCTATTGCTTATAATTAATACTACTTTTCTTGACCCCAAAAAAATAAGTGGATTAATTCCTGTAGATTAGTTATTATTAGGCCTGGTCTATTCGCACACGGCATTAGTCTTTTTGCACACTCGAAGCGCCCCGCTTTGGCCATAGCGGGGCGCTTTGGACAAGGTCAACAGACAAGGACTGACTTTGTCAGTCCTTGTCTGTTGACCTTGTCCAAAGCGCCCCGCTATGGCCAAAGCGGGGCGCTTCGAGTGTGCAAAAAGACAAAAAGTGTTGGCTGTAATTTGTGTTGTTTTTTTTTTTAAATAGGTGGGATGTGGGTTAGTTTGGTAGTGTTTTTTGGAGGAAAAAATTGTATTTGAGTTTTATAATACGTTGTTTTATAATTACGTTTTTTTACGTCATTATTTTTATAGAACGTATATAATATAAGTGCGTCTTTATAAACTGTTAACCTAGTTTATTTTGTTAAATTAAACGAACACGTTAAATAAATTGTACAGAAAGCCATAAGAATTAAACGTAAACAATCCAAAACCAACGGGATGTAAATATATATCAGTTTGTACATACAAAACAAAAAGGTACAACTGACTACATAATACATAACAAAACACTATACAAACAAACTAAGGTACTAATCCTCGTGCGGTGGGGACGGTGGGAGGGGAAGTGGAGGCAACCCAGCGGCCTCTCGTAGAGAAACGAGCGTCTCGATGATCCAGTCCTGGCGTGCGGCCTGGCGTCTCAGGCGCCGGTCGAAGTCCCGAGCCACCTCACGCGCTACCGGAGGCAGGTCAGCGTAAACGTGCTGCGGGTACTGTGGCGGCTCCGGAGCTGGCTGAACTGGTGGTACCAGGATCTCCTCGATATGCTCCTCCTGAGCCGGATCCTCTAATACAGGCTCAGGCTCAGGCTGAGCCTGAGCCTGAGCCTCAGCCTCAGCCTGAGGCTGGCCCGGGAACTCATCGAGTCCCAGAGCCTGTAGCTGAGCCTGCCGAGCGGCCGCCTGCTCAGCAGGAGGAGCCAACACTCCAGGCCTCAACTCAATAACAACCGGGATGACCTCCGGCACCGGCTCCGGCTGCCAAATCTGCCCGTCCATGCCCCTAAACCTCAGACCAACATCAAAGCGACGGGTGATCTGCATGCTAGAAACTGACGCGCGGCCCAACCTGGTAGACGGGACCGGATCGGACAGCAGCGGATCTCCCTCGAGCACGATCCCGAGCGAGCGAGCGATGGCGGTGATGAATGAGCCAGTGTGCACCCACCCGCGGAGCTGCCGGTGGTATGCGGTGGCAAAGTAATCTGCCAGGCAGGCTGCTAGATTGCAGGGCTGGCCCCGCAGTAGGCAGTATAGAAAGAAAAGGTCACCGAGGTTGACCTTCTCCCTGCTGGCACCCCGCGGCACGATAGTTGCCGCGATAACATGCTGCAAGTATCGGAACAAGGGGTCTCTAATGGAGGTGGCCTTTTGCCAGGATTTCCCAAAGGGTCTAGTGGAAATGGACCTCCAGAAACTGATAAGCGTCTGCCTGTCCATCATCGTAACCGCCTGCGTATATAAATCAGTATCAAGCTCGGCCTCTGTGTACAAACCTGTATAAACAAATAATATTAAATAAACAAATGATATTAAATAAACAAATAACATTAAATAAATAAATAATAATAATAAACAAATAATATTAAATAAACAAATAACATTAAATAAACAAATGATATTAAATATAAAATAATAAATAATATTATTTAAACAAACCTGTATGCACAACAAACTGCCGCACACTCATCTGAAACTCCTGACCGGCGAGACGGAATGTAACCTCGTGGACTGGAAAATCCGGGTCCTCGACGTAATCCGCCGGATGCGGCGCGTATGTAAACGTGGAAAGAAACTCCCACGTAACCTCAGGATACGAGTCCTCCATCGCTAACTCAAATAGGCGCGACCAAGGAGTATCTAGTCCAACTATCTCACGCGCCCGCGCGGCCTCTCCCACGGTGTCCAGCAGGCCCCAGTCTATCCCTACATGCTCCCCAATGGGGATGCCGCGCAACCTCGCGCATCTCCTCCTCGCCCGTGACCCCGCCGGAAACTGCAGGTACGGACATGCCGACTGCTCTCCCTCATCTCCCACCACTCCCTCAGCCTCCACATGCTCAATCTCATCATCGGAGGAATCCATCTCTGCACGTTGAAATAAAAAAATAATATTAAATATAAATAATAAATAAATTATATTATTTAAACAATTTATTAAATAAACAAATAATATTAAATATAAATAATAAATAAATTATATTATTTAAACAATTTAAATAATAAACAAATAATATTAATTATAAATAATAAATAAATTATATTATTTAAACAATTTAAATAATAAACAAATAATATTAATTATAAATAATAAACAAATATTATTAATAAAAAAAAAAAAACATGAACCAAGGCGCCGCGCTTTGGCCTCGGCGCGGCGCTTTGGTTCTTCGTGATGAAGAACAGCGGACCGGATCGATCCCCAGCCCAAATCAAACAAAAATCAAACAATAATACACACATAACTTGAACCAAAACATGAAATGGAGTTCGATCGTACCTTTTAGCGGGTGAAACGGGTGAAATGATGTTCGATCCGGTCTAGTGTGTGTAAATCGCACTGGTTGTGTGTGTTTGGGTGTTTGGTTTGAAATGGGGGAGAAGGCCCTCCGCTTCAGCTATAGCGAGGGGTCGAAGCGCCCCGCTTTGGCCATAGCGCGGCGCTTTGAGGTCAAAGCGGGTCGCTTAGGTCAAAGCGGGGCGTTTCGGGCCTTTTTTTATTTTTTTTAAATTGTTTTTAATTCACAAACGCGTCGATAATAGTCTAAATTTTACGTTTTTTCCATTATACATCATTTTTTATTATATATGAACTATATTGCAAGTTCCGGATCAAATCGGTTACGTGTGATGTCTTATTCCGTTATATCGTATCATTTTGGTTTGAAAGCACAAGTACTCCTGTGAGAGGTGTTATGTGTATCAGCCGCCTACCGTACATGAACATGACGTATTTTTTCATTAATTGTAGTATTATGATGTATATTGTCATTTTGGGTCGTACAAGTGCGTATTGAATCTGATTGGGTCGCGCAGGTGACATTCGGTTTTTAACGTGATGTAATGCATATATTGAACAAGCACAAACGTGATTATTATTAAACACATTTAACCTACATCGTGAACATATGGGGTTACATTAAGGTCAGGGGCACGATACATAAGCATTTCGTACGCGTTGATCTGATACCGGTACAATGTATGCCAGGCTGCTGCGCGCTCTGTTCTGTTCGCTGTCCAGAGTGGGTGTGGGGGAGGCATTGGATAACAACCTCCAAGATCTACATGTATGAAATGCCCATGGTCGACGAACACAACCGCAACCACCAGGTGAGGTTGCTCAGCTTCGTTTGGCCCGCCCAGCAGAGGGAAAATTGTACAGCTCCCACGCATGTCGAAGGTGTGAACAATCACACCGTATCGTTGGGCAATAAGAAACCCCGTGTCAGGCATCGTCATGTAATTTTCGATATCTGCTCGTCCCACCCCCTTGAAATTGATCCGTCTAAGCAGCGCATCATAATGTCCTATGTTTTCCGGATCGAAAAACTGCCTCCAAAGCGATTCGTTCCTACGTAACTCCTTTATAAGTTGTTTCCGGATCATCAAATATGAATTTTGTTTCAATCCTAACCCAACAGCCACCGATCGAAACCCACAATGACCATCTGGTTTCACGTCCTTTATTCTAACGATGTATGGATGGATCACTTCGGGAATCTGAGATGCGAAGTTGCGGATCGCTATATCCGTCTTAGGACCGAGCTTGATCATCGGGAAATCAGGGTGCAGGTTGATCGGTTTGGTATTCTTTTGTCTTCTAGAATCTTCGAGTGATATGTACGAGCTGTGACGGGGAAGATCATCTGAGGCCTCGACCCAAGTTTCTTCCGACGGAATGTACGAGCTTTTTCTAGCGGCTTCAACCTTTCTTTCTTCCTGCGTTTTCAATGTTGGGCGACCACGAGTTTTCTTCAGAACAGCAGGAGGTTTTTTGTTATTGTTCCCTGGATTGAGGATTTGCTGAAACTTTTCAAAGAAGCTCCTTTTCACTTGAGGGGGTGTTGGATCGATCTTTTGTTTCAATTTTTCAAATTCCGCGTCTACATCGATATCCTCTATGTTTTTCTTTGCAGGCTTGAAGTTAAGCTTCTTCCAGAACACGTCTATGTGTGTGATCCGGAGTTGCTGACCTGTGGATGAAAACAAATTAGGTGGCAGAATCATAACGAGAAAGGTCAAAGATATTAATTACCTTTATTTTCCAACTTTTCCAAACGACAGGCACATGGCAAACCACAGCTGGTAAAAAGTTGGCAACCACAGCTTGCACCGTAGGCTCTCAACCCGTCTTCCTTACGTTTTAGTTCCCTACTCAAAAGCTCAATCGCATATATTGAAACCTTTCTGAGAATATATGCAAGCATGGGCTGCTTCTTGTGGTGCGTCATCACTTTTCGGAGGCTTGTTTCAAAGCTTGTACTAATCTCGGTGTATTGTCTATCAACAACATGATCAACATACAGTACAAGTTTATCCAGTGTGTTGCGATGACTTGGAAAGTGACTTTTTAGTGTTGCATGCATGCCCTCAACCCTGTTGGTCGTAGTTTGGTGAAAGTTGATAGTTTTGTTAATCCAGCATGATACAAACTTTTCACGGTACGGATCCAACCAGGATTTCTTCATATAATCAAAAACCTCTAAAATTAAAAAAAACGTAAATAGTCAGTTTTTGTTATTATATAAAATTTGAACATAATTATGTAAGAAATACCTACGTTCACGGTCATCTTCTTTCAGCTGTGCTTCAAAGTTTTCCAAGTTATACCTGTATATTTCCTCGGTCGTAGACTCGCACAATAACCAAAAACTACGTACGAATTCTTTCCAATCCTTGTCAGAGAATTTCTTCTTGCTGTTCTTATTAATATTTTGTTGAATATGGAACCGACAAAGATACTTATGCGCTTTTGGAAAAACTTGTTCACACGCGTTCATCAGCGCAAAATCCCTGTCTGTTAAAATCACGCGCGGTTCCATACATCCTACCAGCATAGACTTGATCCTCTGCAACACCCATAGGTAGTTCTCTGACTTCTCAGCGGAAATTACCGCACAAGCAGCCGTAAACGATTTGTTTGTCGACGTCATGCCTACGACCTGAACAAATGGCAGGTTGTACATGTTCGTTTTGTAGGTGGCGTCAATAATTAGCACATGCGGGAAGGCACACCACATATTGAATGATCTTTCGTGAACAAAGAAGACATCTTCAACTTCGTTTGATATCTCATTCGTGCGCATGTAATAAGTGTAATTTTTTTCGAGAAGAATGCTTTCAAGTTTTTGCATCGGAGACTTACCGACATTTTTTTCGGCGTTGATCTTCTGAACAGCGTTGTGTATATCTTTCGGAATAAGCTTTCTAGCCGGATTGTTTTTTGTCAGCGTTCGCCAGATACTTTGGTTAGGAATGTCTTGCTCTGCCAGCTCCTTAACCAGTTTTGTATCCTCCGAAGAAAGCCTTCTCGCATACGCGTGACCCTCTAAGTTTTCAATAGGAGTGTGGTTATGCTTCGCCTTCGTCACCTCGATCCTCCAAACACTTCCGGATGATTCCGAAAACCCGATCATCTCGAACGGGCAGCCTATTTTCTTGCTACCCGTTTTCCTCTGTGTAGCTATACTCTTATGCTCCCCACCAAAAGTACATTGAAACCAAATCTTGTAATTCTCTCCTCTTTTATTCGACCTCTTAGTCACAATGAGGTAACCGTTGTCTTTTGCCGTGTCTTGTACCCAACGCACCAACTCTTTACGTGACGAAAAGGTCTGCGTCGTATCAAACGAAAACGTAACCGGGTAACAGCCTTCCTCGTCAACAGACACATCCCCCGGCTCACCATCGTCACCGAGGTCCGAATATACTTGATGTTCAAAGTTGTGCTCGCCACCGTAACCGAAATTCGAATAACCTTGTAAGCTCTGTTGACAACCGTAACTGTCGCCACCGAAATTCGAATAACCTTGTTGTGCGTAAGGGTCCTCCACAGGGGTATTCAAATCCAGCGTCACCGTGTTATCACGATAATGAATGCCAGATACAACCTCTGCCTCCCTCAAGTTGGACGAGACCGGTTTCTCATACGAGTCAGAAATAGCGGTCCCCTCGTAAGAATCAGGAACAACTGTCTCGTCAGAATATTGACCGAAAATATAGTTGTTTAACCACGACATCGTTTTTTCAAGAGATGTAACTAATACAGCAAAACCGCGCGTTATTTTGAGAAGAAACACAACGGATCTGAAATGAAGGCAAAATGTATATCGAAGATGGAAATGTGTGATGGAAATGTATGTCGAAGATGGAAACACAACCTCAAGTTGGCAAAACGGACAGTGTGTGATGGAAATGTATGTCTCACAGGTTGCTTTTAAAAGGGGAAAAGGGTGAAATTTGGGGTCGAAGCGCCGCGCTATGGCCACAGCGCGGCGCTTAGGGTTAACGACAAAACATCATGATTAGCTTTATGTCTGTCAAACAGTAACGAATGTTTCAAACGTCAATCGAAGCACGTGTTGTCGATCGAAGCGCCGCGCTTTGGCCATAGCGCGGCGCTTTGGGGTGTGAAAATAATTTTGGGCGTGTGCAGCTAGCATGACCCTATTATTATTCTGTGTTATCTTCAATATATTCCCCCACAAAGTACAAACACAATGCCATAGTAGTCAAATGTGGATTATTAAGAATTTGTATTATCAATGGCCAAGTTTAGATTTTCTTGAAAAATATTCCATTACTAATTGTCATGTTTATACTACAGACAAAAAAGAAAATGAGACGAGATCCTCCTTTGGACGTCTTATGTTAGTCTTGGATGACCTATTGGCCAACAAACAAACATTATAGAGCCTAACAACAGCTGTGGCGGCTGCAGTTTAAGTCACCAAGCTAAGTCCAAAGTCACATCATAGAGTGTTTCGAAACACTCAGGCTAGGCGATTTGTACATCAGCCAACAACAACAAAACCCAAATGGTCATAATGAACATCAAAACAGCCATAAAACAAAGCTCATAAGCAATAGACGGCTGCAACATAAGTTACCAAGATAAGCACAAAGCAACATCATAGCCAATGGTCTCCGATGATCCATAGACCATTTTCATCGACCCAACAAACAAACGTCACAAAGATAAACAACTTTAAAACCACAAAGGATCTCATGTGAACGTTATTGTTATACCATCAAAACAACCATAAAAGAAAGCTCATAAGCAATAGATGACTGAACCATAAGTTACCAAGCCAAGCCCAAAGCAACATCATAGCCAATTGTCTATGATGATCCATAAACCATCTTTATTGACCCAACAAACAAACTACACAAAAACAAAGAATTTTAAAACCGCAAAGCAACGTGAACATTGTTAGATATTTTAGTGTAATCGGGATTGACTTGGTGATCAAAGCGAATAATAATACACATCAAGCAAGTTAGGAGGTGCGGGAGTGCACGCTTGTTTGAGTTATTATAATTCGAAGTGTACGGGCGGAGCCCGTACTCTACGGGGGTTCCAGGGGGCAACGCCCCTGTGAGCAGGGTCCAAGGGGCGGCAGCCCCTGGCGGGGTCCAAAGGGCAGAGTCCCTGGCTGGGGTCGACAAAAAATTCGAACATAACTGCCGGAGGCAGTTATCTGCAAAAACACCCCCAAATTCTCAGACAGTTTTTTTGGTCACATTCTTCCTGGTTCACAAAAATTCGCACAAAAACCATACCCTGGTTCAATCTCGAAAATCAGAGTTGTATCCAATTAAATTATTCGGGTGAACCACCGAAATAATTTGATCTGAGAGTGACATCACGCCTCTCTGATCATCCGGTAATCTAAAATTCCCCAACAAACATTAGCGTTTCACCATCATAGATCCTTAAACCAAAATCAAAGTTAAACAACATCATGAGATCCCGATTCACATTAAAAAAACACACACACCAACAGACCGTTCACATAGACACAAAACCACAACCAGATTGTACAAAATTAAACGATGAATCGTAAGTTGTCGTCTTGAACGACGGATGAATAACTCCAAAACAAAGACCATGCAACAACAAATCGTTAAAGCCTCTAAAACCACACCATTAAACTCTATAAACAACCCTCGTAGCGTAATACGACGCCCCAAAAACGTAAAAAACGACAGCAAAAACAACAAAGTACATGTAAACATTGCGGAGGTCAACGATCAGAGCGATTCCGTCCATTACAGACGAACAACGCCAAAGAGGTTGTCGAAAGCAGAGTGTGGGAGAGAGTGAGAGAGAGAGAGAGTGAAACTTTCGAGTGAAGTGAAAAGTAAAAACCCACTAAAACCACAACTTAATTACCTAATAAAGAAAACAACCCACCAAGCCAAAGTTACAAACCCAACATGCACATTAAACGTCTAATTTGTGAGGTACAACTAGTAGAAGCACAAGTATGTTGCAAATAAAAAATATATAAATTTCATAAGGTTGAGTTAATAAAGTTGAGATAATTTAATGAACTCGGGCTAATTAATTATGGGATATATACATTATTTAATTATTTATATCTATTTATTATTATTATTATTATTATTATTATTACAACCTATAAATTAGCAACAATGTTGAGCGTTGGTGGGTTGTACCCTTAGCTTTGGGTGTTTTTAAAAAAAAATATGGAATATGTGGATGTGCTTTATACACATGTCCACACAATCTATGCAACACAGTCTGGGAGAGAGAGAGATAGAGTGTGAGAAACGGAGAGACAGAGTAGCCAGCCACCGGAGCCACGGCGGATCTGTCTGCGTTTTCTCAGTATCCGCGAGTGTTGTACCCCTACCTACACAGCAGAAGACAAGGAATCCGGTGAGGCGGTGCGAGCTAGGGTTCTGACGAGACTCCGGTTAACTCCTGCACGAATTCCGGTAAGCCTCGATTCAGTTGTATGTTTATTTTTTCAGTTAGATGGGTCTATCTTGTGTACGTTGAAGCTATTTTCGATGTTACAGGCCTCCGGTTAAGCTCCGGCGACTTCTCCGGTTACCGATCTGGGTCTGCATGTTGTTAGATCTTAATGATCAGTGGATGACCCGTATCCGGAAGTCAGCGTGGGTACAAAGGACGGATGGTGTAAAACCTGAATGCCATAGCCGCTCCGATGTTGGCCGGGTTTTCGCAGATCTGATCGGTTTTTGGACATGAAGTCAAGGTTATTTTTTGTCCAATATCGAAATTGCTGAAAAACTATGAGTTGGTGCTTTCGAGGGTGTTTGATTGTAATGAGTTGGGTTTGAATTGTTGTAAAAAGGATATTTATACGAGATTGTGTGCACCCAATTTGATTGATGGCAGCACGAAGGTTTGGTTGCATAATTTTCATATATGACTCTGTTTTTTTGTTAGGGTTTTTGATGAAGAACAATGTTTCGTTTACAGAGCATGTGGTTTGATTTACGAACTAATTTTGGTGCATAAAGACTTTCATTTTGTATGTGTTATGTGGGTATTCTTTGTTGAATTTGGTTTTTGATTGGTGATTAGAGTATCTTAGAAACAGAGGTTTTGAAACAGAGTTTTTAAAGTGGATTGTAATTTGTTTGAAATCTGTACTCTAAACTGATAATTAATGCTGGAAATTGAAATATGAGTGTGCCTGTGGTTTGATTCAGAAACAAATTTTGGTACATAAAGGTTTTAATTTTATATGTGTTTTGTGTGTATTGGTTGAATTTGTTTGTTGATTGGTGATTAGGATATGTTAGAAACAAAGGTTTTGAAACAGATTTGTAAATTGGATTATTATTATTTGTTTGGAATCTGTACTATAAGCTGATGATTTTAACTTGAAATAACAATAGTGATGTCATGAAAATTTGGTTTCACACGGAATTGTGTTTAGTGGTAATTTTGAATTGGATCTTTGTGTTTTTAGTGAAGTTTATTGATTTGATTTTGGTATTCTTTTTGGTTTTATTTAGAAACAATTTTTGTTGCATAAAGACTTCACTTTTGTATGTGTTTATGTGTGAATAAATTGAATATGTATTTTGGTTGGTGATTCGGGTATCTTAGAAACAGAGTTGTAAAGCGGATTATAATTTGTTTGAAATTGCAATAATTAATTTAAATGCATGATGCATGCTCACATCCAAAACATCCCACAATGATGACATGATAATTTGGTTTGATACTGAATTGAGTTAGGTAGTAATTTACTAAAGCAGATAGTGTGATCTTGATGTTTCTTGAAATGGGTTCTTTTGCTTTTTTAATAAAGTTTATTGATATGATTTTGGATTTTTTTTTTCAGAAAGTTTGGTTGGATAAAGGCACAGGAAAAGCTTATGTTTTGATATCTTCCAATGGATTAGCGATAACTGGGATTGACGATCGTAGATACTGGTAACATTTTGCAGCTCATTTGGGCATTTTGTAATAATTACTATTCATATATTATTTTGCAGCTTGTCGATATTTACATTATTTGTGCTTTTTCAGCCTTCGGCGACTCAGTATGGTCCCCACGATTACACTCGGGGTGGCAATCCTACACGAGACGTGCTTGAAACGTATGACTTATGAGACCCTTTTATTAAAAAATAGTCTCATGGCAAAGCTTGATAAAGCGGATCTCGCTTTATGCTTTTCAAGCGGAATGGCTGCGTTATCAACTGTTACTCATCTTGTCAACCCTGGTAAAGTTATTTGATTTCTCTTTTTTACACAAAAATGTAATTTTTTGATCATTGTATTTATTAATTATATTATACAATAACCATAATTGCAGGTGAAGAGATTGTTGCCGGAGAAGACATATATGGCGGTTCAGACCGATTACTGTCACAAGTCATTCCAAACAGAAGAATTGTGGTTAAGTTAGTACAAAATCTTAACTTCTTAACATAATTAACCACATGAATATTTAATATCTTTTGTCATTTAACCACAATTTTGAATTTTAATTTTCGGTTTTCAATCTATAGGCGAGTGGATACAACCAACTTAGACATCGCGCAACTATTAGCCCTGCAACTAACGTAGAACGGGAAGGATGAATCACTTGGTAACCAGTTTTAATCCATGAAAGAAGAAGCTACAACTCAAGAAACATAACATGAAGTTAAGAAACTACCACATGACGAGTTAGTCCCTTAACTTCTTGATATGTCAACAGACTTAGCTACATGAACACACAAACATACTAAACTTCTTCATGTAAATATATACTGGCTTCTGGCATGAAATCATTTAGTCATAAATATAAATATGTGTTTGCTTTTTGCTATGGTTCTTTAGCATCATATTATGTGTTCAACTCAAAAAGCCCCGCGGCGCAACGCGCGCGGGTCTTTATCCTAGTTATTATTATTATACAACTCTTTGAGATAAAAAAAGACCATTTCCACACGATATGAAGATGATATTAAGTGTATATGATATATTGAGTTATGCAGTGAAAGTTTGAAATTAATTATTCATAATTTTAACCTAAAGACCAATCACGTCTTTTTCTTCAATATGATAGTTGTTTAACCTCCTAATAACTAAAACGCTGATCTTTGATTATCCATAATTTTAACCTAAAGACCAATCACGTCTTTTTCTTCAATATAACAGTTGTTTAACCTCCTAATAACTAATAACTGACACATTGATCTTATCTTTTTTTTTCCTTTTTTTAAACTTTATTTAAATTTTATTATTGTAGTGAAGTTAACTACTCCGCCTCATTGTGGCATTGTGGCGGGTTTTCTCTAGTTGAATAAATGTATAGATAGATATTTTGAATTTTCTCGGTTACATGTACTCTTTTTCATTCTTATATGTTTGATTTTTAATTATAAATGTTAAATAAACTATCATATAAAATGAAACACATTCTTTTTTTTTTTATTAAATTGCAGGTGTACGGTTTATAAAAAAAAGAGTAAATTACCGTTTTGGCCCATGTGGTTTAGCTAGTTTAACAATTTCAGCCTAAAAATGAATCGTTTAACATATCAGGCCTTGAGGCTGCATTTTATATCGGTTTTGGCCCCTGATACTAACTTTATTACTTTTTTTTGCAGTTAAGTGTAAGGATAATTAGATTATTATTTACCTTAGGGGTTGTTTTTGATAATTACAAAGTTCTTTTAATATTTAAGAGATTATTAATACAATTACTCAAGTTTTTTTGTTATTATTTCGTTATTTTCACGATTATTATTTAACAAAATACGTTTTAAATATATAATAAATATGTATTTTCATTAACCGTTTGTTTTTGTAAAAGTTGTTTTAAAAAATAATTTGTTTTTTTTACATTTTGTTTAAACCATCTATCGATTTTAACATTGTTTCTTTTTAAGTCATTTATTTTTTTAAATCGTTCTTTTTAAAGTCATTTATCTTTTAAAGTTTTTCAAACACTTTATTTTATATCATTCTTTTTAAAATCATTTATTTTTTAAACATTTTTAAACAACTCACTTTTTTAAGTCGTTGATTTTTTAAATTTTACAAAACAGCGTGTATAAAAACAAAAGAAATGTAAGATTTGAAAAAAAGAGAAATATTCCAAAAAGTAGCTTGCATAAAATCGTTCATTTTTCAAACTTTTTTATAATGGTTTATGTTTTTTCAAATCTTCCATTTCTTTGGACCGTTTGTTTATTCAAAATTTGTTATTTTTTAACCTTTGTTTATTAAATTCGTGCGTTTTTAATACCTTACACTTGTTAACTTATTTTTTAAGGTTTTGTTTTTTTATAAACATCCTTTTTTAATCTTCGATTTTTGAAATCGTTCGTTTAAAATCGATCATTTTTAACTTCCTTTGACTTTTGAACTCGTTCATATTCTAAAGTTTTCTTCCCTAACGCTATAAGTAAACTGAATTTTGAAGTTTAAAAAATGAACGATTTCAAAAACGGTTCTAAAAAGAACGGTTTAAAAAGAAACGCTTTTAAAAATTAACGACCTAAAAAAGTGAGTTGTAAAAATGTTTAAAAAATAAATGATTTTAAAAAAGAAAAATATAAAATGAATTGTTTAAGAAAAACTTTAAAAGACAAACAAATTTAAATAGAATGATTTTAATAACAAGTGGTTAAAAATGAATAATTTTAAAAACGATATAAGGTTTAAAAAAAGGTTAAAAACAAATGATTTTAAAAACGGCATTTATAGAAAACAAACGCTTAATGAAAATACATATTTATTTGTATATATATAACATATTTTGTTAAATATTAATCGTGAAAATAATGAAATAAAAAAAATCTTGAGTAATTGTTTTCATAATCTCTTATAAATATTAAAAGAACTTTGTAATTATTAAAAACAGCCCCTAAGGTATATAATTACCTAATTACCCTTATACTTAACTGCAAAAAGAGTAACACAGTGTCAGGGATCAAAATCGTTATAAAATGCAAACTCGGAACCTGATATGTTAAAAATTCCTTTTTAGACTGAAAGGGTTAAACTGGCTAAACCATAGGGGCCAAATCAATAATTTACTAAAAAACATACATTTTACTTATTCATATATAACATATTAAGTTAATAAATAAGTCGATTGATCATCTTCAAATGTATAACCAATATGTGAGGAATCTATCTATATAATAAAAGAAACCAACTTAGGGACACTTGTCATCATATTGGGTCTTCTTTTATAGATAATTATTATTTTAATTTAATTTCTTCTAATAAATTATAGATAATCCTTCTATTAAATATTATTTAATTTAATATCTTATATTATAGATAACTCTCATACTAAATATTATTAGTTTAATATCTTATGGATAATTATTATTTAGTTTAATCTCCTTCTCATTTATAATATTATTTATTTGAATTAATTATATTTGAACGTTTTGTTTAGTTTGGTATCAAACAAATTCTACGAAACTTAAAATAAAATTAACTAATAGTATTTATCATTTATACATTTACGGAGTTTTAAATAAATGGTTAAATTTATGGAGACTTCGTTAACAAATTTTGCAACAACAGAATAATCTATTTTTATCACGAAAACCAAACTTTGTATTAATATATTAAATATTTTTATTTTCACTATACAAAATTACATTTACTCGATCCATGTAACACATGAGGTTTTTTAAGATATAACTTTTTATTATTTGATATATAAAATTAGATTTATTCAATTCGTACATTACACGGGGTTTTTTAAGGATATATATTTTTTATTATTTAGTATAGAAAATTACATTTATCCAAACCGTGTAATGCGCATATTTTTAAAGATGTAATTTTTTATTGTTTGATATATAAAATTACATTTATTCAACCCGTGTAATAAATGGGGGTTTTTAAAGACATATTATTTTATTATTTGGTAAACAATATTGCATTTATTCAACCCGTATAATACACGTGGTTTTAAAGATATAACTTTTTTATTTGGTATACAAAATTACATTTATTCAACCCGTACAATATGATTCTTATAGTTATAACTTTTTATTATATAACTTTTTATTATCTAATATATAAAAATATATTTATTCAACCTGTACAATAAATGAGGTTTTAAAGATATGTTGTTTTATTACTTAGTATATAAAATTTACTTATTTAATCTCGTGTAATACACAGGGTTATAACCTAGTATCTTTAATTAAGAACACACACGTATATATAAGATAAAAGATAGCATATTAATAAATGCATAATATAAGCATGGATAATATAAAGGGGATGAGTCCCATCATTCACAGGATGATGGAAGATCATGTTCATATACAATGTTTGAATGATCTAGATTCGTGATTATTCATCACTCTAAAGAAAAATTAGTTCTTTTGTAATTATCTTCACCACCTACACGTAATTATCAAAAAATGCCAAAACGAAACCTAAGTTTCTATATCTATCTTTATCTTTAGTTGATGTCCTTAAAATAATGGAAGAGTTGTTGCCAAAAGTAGGAATAATAGAAAGTGGATCCAGTGGTGATTCAAATATTATATAATTTAATAAACATACACATATATACGTATACGTATATATAGACCGAGAACTCCATTAAATTGCAAGAACTCCGATGAAAATTCTATTTTTGGTGTGAGTTTTTCAACCAAATTTTACACATAGGTGAACTTATAACTAAGATATTTATAAAAAAACAAAAATAAAATAGCCTAGCATTTATTAACGTCGGGGTTTTGATTGCTTACACTGCTATAATTTTCTTTACAAAAACATATGACATCACCCTCTTTGACGGATTACACTTATGCAAATTGTTGTTACACTAATATAAATTTTCGTATACAATAATTTTTTTAATTTTGAAAAAAGTTATATAATTAAAAAAATTGGCGAAAAATTATTTGTTTTTCAAAAAGTTCTTGCGGTTCTCGTAACTCGAGGCATTTCTCATTTTAACATTTCCATATATATATATGTGTGTGTGTGTGTGTGTGTGTGTCTGTGTGTCTGCGTGCACACGCTCTAAGTATAAATAGGAAACCCTTTTGAGATAAAAACTAGAAAACCCTATGTAACATGCCGTTTTTACACAAATTTTATGGTATATAATATACATAATTTCAACGCGTTTTGAGAAAAAAACCCAAAAAGGCGCTGAGCTTTTATTTTTAAATAAATATGTTTCTTATGTAACAGATGTGTAACACTAAACAACAATGTTTTGTTACATACATAACATAAAAACATTTACTTATTTAATTAAAAACTTTAGGTTTTTTTGGTTTAATTGGCCTAAAACTCTTGAGAATATCTAAATTACATGTCCTAATATTTATATAAAAAAATGGTGTGTTATATAGGGTTTTCTCATCTCAAATGGGTTTTCTAAGTAACCCTTCCTATATATATCCAGATCAACAAAGAACTCTATTAGGTTGTGAGAATTCGTATACTCTAGTAAAAATCCTACTTTCCGTGCAAGTTTTTTTAACCAAATTTTGCACAAACATTGATGAAGATTTAACTAAAACATCTATATAAAAATTATCGAACCTGAATTCATTCATTATTTACACTAATGTAAATAAAAATTTTACCAAGGCAAAAAATCACATTTTGCATGGGTTACACATATGTAATATTTTGTTTTACACTTATTTAATTTTATGCATACATTTTTTATGAAAGATTTAAATAATTTAAAAAAAAAGTTAACAAATTGTTTAAAAAACTTTTTTAAAGAAGTTTTCACCGTTCAGATTGTGTGATATTAGATAGAAAATAATTTAATAAGATTTTGATTTTGTGTAAAATAAATTTGGGTTCTACTAAGTTATGTGAAACTATAGCTATTTAATTTATAATTATTATTCACCAGCTTATGGTTTGTTTATGTGAAACTATAGTTCTGGAGGAATGAGATAAGGAAAATATGTTTAATGTGGTTAGATTTCTGAGGATTTTTTACCTGTGTTCAGGGATAAAAATTAATTTACATAAATCAAACTTAGTCGAGTTGGGTGTGGAAGAATGGGAAATCAATGAAATGGCTGAGGTGATTGGGTGTAAAACGGACATTATTCCCCTTACTTACTTGGGGATAACGGTGCGGGTCAATATGAATAGAATTTCTAACTGGAACACGGTAATCGACGTTTTTGATAAAACGTTGTCGTCATGGAAATCTAAAACCCTTTCAATTGGGAGGAGGCTTACTCTGATTAATATGGTGCTTGAGAGCCTTCCTATATACTACTTTTCTATATATAAGGCTCCCGCCGGTGTCATTAAGTTGTTAGAAGCAAAAATGAGAAAATTCCTTTGGGCAAGATCTAGTGAAACTAGGAAAATGCATTGGGTGGCTTGGGACTGGGTTACTTGGCCTAAGAAAAAAGGGGGTTGGGTATTAATAGACTTAAAGAGGTTAATGAGGCTCTTTTAGTTAAATTGGGGTGGAGGTATAGGGTGGAGATTGAAAGTCTTTGGAGAAAAGTGGTGGACGCCTGCCACTTCAAAAACAACCAATGGAATTTTCTCCCGCTTAACGGTAACATTTCGGGAGGTTGGAAAAATATTGTGGTGTGGATTTCTAAATTTCAATTAAATGGGAAGGGTCTAAATCGTCGGATTGCGGGTAAGGTGGGAAATGGTGTGGACATCCATTTTTGGGTGGACACTTGGGGGGGGGGGGGGGGCGATCTTCCGTTCATGGAAAGATAGCCTCACCTGTTCAGTCTAGAGACGTTTAAATTGTGCAGGGTAGCGGACAAGATTGCTTCGGATCAGGAAAACGACGGTCTAGTATGGAACTGGAGTAGACAGCCAGGTTCGAATGTTGAGCTTAGGGAGTCGCAGGATTGCAAAACTATTCTTAATTTGGTCACTCTTTCCGGTAACAAGGACTCGTGGTTCTGGAACGGCGATGATTCTAGAGGGTTTTCGGTGAAGGCAGTTAAAAAGGCATTGATTGAAGATAGAGAGGCGATAAATCCTCCTAGATTCGAATGGTGTAAATGGGTTCCTCTTAAATGCAACATAATGGCTTGGAGAGGCAATCTTGACAGGCTAGCTACGAGAGTAAATTTAAGAAGAAGGGGCCTGGATATTACTTCTACTATGTGTCCGTTCTGTGAAGAATATGAGGAAATTGTGGATCATTTTTACTGCTTGCTCGGTAGCCAACAGGGTTTGGTTGGGTTTTAGTGTTTGATGCAAAATTTCGCCTATATACTATTTCGAGTTCAAAGACATTATGGATATTCACAAATTCTCTCAGTTGGGTAAGAAGGCGAAGAAAATTATTCAAGGCCTCGTGATGATATCTTATTGGTGTATTTGGAAAGGAAGGAACGAGTTGATCTTCAAGCAGTTAAACCGAAGTGCGCAAGATATTTTAGGGGAGATTAAATCGAGGGGTTTCGGGTGGGTTAAAAATAGATCTTCGTGTAAATACATTAGATGGGAGGAGTGGTGTAGATATCCTTTGTATATGATGTAATTTGTTGCCCTTTGCCCGTTTGGGTTCGGGGCTTTGTTTTGTTTGGCCTTTTGCCCTTTTGGGTCGGAGGTATTTTTTAATGAAGTTTTCTTTTATAAAAAAGTAGAATAAGATAAGTATCTGCATATAATAATTATCATACAAGTTCGTAATATTTTATTGAGTTAAATGCTTGGTTGGTCCCTGTGGTTTGCAAAAATTGCAGACTTGGTCCTAGTGGTTTACTAATTACACGCGTGGTCGCAAAACTTGTAAAAAATGAACTCGGTTGGTCCCCAGCACTAACATTTGTTAAGTTTTCCAGTTAAGTTCATGTTAAATGACCAAAATACCCTTGGGTTTTCAATTGACTGTCAAGTGCATTTATTATTCCTATTCTTCCATATTTGCAGACTCTCTTCTCAAACAAGAAGCACAGTCACCTCTGCATTATCTTCATCACCATCATCATCATCTTCATCACAAACCCACACCCCATCTCTGTCTCTCGTTCTTTTCCGGCGACAGAGATCAGAAGCGAAGAGAGAGGAGAGAGACGACAAGAGAGAGAAGAGATCGGAGAAGATGGTGGAACGGCGGTAGCGCCGTCGCTCACGGCGGCGGCGCTGGAGGCACAGGCGGTGGTGCTTTTGGTGATAAGGATGATGACCATTTCTGTTGATTAAGGAAGATGCTCATGTCGGCCGATGATGATGTATGACCGATGATGATGATGGATCGGAGACGCTGGCGACGACCAAGAAGCGATGGCCGAAGGCCGTTCACGACAACCGTAGAACAGAAAACTCTATTCATCTCTCTCCGGTAAGTGGCTATTAGCCTAAAATTTGGGTTTTGAACTAGATCGACTATGTTTCAAGCTTGATTCAGGTCACTGTTTGTTTCTTTTTTGGCAGCCGACTACGGCAGTGCGCCGACACAGACGTGGTGGTGGTTAAAACTTGGTTCATTGTTTTTTTTTTGGTGTTTGGGTCAGCTCCGGGTATGCTTGGTTCAGTCTCGCGACCCAGTCAACTCAGTCGGTCGGGTAATGAAGATGATGCAGATGATGATGGTGATGGTGATGAAGATGATGTAGTGGGTTTTGTTAATAAGCAAGGGTATTTTGGTCATTTAACATGGACTTAACTGAGAAATTTAACTGATGTTAGGGCTTGGGACCAACCAAGTTCATTTTTGACAAGTTTTGGGACCACGCGTGTAATTAGTAAATGTGAAAGCACCCGATCGATGAAGAACATCAAATATTGCACTTGATTCAAGACATGAAGAACAAAATATGAACAAGATAGAAATATGTAGAAGATGAATCTCTTTATTAACGAATCAGTCATCACAGATTACATACCAAAAGAGTATACATCATCTACAAGCTAGTTTAGATCACTAAGATCTAAACCAAGCTTTCTCTCACTAACACATAGTCTCTCTCTCTCTCTAGGATGTGCACACCAGGAGGAACAAGAAGTTAGGAGAGGTGCACCAAGCTTCTCTAGTGTTGCCCTAATCTACCCTATACAACACATATATATAGACTAGGGACTAAACCCGGACAAAACATATTTTCTGGGATACATAACAAATAATTCGGACAACAATGATAATCAACGTATTCCGAGTTTAACATCATAAACTCGGAACTGATAAAACTTCCGAATCCTTGACTTGGCTTTGACTTTGTTGACCTTTGACCAGAACTGATAAAGCACAGTTACCCGGCAGGAACTGCACTTACAGACTCCCCCTTAACTGTTGCTATCAGTTCTGTCTGACACTGATATCTTCAGTCACCAGATACTTCACTTACAGACTCCCCCTTGACTGATGATATCATGCATGTTTTCAACTTTGGCTGAGACTTGATCTTTTCGGCATAGCACAATGATCTTCAACCCTTCTAATAAAAGACTTGCTGACGATCACTTAAGGCCGCTTTGAGAAACCCGAAGAATCCAACATCAAAAACTGTAGATCCTCCCCCTCAAACTTCTCCCGAATCAAATTAACGCGAACTGACTTACAACAACATGTGAGAATATCGCTCGATACATTAATCTTCAAACTTAACCGGTAGAAGAACGAAACGTCGGATTTCCAATGCCCAACATCAAACACTTCAAATTCCGCAAAAACATGAAGTTTGGTTCAATAAGTTAATAATAAACCAAACTCCGAAGATGTACATCCACCATCTTGATCAGAGTCTTCAACCGAGTGTCTGAAATCATTTCATCTCGAATCTTCAAGATCCAATCTCGTATCTTCACGAATCCACCAATTACCCGATGACTTTCGTCTCCAATCTCCCCCTCAATGTAAGAACCCCTATTTCGAGAATCTGATCAGTCACCAACTTGGAAGAGGGACCAAGAAGACTAATCTTCTCTACTCTAACCGGCATACGATAAAGGCTTGACCTTTAACTAGTTGCCAAACGAACAATTTGCTTCATCACGTCAACACTTGATTAAACCTCGAACAAACTTGACAAAACTCAATCATAAACTAGCTCTAACTTGCTTCATGTTTTAAACACTTCACCACTGGTAAGATTAACACTAAGTTAATCTCAAAGATAGTAAACATGAACTTGTTTCGATGTAGCACCACGGGCTTTTGATTTACAAAGAAAATAGGAACTTCAAAATTTTCACTCCCCCTTTTTCTTTATAAACAATACAGAAGTCCAAGTAGGTCTTATTCTCTTCACATCCTCACTTGATCCGGACAACATAAGTACCATTAAACTTTTTGATAATCCAAAACCGACTTCAAGTTTCCAAACTACACATAATTCTGACTCTTAGTTAGTTATCCGGTACCCCAGGTAACCCGGAATAACTAGAAAAACTCGGAACATGCACAACTCGAAATATCCGAACAACACAAACTTCTAAATTTAGCTAAAAATCCGGTACCCCAGGTAACCCGGAATTCTTAGCAAATTTGGAACCCGTAAAACCCAGAAGCTCTTGAAACCTTGGATCAGATCATCAGAACAGTATGTAAAATACAAAGGAATTCGAAACAAGCAAAGAAAACAAAGGAAGCTCTGAAGAAACCCGGGGGCTGCTATCCGAAAGACTAATATCGGAACAGTGTACTCAAGATATAAAACTCGGACTAAATAAAGTATAGGTAAAACTGGAACTTAAACCTTGGACTTAAACCTTGGAACTTAAACCTTGGACTTAAACCTTGGACTTAAACCTTGGAAGTTAAACCTTGGACTCAAACCTTGGAAGTTAAACCTTGGAACTTAAAACTTGGAACTTAAACCTTGGAACTTAAAACTTGGAACTTAAAACTTGGAACTTAAACCTTGGAACTTAAACCTTGGACCTTAAAACTTGGAACTTAAAACTTGGACTATCAAAGGAGTAGACAAACCTCGGACCTTTTGGAGTAGACTAAACTCTGACCCTTTAGAGTTAAACCAACTCAAACTCGGAAGATTAGAACTTCTCAAAACTCGGACTCTTGGAATCTTTTATAAAACTCGGACAACAAATGACTTAAAATGAAACTCGAACCTAGAACTTTTAAGTAAAACTCGGACAACTTTTACTAAAAGTGGAAAACTCAGACCAAGAAATGAAGTGTGAAACTCGGACCTAGATTGAGAACCAGCTTCCGGATTATTTCCCCAGTGTGACTTCACACTGGTTCACCAAAACCCCGGAAACACAAACACAAAGTTTTAAACTCGGACAATCCTTTTTCAGATCAAAACCCTAGAACTGCGACAAGAAAAACCATCACAGCCGACGAACAACTTCATTTTCTTCAAGTTTTATGCAGAATCTTCACGTCTTCAAGATGTTTGGCGGAAACAAACATCAAATCAAGAGCAATGGTGATTTGGAAGGCGGTTAGACCATTCCGAATCGGTAACCATGCTCTGATACCACTGTTAAAGCACCCGATCGATGAAGAACATCAAACATTGCACTTGATTCAAGACATGAAGAACAAAATATGAACAAGATAGAAATATGTAGAAGATGAATCTCTTTATTAACGAATCATTCATCACAGATTACATACCAAAAGAGTATACATCATCTACAAGCTGGTTTAGATCACTAAGATCTAAACCAAGCTTTCTCTCACTAACACATAGTCTCTCTCTCTCTAGGATGTGCACACCAGGAGGAACAAGAAGTTAGGAGAGGTGCACCAAGCTTCTCTAGTGTTGCCCTAATCTACCCTATACAACACATATATATAGACTAGGGACTAAACCCGGATAAAACATATTGTCCGGGATACATAACAAATAATTCGGACAACAATGATAATCAACGTATTCCGAGTTTAACATCATAAACTCGGAACTGATAAAACTTCCGAATCCTTGACTTGGCTTTGACTTTGTTGACCTTTGACCAGAACTGATAAAGCACAATTACCCGGCAGGAACTGCACTTACAATAAACCACTAGGACCAAGTCTGCAATTTTTGAAAACCACAGGGACGAACCAAACATTTAACTCTATTTTATTTGGTAATCAATACCTAACTTATTTTTAAATTGGTTAACAACTCTCATCATAATTATTAATTCTTTAGATAGGTTCTTAATTTTTTTTTTACATAATTGTTAGTCAATGAAGTAATGAATTAATGATATAATTTTCATCAAATACATATAGAATATGTTGCATATTTACATCAATAACAATATATTAAGTATCCAAAAACATTAATCATATTTGGACATGCATCTCTTACGAAATTGTTTGTTTTGCAAATAATATAAAATAATTTATGATTGTATGAACCATTTATTTTGAAAATCTAATATGGAAGTAGGGATTGTATGCATATATTGAACCCTATTCTAATCTTCGGCTATAGGGTGTGGTCATTACCCTCATAATCACCATGACCCTCCATATCAGCGCCATGTCACCTACTTCTAGTCCATCATCCAAAACCACTACCCTAAGGGTGTGGTTATGACTCAAACCACTATTATCTTACTTTAATTTATTTTTGTGAAAAAGAAAGAAAATATTAAATATGGAAAGTAGGCTCATGGTTTCCATGGTTTAATCCATGGGAATCATGGTGGATGAGACAAGGGGGTGGTGTAGCAATCTATTAATGGTCCTACGTGGCGATTAATGACCCAACCATGCCCCTCACACCCTATAGCCTTAGCATGGATATTTATATACACCTCACCTCACATATTTGTTGTGAATCTTTTCAACAGTAAACAACATAGTATATATGAACACATATTTGGTAACTTAATTCAAAAATATCATTATCATTATAAAAGGAAAGAGTAAAATAAGAACCACATTAAGTTGTGAGAACCATGAGAACTAGGCCCTCCAAAATGTGTTTCCAAATTTTTTTTGTTCTCAAAAATCTTTAAAAAATCACTTGAGCTAGCAAAAAAAAAATAGTGTTGTTATTATATGATAATAATCCGATTTAAAAAAAATAAAAAATAAAAAAATCAATTTTGATTAAAAACAATATTTTGAGAGTTGATATAGTGTTGTTTTAACATTATTTGAAATCGCATATTAAAAGCAGGATTTTCATAGTATGTACACTACATATACAAACTAATTTTGTTTTTCTGTTAATTAAGTAAAAGAATGATGAAAAAAAGTGATACGGTATAGTGTAAAGTGATCCTAATATTTTACCATTAACTCGTACTAGGCTTGGGCTTCTTCTTCTTTTTTTTTTTTTTTTTTTTTTATTAAATGTGCTTGAGCTTATTTATGCTTAGTTTCATGTCAAATGGTACATGATATTCTTTTAAGACAAAAACAATTTGATTAAATGTAAGAGGGAAATGGGTTGTGCACTTAGTAGGAGTAAAGAGAGTATTGAAAAGTGCACAAAATTGAATAGTATTTATGAGAGTGGGGAGAAATTTGTAAATTAATATAAAGATAATTAGTAAATCAAGTATTGATATTTATATATAGTATATGGCGTACAACATGTGATTTTAATTTTGTATGTTTGATTTTATAAATTCGCAGACATAAAATTTGACCAAATTTAAAAAAGATATATATTTTTTGTATAGTATTTATGCGGTATAATAAAATATATAAGATATGGTAGCTCATGTCTTGATTGAGATCTGGGCATATCTTGTTGGACCATACAAAGCACGTTAATCAATGCCCTAAAACATATATTTAATTAGGCGGATCAATGTCATGACTTTTCTGTGTATATTTATAACTTAAGAAAAGTAACACTTGGGTTAGACAAATGTTTAAATTCGGGACCTACAAAACTGATTTCAAAGCCTTTTTGGACATGTTTCTATTATTATAACTTCATTTTATGTTATTCCATCGTCTTACTAGAAAAATCTATTGCCTCCCACCCACCACCATTACATCACTAAATTCAATTCCCACTTCGTAAAAAGAACATTAATCTTTTTTTGATTGCTTAGAAAATTCCATGTAGGTGCTATGGTGTCATCATAAGGCTATGGGGTGTGGATGGAGCCCCATTGGGCTTTATAGGTGCCAACTAGGAGCCACGTCATCGCCATGTCAGTATGGAGGCTTTATCATGCCCCCTTTAATTTGGAGGGTGTGGATGGAGCCCCGTGTCATGATTACCTAATTATTTTTTATTTAAATATTTTTTTTTAAATTAAATGGCAATTTTAATAACTACAAAATTAAAAATAAAAACATAATTTCATCTAAAAAAAACATTACATTCTAGAAAAAAAAAAAAAAACATAACATAGTAGAAAAAAAATACAACAAAGTTGAGTGGTGGGATGAGGAGAAGTTGGTGGCATTGGATAATATCCAAACTCCCCCGTACGCGGGTCTCGACGATAGCGATCCTCTTGCTCGTTGTTTTGCAAAGTTTGCCAATACGGATTGGTCGGATCCCATGGGTTGTTTGGGTTAGGAAACATTGTTGGAAGTTTTAAAAAAATAGAAGAGAGTTGTATAAAAAAGGAGGTAGAGAGTGAAAGGAATGAGAGTAGAAGGAGTGATTTTATAGTGTGATTTTATAAATAAAGTAAAATTTTTTTTTTTTTTTTAAATTCCGACCGTTCAACGGTCCAAACAATCAAAATGCCTCGGTCCCTGTGCGTTACCGCTCGCCATAGCGGTGGCGGAGCAACTATAGCGCCCCGACTATGGCGCCGGCGGTGTGGGTGATTTCAGGGGGGGCGCTATGGTGGTCGATGTGGCGGAAGGGTGGCGCCCCACACCCTCCAGCCTAAGCATATTTCATTATCCTAACAAGTGGGATATGTTAATAATCTCAGCTTTTTTTTTATACTTTGTTTAGATCGTTTTATTTCATCTTTTAAAATATTTAATCTTCTTACAAGTCCCGTTAATTGTTAGGATAATAAACTAGTTTGGAGTTCACATAATTCAAATATGCATTTTTGAATGTCAACTAAAAGTGGAAATTTTTTTTTGAGTAAATTACAAAACTCGTCCTTTATGTATATAGTGTATTGTAAAGTGTGTCATTTGTTTTCAAAAATTACAAAAAACATACTCGATGTTTGCTAATCCTTACATGTTACGTCCTTTAGCCCTAACACAGTTAGTTTTTATGGTTAAATATGACCAAATGGACCCCACATGAGGGTGTTTTGGTCATTTTACCCAAAATACTAAAATAAATAATCAAATATATATATATATATATATAATAGAGAGAAGATCATGCGAGAACCAACTCTTATTGCGAGAACCGCGAGAACTAATGTGAACACAACCAAAAATGCCTAAAAATAGCTAAAAATCACACAATTTTTTTTTAATATTTTTTATATAAAAATCGCTACTTTTCGAAGCAAAAAAAAAATTAAAATTTTTTTTGGCCACTTAAAGTATCGATTTGAGCATAAAAAATATTAAAAAAAAAAATTAGATTTTTTTTTTTTGATTTTTTTAGGTTTTTTGGGGGTTTAGTTTTTAGCATTTTAGCTTAGGGGGGGGGGGGGGATAGGTTTTTTTTTTTTGTGGGGGGGGGGGGGGGGGAGGTGGGGGGGTTTAGGTTTTTGGAGTTCATGCGAGAACCACCCTTATTGTGAGAACCGCGAGAACCAATGTGAACACAACCTAAAATAGCTAAAAAAAACCAACCCCCACCCCCCCCCCCCCTCCAAAAAAAAAAACCTAACCCCCCCCCCCCCCCCCCCCCCCCCAAAACCTAAACCCCCCTCCCCCAAGCTAAATGCTAAAAACTAAAACCCCCCAAAAAACCTAAAAAAAAACCTACCCCCCCTCCCAAAAAAAAAAAAAAAAAAAAAAAACCTAAACCCCTCTCCCCCACCCCCAAGCTAAAATGCTAAAAACTAAACCCCTAAAAAACCTGAAAAAAAAATCTAAATTTTTTTTAAAATATTTTTTATGTTAAAATCGCTACTTTTAGTAGCCAAATTTTTTTTTAAATATATTAATCTTTTTTTTTGCTACTAAAAGTAGCGATTTTAACATAAAAAATATTTAAAAAAATTTTTGTGTGTTTTTTAGCTATTTTTAGGCATTTTTTGTTGTGTTCACATTGGTTCTCGCGGTTCTCGCAATAAGGGGTGGTTCCTAACGGATCTTTGTCATATATATATATAGATATATTTATAAAGGGTAAATATAGGGAGAAAACCCTTTATTTTGAGAAAACCTTGAAAACCCATCTAATGGCCTACATGTTGCCACGTGTCCCAGCCACCTTCATATCTTTTTTAGATTTTGAGGGCACATTGGTAAATTTACATATTCATGCCCCACTCCCAAGATATTTTGACCAATCTGATTTGACACTATCACCCATCACATCATTCTCACCCATCATCCTCCATTTTGTTTACATCATTTCAAATTAACAAGTTTTTTTTTCAAAATATCTTAATCTTCTTAAACCACTCATTTCACACTAGATCCGCCATTAATGCACTATGGAGCATCCATCAACAATGGTAGATCTAAAGGAAAATGGAGGATACTCTGATGTGCTCGACCATGAAAACCCAAAACATCTTCATTGACAACGATGATGTGTTCTACAATGAAGATAATGTTCCAGGTTTGTTCTACAATGGTCACGTTTTTATTTTGCTTCATTGGCAACGATGATGTGTTCGACAATGGTTAATGTTTGTATTTAGTCCGTTAACGTGTTCTACACCATCAGAAATGCATATTATAGATTACAAATTACAGTGTTGAATATTTCCAATAGTTAATGTTAAACACGAACAACAAGTCTAATAATGGTCACGTTTTTATCTTGCTTCTTTGCTTCAGTAGTTTATTTTCCTTTTTCAATCGATTGTAGAATATGGGTTTTGAAACACGAACACCAATTATAATACTTGTTTGATTCAGTACTTTTTTTTCTTTTCCTACCGTTATTGTGAACCACGAACAACCATTAATGTTCGTATATATTACAAATTATAGACCGTTAATGTTCGTATTTAGTCTGTTAATGTTTAGGTGATTATCTTCATTTGTGTCCTTATTTGATGTTGTTTTCTCATTTTCAGCCGTTACACTTGTTGAATGAAAAAACCATGGTTATGAATGTGTTAATACTTATGTCTGGTTAACGACTTAACGGTTATCTTATCTTTTTGTTATTAGGATGGTGATGGATACAAGAGAAACAAGATCCAATTCTTGGGACCGTTGGTTTCGTCAAACTTGGATCAGATGCTTAAGGATCATGACCATGTTTATGTTACAGCACAACACAAGTAACACATGTTATAGTTTGAACTTCTGGTGTTACATGTGATATGAAACCCATGTACAACGTAACACGTGTTACGTGTGACATGAAAACACATTTTTATAACTTCCCTGGCATACGCACACCCACATGTTTACAAACCGTTTCAAGACCGACCCAAACAATAAAGCAAGGGTAGCCGCTGAAAAGCTAAGGCAGCAAAGATAGCCGCTGAAAAGCTAAGGCAGACTGTCAAAGGAAGCTCCACCATGTTCCATAAATGATCGTTACTTGTACATGTGTTACGATCGGTATCCATATTAACGAATATTTTAAACATCAAGATTATAACAAAGGTTAACACACGTTATCTATGATTATACACGGGCTTAACACATGTTATTCATGAACACATGTCAGGTTACATCATAATTACCTGTACATGTGTTACCATAAATGGCCCGTTTCATGAATTATGTTACATAATTGCCTGTACATGTGTTACCATAAATGGCCTGTTTCATGAATTATGTTACATGCTAACTTGTACATCTATTACCATACATGTTCCATAAATGATCGTTACTAGTACATGTGTTACCATCGGTATCCATATTATACATAAACACATGTCAGGTTACATCATGGTGTAACTATAAATGGCCCATTTCATATTGTACGTTCCATGCCAGCTTTGTATTCTCCTTTCTGCATGAACACATGTTAACACACGTTAGCATGTCATTCTAACAGTGGCGTAACACATGTTATATATCAACACATGTCAGGTTACAGCCTGGTGTTTTCTGCTACAGCGTGCACCACTAACACATGTAATACATGTACTAAGAAGCTCCACCATTTTCTCAGTGATATGTATTTTCGTTTACTAATAATATGTACATTGGCGAAGCTTCCCCCCCCCCCCCAATTTTTCCGAAACCGGGGGGTGGAAACGTATATACCTAAAAAATTTCTATACGAAAGTACTATTCATAACACTACGCATCGAAAAGTTCGAGGGGTCGGGCGCCCCCTCGGAAGCCTTCTAAGCTGCGCCCCTAAATATGTAATGTGAGACTCTTATTGTTTTGTCTAGTACATGATGTTAAAACGGCATGGACTTAACACGTTTTTGTACATCTGTTGTTATTAAGTTACTATTGGAGTTTATGCATCCATTCTGGACGTCGTAACACACGTTATAATAGAGGCTTAACACAGGTATACTCTGTTGTTATTAAGTTACTATTGGAGTTATGCATCCATTCTGGAAGTCTTAACACACGTTATAATCGAGGCTTGACACACGTTATATTAGGTTTACGGGTTTGGGTTAAGTAAACGACCCACCATTTTCTTAGTGCTACGTATTTTCATTTACTAGAAATATGTAATGTGAGACTCTTATTGTTTTGTCTAGTACACGATGTTAAAACGGTCTGGACTTAACACAGTTTGTGTTAGAGTCGCCCGTTTTTTTACCTCTGTTTTTATTAAGTTACTATTGGAGTTTATGCATCCATTCTGGAAGTCTTAACACACGTTATAATAGAGGCTTAACACACGTTATACATGTCAGGCGCTTAACACATGTTACAATATGTATATACACATCATGGTGTTTTGGAAACCACTAGCTTATACATGACACCATGTTAGGTTAAACCAAGATTATAACAGAGGCTTAACACATGTTATCCCTGTTATACGGTGTTACGATATTAACTTGTATGTTCCATATTAACTTGTACACGTGTTACGATCAGTATATGCACATCATAGTGTTTTGCAAACCACTTTCATATACATGAATACAAGTCGGGTTACAACAAGATTATAATGGATGCTTAACACATGTTATCATATGTATACAAGTTGGGTTACAACAAGATTACGTTATTAACTAAGCTCACCATTAAACCCATCGCCTCCATCGACTGTTTTCACCCTTATCACATGCTAAGTAACTACATGTTCCAAACAGACAAATTGTAACACATGTTAGATCAATATATACACATCATGGTGTTTTGTAAACCACTAGCTTATACATGAATACATGTCATGTTGTTTTGAACGAAGATTTCTTTCCCAATAAATGTGACTTATTCAATGTCCACGCATTAACTTCGCCTACATCCATCCAGCTTGTCAATTAAATATCTTTATGGGTTTGTTTCTGTAAATCAACACACGTTATATAACATTCTAACAGGGGGCTTAACACATGTTATGGGTCTGTGTCTGTGAATCAAGCAACCCAACAAAAAAACACTTACTGTTCAGATCAAAAACCCAAACAAGCAACCCAAACCAACAAAAAAACAGCTACTGTTAAGATCAAAAGCCCCTAACAAGCAACCAAACCAACAAAAAAACCCGTTCAAAATCTCATCCTAAAGTTTTTTGATTTATTCAAGAACACTTACCGGATCTAGAACCGTCCGATGAACACGAAGAAGATCTTCAAACCTTCTTCTCACACACACACACTCATGCGTGTGTCTTTGTGATAAAGATTGTTGTTTCTCTATCTAAAACATCAACTTTCTCCCTCTAAAAACATTCATCTTGCCATCGT
Source organism: Helianthus tuberosus (assembly GCA_030545235.1). Taxonomy (NCBI): domain Eukaryota; kingdom Viridiplantae; phylum Streptophyta; class Magnoliopsida; order Asterales; family Asteraceae; genus Helianthus; species Helianthus tuberosus. The sequence goes on along the minus strand of CM060396.1, from coordinate 449,481 downwards.
TCTCTCTCTAAAACAACATACTTCAAGCTTCTTCTCTCTCACACACTTGTATGTGTGTTCTTGGTGTTATAGATGAACATGATGAAGATTGTTGTTTCTCTCTCTAAAACAAAAAATTCATCTTTCTAAAAACTTTTGTGCTGCCATCATTCTCTCTCTAAAAGATCTGGGATTAGTGTTTGTTGAGATCACTTTTAGATATGGGATTAGTGTTTCTTGGAATCTTGAAGGTAGATATTTGAATTCTGAAATGAGATCATCTTCTTCTTGTTCTTCTTCACGTCTGTGGGGTGGGGGAGGAAAGAGAAAGAGGTAAGAGAAAGAGAAAGTGTTTTGAAAGATCTGACTAGAAGAAAGAGGAGAGAGATGATGATACTAGTACTACACAAGTGGGGTTTGTCATTTCCAATGCCAAAAAGTATTTTTGTTCTACCAGAAATGCCCTTATTTAATTATATTTAAATCTAATATACACACAAAATATGAGAGCCATAGATCTTCTTGGATGAAAGACAATCAATGGATGAGAATGGGTTTTCAGGGTTTTCTTAAAAAGATGGGGTTTTCCATCTAACCCAACCCTATTTATAAATACTTATACATACACTCACATAAAACACCCCCTCTCTCTCACACACACACAACACACACCAGCGCTCTCTCTCTAATTGCCGGAACACCACCACCAGACCGACCACCACCGCCATACACCTCACCGGACCACTGCACCACCTGCACACACCTCACTTTTTTACCAATAAAAACACAACTGTGTCTTGTTTTTTTCTTTTGAAACTCGACGCGACACCAAAAAAAATTAATCAAACAAAGTCAAACAACCCAAGAAAATTAAATAAAACTTAAGACTTTGGTTTTTTTCCCTTTACTTTGTAGATGATGTAAACCGAATAAAGATCAAAGAATTAAATCAACTTGTTTAATCAAGAAAAAAACCCAAACTTGCACTTCCTTTCTTTCTTGAATCTCGAGACAACCCAACTATTTGAGGCTTCAACTAGTGATTTTTTTTCTTGAATTCCTTAGCGAATCAGCAGCAAAAAGAAATAAGAACCCAACTATTGGCAGAGAAAAGCCCCAGATGGTTCTCTTGTTGCGAATTAGATCCATTCGTCTCTTGTTGCAGGTGGTTCAGAACCACGACCGCGACGGTTTAGATCCGTTCGTCTCTTGGTGGGGCTCGATTTTAGATCCGTTCATCGGATGTTGCAGGTGGTTCAGAACCACGACTGCGACGGTGGGGGTCGTGATGGTGTTGGTTTGATTAGAGGTGGATGGTAGTGGGGTGGTGGTGGTGGTTCTAGAGGGAGAAAGTGTGTGTGGAGAGAAGAGATAGAAGACTGATCTTCTGTATATATTTATAAGTATAATATACATATATCATTTTAAAATTATTTTATTTATTGTTTTATGATTATTTATTTTAGTATTTGGGTAAAATGACCAAAACACCCTCATGTGGGGTTCATTTAGTCATATTTAACCATAAAAACTAACTGTGTTAGGGCTAAAAGACGTAACATGTAAGGATTTGCAAACATCGAGTACGTTTTTTGTAATTTTTAAAGACAAAGGACACACTTTGCAATAAGTGACATACATAAATGACGACTTTTGTAATTTACTCAAAAACTTTTGCATGCATTCGTTTTTTAAACTTAACTCTTATTACGGTATGTGTTATATTTAGTGAGTGTAAAATAATCGCTTTAATATATTATAATACAATTATTATTTTTAAATAATTATTTAATAAAAATAATTGTACACAAAAGATTAATGTGAAAACTTAATGAGAAAAAAAATATATTATTTTAAAAACAACTTTGAAGGGGTATGGTCCCAAAAACCTTGCTTAGGAACATTAGACCACACCACAACTTCACTACAATAAACTTCTTCTAAGCAAAACCTGCGCGGCTGCGCATCGGTTCTAAAGAAGAAAACCTATAAGAAAGCAATCTTCAACATCCGCGCGTCGAGATAAAACTTATAACACATCCTTGCGCGAGCTCATGCAACGGAATAACTAAGTTAGGAGCAAAACCCTGAAACATCTCCGCGCGGTTACAACCCAGATATAAACAGAAAGTGACCTTTCTGTTACAACAGAATTAGCATGAGGAAGAGGCATAGAGGATTATAGCTGTAAACCTTCTAGAAGACCTCATCGTGCACAACCATTCCGTTATAACATAATAGTGACGTGGCATCATCCTGAACGCTCATCAAGGTCACGGTGATGGCACTAACTTGAAGAAGGATCCACCCACATTCACTTTCCACGTGGCACCTCCCTAGCCATTGATCTCTGATGTGTGTAAAATGAAACATATAAATTACATAAAATGAGGCATAAAACTAACCCTTTTTAGTACTAATGTTGGAAAAAGTGTGTTTTTGTCTTTCTTTTGTATTTTCAGGACCAAATGAGCTTAAATGAACAAAAGGAACAAATATGCAGCAAAAACTAACATAAATACAAAGAAAATGAATAAACGTGGCATACCCGACCCCTTGACAGAATCTTCCCAAGCAAAAACAAGAAACAGAAGGCTGACCACGGCCCCGTGCCCAGCGGACACGAGGGCGTGGCCAGGTGTAAGGACCTGCAAAAATGCCCCAAAACGACCCGTAAATGAAAACCCGGACCCCTGAAACCCTAATGAACATGAAAAATCAAGAAAACAAGGATTTTTGATTTCACGCGGGCCGCGTAAAACATAAGCTTATGCTTACGCGGGCCGCGTCAACTTAAAAGTTGACTGGATAAGCTTTCAAGCCATGTGTCGTACACATGGCAAACCTACTCATGACACATATGCCCTACACGTAGACTAGGCTCTCTCGCGGGCCGCATACAACTCAAAATCTGGCTATAAGTAGCCTGTGCATGGGACTTTCATTTGTGCTCAAAATCTCATACTAAAAACGTCCCTATTCTGCAGAAAACGAATTTCCGAGTAGCGAAACGCTGCTACGACTACAGGGTATTAACTCGATCGCTGCTACGATATAATATCCGATCGATTGAAACTATCCGATGGATGTTTAAGTGCTGCCCGTATTTGGGCTATACTTTGTCATTCGTCGTGAGGGTTTTGATCTCGTGAGTTATCGTAAATGTTGTATTAAGTTACTGACCTAGTTTCGTATGCATTGCTGTTTTAATTTAGGTTACAAGGCTTATCAGTAGGCTAAACTCTGCCCGTTTAAACTTGCAATGTGAGTCATTCTCTTTTTTATCAACTGTTTTATTTAATCTCAAATTATTTTCAAAAGTTATAATTACAGGGATTAAGTCGTGGTTATCTTGAATCACTGGCAAGTGGGGTATTGTGCACATTACTAATTTCTCACGGTTTGGTTCATTAACTTAACAGTGATAATTATCACTACTTGGGTGAAAGGACCCAATAGTGGTATGACCATCGTCACCAGGGTGTGATATGGCGCCAGATAAAAATAAGATAATAGCCATTGTAATCACTCTTATGCTGTAATTTATAAATATGTATCATTTTATGTAAACTGAATGACTTGCCAGTATTTCCCCGCTGATAAAATATTTTTAAACATGTTTCAGGCGACCTGCTGTGAATCAAGGAAAAGTGCTACGGAGCACTAATAAAGCTTGAAGTGGTGGCTCAGTTAAATAAATAAACATGTTTTGTTAAACAGGGAATTTCCTCGTGAAATTCCTCTATTGTAAATTACGGGGTTTGTCCCAAGTTATGAAATAAAATAATTGGGCAGTATCAAGTTTTAAAGATCCTGTTAGACTTCCGCTGTCAACTCAAATAATAAATACCACGGGTTTTCTGTCCCGCGGCTCCTGGACCGGGTCACACCGGGACAGGGGTCGTGACAGAAAAAGGTGGTATCAGAGCCAGTGATTTAAGCCAATTAAGTATTTAGAAATACTTAATTTTCTGATTGCTATTCTGTGATTCTATTAAAATTTAATTTATAAAATTTTAATTTAAAATTTTGTGCGTTTCTTCATGTATGCTAACAGCATGAATGAACTATCAGAAGCACTTCAAAATTTTACTATCCATACCACATATATGGATACCACTGGTACCTTCACTGGCTATAGGCTGATACTGAAGAACCAATGGTATTCCAAGCCCAACCTCAAGAAAAACCTAATCCGAAAAAGAGAAGAAGACTCGTAGGCTGGAGGCGTGTGCGTAGGAAGAAACCAGCGACACAGAAAGTTATAAAGACTGAGGATCTGAAGAATAAAGGCAAAGGAATAGAGATCGGAGAAAGTTCAGGGCAAGCCCAAGAAATGCCACCTTGGGAGGAGCGGGACCGCCAACTGGCAAATGGCGACCTCATCGGACCTGCCGATGAAAACCTCTTCAATTATCCAGTAGAAGCACAACTTCCAGTCAATCTGGAACCTGCTATCCTAGATCCTATTATCCACCCCCGACCTCTAGGAGAGCTGGAAGAATGGTGGATCACTGACTGGCAATTTCAAAATCTCCTAAATAACCCTAATACCTTTTTCCCTCAGTTTGACCCTGAGCCTGCACCATACCCACCTATGAGCTCTGAGAATTTGGCTGAACTCCGTCATTACGGCGAAGAGCTGGTTGATGCAGGAAACCAAATTAGGGATGTGGGAGAAAGAATCTCATGGAAATACGACGAGAGGGAACGTCGTTTCTGAGATGCCAGCTGACTGTGGTTGTGGGAGCATGTGTTTAATAATAATATAATAATAAAAATATAATCATATAAAAATAACTAAAAATAAAACTTTTGTAATATATTTAGTGTGTATGGATGCATACTACAATATATAAAAATGGACGTCGCAAAGTCGACAATTTTGGCTATATGTGTTGACATGATTATGTGTGATTATTTTATTATGTTTGGTTGTTGTTTATTTTATGCTAATCACTTATATATATATATATATTAATTACCAGATGGAACACACTGATAATGAACCAGTTAATGAAGTTAACCAATCTGAACAAAACCATGAAGATCAATTTCTGAATAGGCAAGATATAGAAAATATCGTTGCTCAAGGGATAGCCAATGCTATTCCAGCAATCCTTGCTGCTGCCCGAAATCCTGTTGAACCTCAACCAATTATTCCCAGCAAACGTACTCACGGCGACAATTTCAGTAATAGTGTAAATGGAGGTGGCAACAATAATAATAACGATAATGATGGGATGCAAGCCCCATTCCTTAAGAAAATGAAAACTGCAACTTCTGGTTGCACTTACAAGGAATTTCTTGCCTGTAAACCAGTTGAATTTGTAGGCAATAAATGGGCGACTGTTGCACTGCGTTGGTTAGAGAAAACCGAAGCAGTAATTAAGTGGCGCTAGAATGGTGGAATACGATACTACAAGCCAAGGGAAGCGATGTGGCCTGTGCCATGAATTGGGAGGAATTTAAAATTCTGGTGGAAAGAAAATTCTGTCCCGAATATGAAAAAGAGCAAATGGCAAATAAGTTCTTGAACCACCGAATGATGGATGTAGACTGTCGAGGATATACTTCGACGTTTTTCGAGTACGCTAGAGTTGTACCAACCCTGGCTTCGCCAGAACCGGTACTTATTTCTCGCTATATTTGGGATTTGATTGGCGAAATCCGTGATATCGTTAAAGCTGCGAGACCTCGCACAATTGACGATGCAGTAGAATTAGCCAACACTTTGACAGATGGACTGGTTCGTACGCGAGAAGAAAATAGGAAGAAGGATGTAGCTCAAAAGATTACTCAAGGATTTCGTGTGGGTAATAGTAGTAACTTCAAGAAAAAGGGAACCAGGCCATCTCCCACTGCTACATTCCGCGGTACCTGTAAAAGGAAGCATTTTGGAAGATGCAAAGGGTATTGCAATTTCTGCAAAATTCCAGGGTATCAAGAAGAAGACTGCAGGAGGAAGAAATCAACAATCTGCTTCAACTGTGGAGAAGCTGGACATTTTAGGCCAGACTGCCCGAAATTGGTCAAACCAGCGGACAACAAAGCCAAACCTGCAGAAGGAACTATCAAAAAGAACGCAAGAGCCTTCCAACTGACTACCCTGGAAGCAGAACTAATCTCTGATGTGATAGCTGGTACGTTCCTAGTTCATGACGTCTATGCAAAAGTATTATTTGACTCTGGTGCAAACCAAAGTTTTATAAATACTTCATTCTGCCGAACTCTTAACCTACCTTTAACCAAACTTAGGCAGTTTTTTACGGTAGAAACTGCAGATGGTAATTCTGTTCACATAGATAAGGTTTTGCAAGAAGGAAAGATAGAACTCTTAGGCCATAAATTTTCTGCAAACCTATTACCTATGGATTTAGCTGGATTTGATGTTGTGTTAGGAATGGATTGGTTAGTAGCCAACCATGCTCGAATCCTATGTGATAAGAATTCCATAGAAATACATACACCTACAGGAGAAATAGTGGTGATTACAGGAGATAAGCCACGTAAGCCAATGAAATTCATTTCAGTAATGAAAGTGGCCAGTTATTCAAGAAAACAAGGAATAGTGTATATGATTTCAGTAATCATTAACACTAAAGGTAAGGAACTTAAGGAAATTCCTGTAGTATCAGAATACCCGGAAGTATTTCCAGAAGAACTACCTAGATTACCACCTGATAGGGAAGTAGAATTTAGAATTCATCTAATTCCTGGAACTACACCGATAGCTAAGGCACCTTATCGGTTAGCACCCACAGAAATGCTAGAACTGAAAAAGCAATTAGATGAATTGTTAAGCAAAGGATTCATATAACCTAGTTCTTCCCCTTGGGGAGCGCCCGTGTTATTCGTAAAGAATAAAGATGGGTCAATGAGAATATGTATTGATTGCAGGGAATTGAATAAGGTTACAATTAAGAATCGTTACCCATTACCTAGGATTGATGATCTTTTTGATCAATTGCAAGGAGCTAGATATTTTTCTAAGATAGATTTGTGCTCCGGATACCATCAGTTGAAAGTACAAGAAGAAGATATACCTAAAATTGCTTTCAGAACTAGGTATGGTCATTACGAGTTTACAGTTGTGATAACTCGAAATTTAGAACCTTTCATCGTAGCTCGATGTAACATGCTTGAACGTTATGTGATTAGTTAACTTGTTGGTTTAATGAATGATATGAGTAAAATTATGTGATTATGTGTTGTGTTGTATGTACGTACGTTAAATATGATTATAAGTGAACCGAGACCACAATAGACTCGACTCGAGACCACTTGGCCTCGAGTGAACAGGAAACGGTTGGGCCAGTTGGGCCGGTTGGGGCCGCACCTCATTAATCCACCCGAAAGCCCCTTTAGAGTGCATCAACTTAGAACAAGTATATAAGCTTGTTATTAACCAACATTGCCATTCTTTGGGCAATCTACACACACTCTCCTACACACACACTCCTACTTTTCCTCTCACTAGAACCCTAGAAACACAAACCTCCTTCCTCATTCTCGGATTCAAAACCGGCAACAAGGGTCTTCGGTTCAAGCCTAGGATCTTCTTTGAGAACTCATTCATCGATTTCCCCATACCCTCACACCTTGGGAGCCTAACCGGTTAGTGATTTTATGATGTTTGTTGTTTAATAATGGTATGAATGATATGATTTACTAGTGTAGTTGTATGCTTGATAATGTTACGTGAATCGGATGTATATATTGTTGATAATCGGCTAACATGTTTCGGATATATTGCACAATGAGCTCATGATATCTTGTATTGAAATGTGATTCAAATCATTAAATGTGAATGTTCATAAAACCGGCTTGCACATGTGAATAGAAAGCATCATGTTATTCGGATTAGGATAGATTTTGGAGATGTTATGTGATGACTTGAAACCATTAAACGAGTATGATCGAATGTTTGATTTGTTGTTCATGATTATATTTGTGATTAATGTTAGAAACCGAAAATATGATGAACAAGCTTGAATGATCATGATGAACTATTTGAATATATGAAGAACTTGATGAACATGATATGAATGTGGCTGAATATTTGAAATCTGTTGTGTTTGATCCATTTTTGGTTAGGATTAGACAAATAGACATGTTTATGAGGATAGTACATAATGTTGCATGAAATCAGAATGTTATTGGGTAGTACAACTGTGCAGAATCAGCTTATGTCCACTCGAGACCTCCTGTTGCGACTCGAAACCACTGCATGATGAGTCGAAATCTCCCGGTTGCGACATCGGTTGCGAGTCGCAAACACCTGGTTGCGACTCGAAACCACACTTGATCAGCACAAACCGTATGACTCGAAACCACAGTTACGAGTCCGGTTGCGACTCGAGACCAAAACAGCACGAGCCGAGACCATGATTGCGACTCAGGTTGCGAGTCGCAAACGCCTAGTTGCGACTCGAGACTATACACAGATACACGCTGTTTGGGCTTGCACCTCATTTCGGACTTAAGTGATTGGGCCGGACTCTTGGGCCTGATGCACAGACTTTATGTGTTGATGATTGAATGTGGATATTGTTGAACTGCCATGATCAAACGTGTATGCCATGAACGATACTTGAATGCATTATGCTAGGAACATACGTGTACTGATTGAATACGAACCTGATTGATATGATACAACTATGATAGGACGTGAGTAGCCACGATATTGCTTGATTGACTTTTCTGTGTATCTACCGAGCAAACCAAGGTGAGTTCACACCCTCTACAAAGCATGGGATTCCCAGGGGTCGGGAATTGGGGTTAAGGAACATGGGTTCCTCGTCCTCCTTGGGTAGGACAGCAAAGGTTCAGGAATGTAATTCCTCGTCCTCACGGACAGATAACTCGTACTAGACCAAAACTCTATCACGAAGTCCCTCATTTTTATATCGACTTAATCGCCGGGCCAATGGCGAGCGGGTCATTAGTTAGATAGCGCTATTTAGGTCTGACAAACCTCACACCGTGCCGCAGAGGACGGGCGTGAACTAATGGATCTGGGGCACGTCAATGATGATAGACATTGACAGTTTCAGGGCACATAAACATGACTACAGTCAGCAGTCGATATGGTAACGAGTCTAGTAGATACATGGGGTAGCCCCCACGGCCGAAATGCCAGATAACTAACACGGGGTAGCCCCCACGGCTGGATAGCCAGAGTAACCGGGAATGAACAAGTCACGTTTTTAACTATGGGGTAACCCCCACGGCAGGATGCCAGCTAAAGGAAACCGTTTTCGAAACAACTTAAAACGAACACCCAACCGTGAACTCACTCAACTTGTTGTTGACTCGTTACTACATGCTTTGCAGGTCCTTAGGTTTCTTAGCTGGAGCTTGCATAGAGGAGGATCGTTGTGGGACATGGACGGCTGAGTGCCATGTTAAACTTTGAAACTATTAAACTTATGTTTTGGCTTTAAGACTTATGCTTCCGCTTGCAACTTAACTATGTTTTGTTGGACACCAATTGTATTGGTTAAACTTTTATATCTTTTAACTCGCATGTTCAATATGATTGGTGGCTGGATCCTGGTCAGTCACGCCTCCAAGCGGTTGTACTCCGCAGGTGGATTTTGGGGGTGTGACAACAGTCATGCCCTTTGGGTTAACAAATGCTCCTGCAGCATTTATGGACATGATGAATAGGATCTGTAAACCGTACCTGGATAAATTTGTAATTGTTTTCATCGACGATATACTTATTTATTCCAAAAGTCAGGACGAGCATTGCGAACACCTATATACACTCTTAACTTTGTTAAGAAGAGAAAAGCTTTACGCCAAATTCTCTAAGTGTGAATTTTGGCTGCAAGAGGTACAATTTTTAGGACACATGGTGAATCACGAAGGTATTTACGTAGATCCCTCCAAAATAGAAGCGATCACCAAATGGAAAGTCCCGCAATCAGCAATGGAAGTTAGAAGTTTTCTAGGGTTAGCCGGATATTATAGACGGTTTATTAAGGATTTTTCCAAAACAGTTGTACCATTAACTAAGCTAACCTGTAAAGCAGTGAAGTTCGAATGGGGACCTAGATAAGAGGAGGCTTTCAAAATTTTAAAGCAAAGGTTAACAAACGCCCCAATTCTTGCCTTACCAGAAGGAACATAAGATTTTGAAGTATACTGTGATGCTTCTAAGCTAGGATTAGGATGTGTGATGATGCAATGCAAGAAGGTAACTGTGTACGCCTCAAGGCAATTGAAGAAGCATGAAGAAAATTATACGACTCATGACTTAGAATTAGGAGCTGTAATTTTTGCCCTTAAGATTTGGAGACATTATCTGTACGGAAGTAAGTTTACTGTCTATACAGATCATAAGAGTTTAAAATATATATTTGGGCAAAAAGAATCAAATATGAGGCAAAGAAGATGGATGGAAATTCTAAGTGACTACGACTGTGATATTCAATATCACGAAGGAAAAGCAAACGTAGTTGCAGATGCCTTAAGTCGTAAGTATCATGAGAAACAACGACGGGTTCGTGCTCTTAGATTAAGTTTACAATTAGACTTAATGGAACAATTGAAGAATGTTCAAGAAACAGCAATCAAGGATGATGCTGAAGGAATGAAAGGACGAATAATGGAATTAGAGCAAGGAGGTGATGGAATTTGGAGATTCCACAAGAAAATGATTTGGGTACCTAAGCAGGGGGATTTAAGAAATAAAATTTTAGAGGAGGCCCATAAATCTAGGTATGCCATGCATCCTGGTAACAATAAGATGTACCAAGATTTAAGAAATAACTTCTGGTGGATAGGAATGAAAAAGGATATAGCTAGATATGTATCTAAGTGTCTAACTTGCTCACAAGTTAAGGCAGAACACCAGAAACCTTCAGGGTTACTCCAACAATTAGAAATGTCTGTTTGGAAATGGGAACTAATAACAATGGACTTTGTTACTAAGTTACCCAAAACCAGAAAAGGTAACGATGCGCTTTGGGTAATTGTGGATCGATTAACCAAATCAGCTCATTTTCTACCCATGAAAGAAACCTTTAGCATGGAAAGGTTAGCAAAGTTGTATGTGGACGAAGTAGTATCTTTACATGGAGTCCCACTCTCCATTGTATCGGATAGGATAGGGATAGTCGTTTCACTTCACATTTCTGGACAAGTTTCCAAGAAGCAATGGGGACCCGATTAAACTTAAGTACTGCATACCATCCCCAAACAGACGGACAAAGTGAAAGGACGATCCAAACACTGGAGGACATGCTCAGAGCATGTGTTATAGATTTTGGTGGAAACTGGGATAACCATTTACCTTTAATTAAATTCTCCTATAACAATAGTTATCATTCAAGCATCGAAGCTGCCCCGTTCGAAGCACTATACGAACGTAAGTGTAGAACTCCAGTCTGTTGGGCAGAAATAGGAGAAAGTCAACTATCAGGTCCCGAAATCGTACCAGAAACTACTGACAAGATCACTCAAATCAAGGAAAGACTAAAGACGGCTTGGGATCGCCAGAAGAGTTATGCAGATAATTGACGCAAGCCGTTAGAATTCCAGGTTGGAGACAAAGTACTATTGAAAGTTTCTCATTGGAAAGGAGTAGTACGGTTCGGTAAGAAAGGAAAGCTAAGTCCAAGGTACGTAGGACCATTCCCAGTAATCCAACGAATAGGACCAGTCGCCTATCGCTTACAACTACCAGAAGAGCTAGCTGAAGTACATGACGTATTTCATGTATCCAACCTCAAGAAATGTCTATCTGACGAATCGCTGGTAGTCCCTCTTCAAGACATACAGGTGAATGAAAAATTGAAGTTTGTGGAGAAACCACTTCAAATAGAAGATAGAAAGATTAAATTCCTCAAGCACAAAAGATTGGTACTGGTTAAAGTCAAGTGGGATTCAAAAAGAGGACCAGAATATACCTGGGAGATGGAATCCGAGATGAAGCAAAAATATCCTCACTTATTTCAGTAAATCTCAAGGACGAGATTTTAATTAAGGTGGGGAGGATGTAAGGACCTGCAAAAATGCCCCAAAACGACCCGTAAGTGAAAACCCGGACCCCTGAAACCCTAATGCACATGAAAAATCAAGAAAACAAGGATTTTTGATTTCACACGGGCCGCGTAAAAATAAGCTTATGCTTACGCGGGTCGCGTCAACTTAAAAGTTGACCGGATAAGCTTTCAAGCCACGTGTTATACACATGGCAAACCTACTCGTGACACATATGCCCTACACGTAGACTAGGGTCTCTCGCGGGCCGCGTAAAAGCCTTGTTAAGGCTTACGCGGGCCGCGTAAAACTCAAAATCTGGCTATAAGTAGCCTGTGCATGGGGCTTTCATCTGTGCTCGAAATCTCATTCTAAAAACGTCCCTATTCTGCAGAAAACGAATTTCCGAGTAGCGAAACGCTGCTACGACTACAGGGTATTAACTCGGTCGCTGCTACGATATAATATCCGATCGATTGAAACTATCCGATGGATGTTTAAGTGTTGCCCGCATTTGGGCTATAGTTTGTCATTCGTCGTGAGGGTTTTGATCTCGTGAGTTATCGTAAATGTTGTATTAAGTTACTGACCTAGTTTCGTATGCATTGCTGTTTTAATTTAGGTTACAAGGCTTATTAGTAGGCTAAACTCTGCCCGTTTAAACTTGCAATGTGAGTCATTCTCTTTTTATCAACTGTTTTATTTAATCTCAAATTATTTTCAAAAGTTATAATTACAGGGATTAAGTCATGGTTATCTTGAATCACTGGCAAGTGGGGTATTGTGCACATTACTAATTTCTCACGGTTAGGTTCATTAACCTAACAGTGATAATCATCACTACTTGGGTGAAAGGACCCAATAGTGGTATGACCATCGTCACCAGGGTGTGACACGACGCCAGATAAAAATAAGATAATAGCCATTGTAATCGCTCTTATGCTGTAATTTATAAATATGTGTCATTTTATGTAAACTGAATGACTCGCCAATATTTCCCCGCTGATAAAATATTTTTAAACATGTTTCAGTCGACCTGCTGTGAATCAAGGAAAAGTGCTACGGAGCACTAATAAAACTTGAAGTGGTGGCTCAATTAAATAAATAAACATGTTTTGTTAAACAGGGAATTTCCTCATGAAATTCTTCTATTGTAAATTACGGGGTTTGTCCCAAGTTATGAAATAAAATAATTGGGCAGTATCAAGTTTTAAAGATCCTGTTAGACTTCCGCTGTCAACTCAAATAATAAATACCACGGGTTTTCTGTCCCGCGGCTCTTGGACTGGGTCACACCGGGACGGGGGTCGTGACACCAGGTGTCTGCAGAAAATGACAAAGTTGTAGAAGCTTCTATTCCCAGCACGGGGGCGTGCCCAGCTTAGCATGGGGCGTGGTCAACGCTAAGATTCGCAGAATCTTGCAAATCTTGATAGTACAGATACGCTTCTACACACGGGGCCATGCCCAGCGAACACGGGGGCGTGTGGAGCCTAATGCAGACAATTGCAATTAATGAAGAAAGAGAAAGATGATGGCCACGGGGCCGTGTCCAGCGGACACGGGGCCGTGCCTGGGCTTCTGTATAGGCTATAAATAGGGGTGCTTGGTTCTCTTCAAAGGCATCCCTTGGTAAACCACCTCTCTTCCACTTCACCACCACTACAACACCCACATCCACCACCATCATCCATCATCCACCTTAGAGTGTGTGTAGTACTCTCGGGATCCAAGATTGATAGTAAGAGTTCTTGTCAATCAAAAGCCATGTTTGGATAAGTCTCTTACATCACTTGGTGAAGACAAGCAGTTAATGTAATACTTTTGATTTTTAATCTTTTCGCACTTTTTATTTGGTTTTGTATTAATGACTTTAATAACTAGTTTCTTATGTTGAAGGTGAAACTTCTTTATCATTTATCCGTGGTGTCTTGGCATTACTTTACTGTCTGTATGAAGTAAAAGATATTCACCATTCATATCTCTACGTTCTATATAGAGATATGTTGGCTACCTGGTCGGGGGTTAAGGGAATGGTTTAGTAAGGTTCTTACCTTGTTCAGTGTATAGATCCTGCAAGGACCTGGGTCAAGCTTACTAGGACCTCCTTCAATACCCACTGGTATTGGATGGCGGGGATGCGACCGGCTTGATCCCCTCATATGTAAACTACTATTAATACATTAACCCGGCTACTTGGGATTGTATCCCTGCTGACTCAAACCACTTAGCCGAGGGTAACGCGCCCTCAAAAGATGGGCCTACCACTTTACGCATTAATAACTTAATTAATTATCTTGCAATATTCCAACCCTTTGTTATTCTATCCTTGCTGACTCAAACCACTAGGTTAAGGGTAACGTCACCTTCAAAAGAGGGGCATACTACTATAACTAAGATAATCTCTTAAAAAGTGAAAAAGTGCGGAAATCATCAAAGGTTACATTAAAGGCGAGTCGGATACAAGTAGGGCTGTAAACGAGCCGAGTCGAGCCGAGCTAGACCCAGCTCGAGCTCGGCTCGAACTCGATTCGAGCTGGCTCGGCTCGAGCTCGAATTTCAAATCGAGCTGAGATTTGAGGCTCGAGCTCGGCTCGATTATAATTCGAGCTAGCTCGGCTCGGTTCGATCAAGCTCGAACTAACAAAAAAACGTAAAATTTATTAATTAAAAGGCCCTTAAAATTGAATTTCTTCATAGCCTAAGGGCCATAATTGTCATTTAATTTAACCATATGGCTAAATATGCAAGTATAAATAGTTAATTCACTTTCTCCATTGTCTTTACCTACTTTTATAGGGGAGATACTCCCTTACCTTTTGTTTTCTAAGCGATGTGGGACAAAAAATGAAGGATGTAAACCTTATCGAGCCAGCTCACGAGCTCATGAGCCGAGCCAGGCCAAGCTCGAGCTCGGCTCGTTTACAAATCGAGCCGAGCCGAGCTGGCTCGTTTACAACCGAGCCAATTTCGAGCCGAGCTTTCTTCGAGCTTTTTTCGAGCGAGTTTCGAGCGAGCTGCGAGCCACGAGTTTTTTGAACACCCCTAGATACAAGTGATTCATCTTGTTTATCTGTTTTTATTTTATTTCTATTTTCAGCATTTTAGTTTTTTTTTTATGTTTAAAACCTTTTCTAAAAATTTTGATTTGCTTAGACATTGAGGATAAACCGGTACTAAAAGCTCTTGTGTCCTTGGACGACCTTGGTATCTTACCAACACTATACTACGCTCACGATGGGTGCACTTGCCCATATGTGTGTTTAGTGTTAGTAGAATATCGTGTTTTATAAATTTAAAACTTGACTAATGTGTAAAATGGGCTTAAAATATCAATAAAAACATATAACACTACACACGTATCAAGTTTTTGGCGCCGTTACCGGGGACACAAGGATTTTAAGAAAGTTAGGAATCAATGGCCTAATCGTTTTTTTTTCTATTTTTTTAGGATTTTTCTAGAATTTTCAACTTCTACAGAGCTCAACACGGGCCGTACCCGCTGAACACGCCCCCGTGCCCAATCTTTGGTACTGGCAATCCTGTTTTAAGTCAGACCGTAGCTAAACACGGGGCCATGCCCACTGAACACGCCCCCGTGCCCAAGCTTCAGATACTGAAAACAGAACCGTAAGATCCGGCGGTCGGTAATCTCTGACATAAACATGAGTGATACTGATTATTTTTACTTTCGCTCCTCTTATGGTGCGTGGTGTCAAATATGTGGCGGATCTCATGAAAATTTAAAATGTTATTTTTTAAATTACACTCCCCACTATATAGACCCATTATTTTCCTGTAAACTTAAGATGGGCGAAAGTAAAAACAATCCCTATCTCTCCCTCGAATGCTCTCAATCATCTCTTCTAGATGATATGATTCTCAAAGAATTATTTCAAATGTAAAAAGTAATTCTCCAATTGATAAGAGAACTTGAGATGGAAATAACTAATTCATCTCAAGACGACGATCAAGGAGAATTATTGAGATCGCATTCGGATTATAACAACATCGTTGCTCCCGAAATCACCTCTAACTCTTGTGAGGACTTGAGCGATAGTCGTCCCTGTGTCGATTGTGCCGTGAAGGACTCCACATCGGTCTCCGCCGATGCATACATAGACTTGAGCTACTCGACATATACCTTCTTTAACGAGAGCCCGGATAAGTAAAATAAAGGTTGGTCTCGCCCACCGGTATTTGGCTTAGGATTCACCCTTTCCGATTACCTCTTGCGTTCTTGTCTAAAACTAGGGAAATTAAGGTACCTCACCCTTTCCGATAACCTCTTGCGTTCTTGTCTAAAATAAGACAAAACTTCATAAAAACCTCTAGCCACGAGGCTGTGTCCAGGTCAACACTCCCCCGTGCCCGCCTGAAGATTCTTGTCTGACTTTAGGTCAGAATACGGACAAAAAAGTGTCAGATTCTTGTCTGACCAGGGGGCCGTGTCCAGCCGACATGGGGCCGTGGTCAGCGTGCTGTCGTTTTCTATAAATGCATCAAGATTCCTGCACTCTTGGACCCATAACAAAGACAAAGATCTGGTGGGATCTTCACATATACCCTATAAGGTATATTCTAAAGAAGGTTCTCAACAACCATCTTGTCTTTACTACTGTCACACCCCGATTTCCACGTGTCACCGGTGGGCCCGGTGGGGGAGTATCGTGACGTGGTTGGCAACGTAATAGTCAAACAACACAATATAATAATGCACAGTGGAAGCAATTTAAAAATAAGATACAACCGAATTTATTTATTGTAAACAAAGTCACAATATCCGGTGTTTATCCACAGAACGGATCGAAACAAAATAACATTTAGTTGTTCAACAGACTTCTGGCATCCTAAGCTTGCGAGACTTTTATTGATGCTTAGGAGACAATCCAGCCAATTACGTTTAGTACCTGCATTCAGTCTTTTTGGGAAAATACGTCAGTTTACACTGGTAAATACATTCAACTGACTCATTTTGGAAAATGATTGAAAATTGGTTTGGATGCACGTGGCATAAATCATTTTATTTAACTTGGGAGAATTATATAATATTATAATCTTGTGAACGAATTACATGTTACTTATGCGTTCAGTAGCCCGGAACGTATCCGGGTTAAAGATCAATAGACACACCACTTTAAGTGAGTTATACACGGGAGTACGCCTACACCCCGTGCTCAGGTCGTGGCCATCTCGTAAGATGATGCCAGGGATATCCGGGACATGGTCATTAACCCCCCAAAGGCTGTAAAGTAAACAAATCTGTTTAAAACGAGCCGATCAAATTATTCAACTACCCACTAAGCGTGGAGATTTGATGCCCGATCAAGCGGTACGCTATGTACCGTAACCCAAGCCCGTATAGGGAAAATAAGTTAAAAGTATTTACCTGATGCAAGTATAATTCACAATAAGTAGAATGCACGTAGCTTTTACTGTCTCTCCTAATCTGGAACGAAGGTTTAATATAACCTATTAGAATTCTAACGGGTCTTTTATTAAGCTTAAGCTTAGACCGGCTAGTTCAAGATACGGTTAGTACGCACAATTAAGCGAAGACCGGATAGAATGTGATTCAGACCCGACAAGTTTGAAGACTTGTTTAATATGGGTTTATTATTCACATTCTGGATTTTGAGATAAAACCGTTAAGGTTTGACCCGTTTCGGCTAATTTATGTAAACTTGTTACATAAACCGAACCGTACGCGTAATAAGCGTGACGGGTAGTCATGAGAGCTATATACAGATTTCCTAAGTTAATTATGTCTCAAATATGTTGTGACATCAGTAAGGTGTCTTTCGTTATGCCCGAAACTAATTTAAACACAAACTATGCCCCGTAGGGGTAGTTTGGTCATTTTAAAGTTTGTAAGAGAGTTTAAATGTCTAACTGAGTTACAGGTCTGATGTAAACAGCAAACATACTCAATTTGATGAGTTTTAACAGTAGGCTAAAGCATGTATGTGAAACTTATCATTTTTGACCAAACTAGGCCCCGTAGGGGTATTTTGGTAATTTCACATAAGCCGACAAGTTCAAAACTGAAGTCTGAGTTTTATCAACTTTTGCTTACTGTTAAAATATGATAATTTGCTTCTTATATCAGTAGGTATCAACCCGGGTATGTCCAATATGATTTTAAAACATACTATGCGCTAATAACGCTAAATAAGGCGATTAAAGGCCATTACCGGGTTCGATACTTAAGCCTGATATTTTTATATTTCCAGAAGGCTTAAAATAATTCATTTATCATAACTAATCAGTGGCAAAAGGTTTGGAGTCGTTTAGATGTGTAAAACTCATTTTATGGCCCGTAAGGGCAAAACCGACAATTACCGAATTAAGCCTACGACTATGAGTTATGCTCAGCCTAAAATTAATTAAAAATCTTTAAAATTCCAAAAATAATATATTACATCAGTGGGTAATTCGTTTGACACCAAAAAGTATGTTTAATTAGGCGATACGTTAATTACGCCATTTTATTAACATAAAGCACCGTAATTACGCTAATGAGCATAACTCTTAATCTACAAGTCAAACTGATGTCAAATTTTGCATACAAGTTTATATATCAATATTCAAGGTTTCTACACTTTTACATTTTCATAAATCATGTTTTAAGGTAATAAGGGCATAACGGTTAACATATGAACAATTAACGGAAACTTGCATATTAATTGGATAACTAATGAACCGAGGTGCATAATCACAGAGGGTTGTTCTAACATGTAACCTAGTCCAATTTAAGCTCTGTGGCATTTCTAAAATATGCCTAAACGGGTCAGAACTGAAAGTCAAAGTGAAAGTCAAACTATGTGACTTTCGGTTCCGAACCGGGTCTAAACAGGAAATAGTCGGGTTGAACAGGTTTGGACATGTTCTTACACTAATTACTAAGTTATAACAATAATCAAACAGGTTATACATGGCCTAGATAGCTAATTATGCATAAATGACCTTTTAAGAATTCTGTTGACTTTTTAAGTATATGTTTGACCCGACTTTTGAACTAGTTAAAGTGGTGATCAGGAGAAACCCTTTTGGGGTTTTATTACCCACATAAATACCAACTTATAACTACTTTTAATTCGAGATTTGACTGAGCCATTATTTACTAATCTCGAAGTCAAACCGTAATTACGACGGTTTGACTTTTAGCTAATTAACTAAGCTAAACTCAAACAAGAAAGGATTAGAACACTTACAAGGGTCCTATGCACGACTTATGATCAGTTGGGAGAGTTCCTTAGCTCCAGAAAGGCTCCAAATGATCAGATGAAGGTGTGAGAATGTTTGTGACTTTGAAGGGCTATTTATAATGGTTTCAATCACCACAAATCATTGACAAACAAGTCTATGAGTGCCCACAAACAATCAACAGGTGTCCTAGGGGCTTAGGAGGTGTTTTAGGGGCCATGAGAAGTGGAAAAACGAGTGGAGGTCGCGAAAATACGCAATGGCAGACCATCAGCGATTTTTTCGGAGCTGGGCACACCCTCGCGTAGCGCGAGGGACCCGTCGCGGAGCGCGACCCCCTTGCAGATCAGGTTTTTGATTTTTGTTTGCGATTCAGCCCTTGTCTCTTCAAAACTCGAATAGTTACTGATTTATTGCACTTTAAACCTCCACAATTGATCTACTAAGGCCTTAAATCATATACCCACTTTGCCAAGTCCCCGGGTAACTTTATTTTCACCCGAAAAGTCCTAACTTTCGACGTTTACGCTTTAACGCTTCGCACACGAATTTGATCATAACTTTCTCATACGTTAACGAAACTTTATGAAATTTTTATGGTGCATTCTCGTGAGCATAATTAATATTTACAAAGCTTCGGGTTCGTCAAAAGGTCACTCAGAGGTATAATTTAAACATGTTGACACATTTGGTCCCTGTAATTTGAAATCACACACATTTAGCTTCGTATGATCCATGATTTATTCGTTTGAAGGTATGAGCATCGTGCAGGGGTAATATATAATATAATTATTCACAGTTGATACTTAGAATACGTATATTCACATACTTTCCACGTTTGTCAACTTTAGTCCTTCTATAATATTTCTTTCACACGTTTAAACATTATGACACGTGTCAACACATTATAGGACGTGAATTTTCGAGGTGTTACATCCTCACCCCCTTAAAATAAATCTCGACCCGAGATTTACTGAAATAAGTAAGGGTACTTTTCTTTCATCGTGGATTCAACCTCCCACGTGTATTCGGGACCCCTACGGGCATCCCATTTGACCTTTACAAAAGGTATATGCTTTCTTCGAAGCTTCCTTACCTGTCGATCTTCAATCGACAAAGGTTTTTCCACAAACGTTAAGCTCTTATCTATTTGCACATCTGTATGTGGCATGACATGTGAATCGTCAGCGGAACACTTCTTTAGATTGCAGATGTGGAACACATTGTGAATTCCACTGAGCTCTTCTGGTAAGTTCAACTTGTAGGCAACTGACCCGACACGTTCGATAACCTCGAAAGGTCCTATGTATCTCGGGCTTAGTTTGCCTTTCTTACCAAATCGCATCACCCCTTTCCATGGTGACACTTTAAGTTGGACTTTGTCACCTACTTCGAAGTGAAAATCCTTACGACTTGGATCCGCGTAACTCTTCTGCCTATTCCGGGCAGCTTGGAGATTGTTACGAATCTGGACAATCTTGTCCGTCGTTTCGAACACGATCTCTGGTCCTGATAACTGGACTTCTCCAACTTCCGCCCAACAAACAGGCGATCTACACTTTCTACCGTATAATGCCTCAAAAGGCGCAGCCTTTATGCTGGTATGGTAGCTATTGTTGTAGGAAAATTCGATCAATGGTAGGTTCTTATCCCAGCTACCTCCCAAATCGATCGCACATGCGCGTAGCATGTCTTCCAACGTTTGAATAGTACGCTCACTCTGACCGTCTGTCTGAGGATGGTAAGCCGTACTAAAGTTCAAACGTGTGCCCAAAGATTGTTGGAAGCTCTTCCAAAAATGTGACGTGTACCTAGTATCTCTATCAGAGATAATAGCTACAGGTATGCCGTGTAAGGCTACAATCTTATCAACGTATAACTGGGCTAACATATCGGAGCTATAAGTCTCCTTGATGGGTAAGAAATGAGCTGACTTAGTCAGTCGGTCAACTATAACCCATATTGTATCATTTCCTTTCCTTGTCTTGGGTAACTTGGTAATAAAATCCATACTTACCATCTCCCACTTCCACGTAGGAAGTTCAGGCTGTTGTAGCAAACCTGACGGTTTCTGATGCTCGGCTTTGACTTGCGCACATGTCAAGCATTTTGCTACATGGGCGGCTACAGACTTTTTCAAGCCTATCCACCAATAATTTGTCTTTAAATCCTGGTACATCTTATCGGCTCCAGGATGAACGGAGTATTTGGAACTATGGGCTTCTTGGAGGATGACATCACGAAGTCCTCCAAAAATTGGAACCCATATTCGTCCGTTTAACCGTAAAATTCCGTCCTTGCTAAGAGTTAACTGTTCCTTAGTTACTCCTAACTTTTCATTAGGATAGTTAGCTTCCAACACAGCTTCCTTCTATGCAGCTAACACCCTTTCTATCAAATTGTTCTTTATCTCCATACGCTTGGCGTTAATTCGAATGGGTTTAACCCTTTCCTTTCTGCTCAAGGCATCAGCGACTACATTCGCTTTGCCGGGATGGTATTTGATTTCACAATCATAATCATTTAAAGTTTCCATCCAACGGCGTTGCCTCATGTTTAATTCTTTCTGGTTAAACAGATGCTGGAGGCTCTTGTGATCAGAAAAGATCACAAACTTGATTCCATAAAGATAATGCCTCCAAAGCTTTAGTGCAAATACAACGGCACCCAACTCCAAGTCATGGGTGGTGTAATTCTTTTCATGCACTTTCAGTTGTCTTGATGCGTAGGCAATCACCTTGCCTTTCTGCATAAGCACACACCCCATGCCAGTGTGTGATGCATCACAATAAACTACAAATTCTTCAGCGCCTTCAGGTAAGGTAAGCACAGGAGCGTTGCTCAACTTTTGTTTCAAAACATCGAAGGACTCTTGCTGCTTAGGACCCCAAACGAACTTTACTTTCTTCTTGGTCAGGGAAGTTAGGGGTGCAGCAATCCTTGAAAAATTTTCAATGAAGCGTCTGTAATATCCTGCCAATCCCAGGAAGCTACGAATCTCCGTAGGCGTCTTTGGCTCTTGCCAATTCATAACAGCTTCAACTTTAGCGGGATCCACTTGGATACCACGCTCACTGACCACGTGTCCAAGAAATTGGACTTCTCGTAACCAAAATTCACACTTAGAGAATTTGGCATAGAGCTTCTCCCGATGTAGGAGTTTGAGAATACAACGAAGGTGTTTCTCATGGTCAGCTTGATTCTTAGAATAAATAAGGATGTCATCGATGAAGACAATAACAAATTTATCTAAGTAAGGTTTGCAGACGCGATTCATGAGATCCATGAACGCGGCTGGTGCATTGGTGAGCCCAAAAGGCATCACTAGGAACTCCTAGTGACCGTAGCGAGTCCTAAATGCAGTCTTGTGGACGTCTTCATTCTTAACCTTCAACTGATGGTAGCCTGACCTCAGATCAATCTTTGAGAAGTAACTTGCCCCTTGAAGCTGATCGAACAAATCGTCGATTCTGGGCAATGGATATCTATTCTTGATCGTGACTTTATTAAGCTCGCGATAGTCGATGCACAGACGCATCGACCCATCCTTCTTCTTGACAAACAGGATTGGCGCTCCCCAAGGAGATGAACTAGGTCGAATGAAACCCTTAGCTAGCAGTTCATCTAGCTGCGTCCGCAACTCCTTCATTTCTGTGGGTGCCAATCTGTATGGTGCCCTAGCAACTGGTGCCGCTCCGGGGATGATATCTATCCTGAATTCAACTTGTCTCTCTGGTGGCAAACCAGGTAGATCTTCAGGAAACACTTCTGGGTATTCAGAAATGACAGGGATGTCTTCTAACTTCGGTTTAGGTTCCTCCATAATCACTTGCGCCATGTAAATGACACATCCCTTCTTCAAACACTTGGAAGCCTTGAGCATAGTCACCTGCTCAGGCAGCCCATACTGGGTATCTCCCCGAATGGTAAGTGATTCACCAGACGGAGTCTTTAATACCACTTGCTTCATGTTACAGACAATTTGGGCCTGGTTATGAGATAACCAGTCCATACCCAGCACAATGTCAAAACCAGCCAATTTGAACGGAAGTAGAGATAGAGGAAAAGAATGGTTCTTAATGGATATAGCACATCCACCTAACACAGTAGAGACGGTTTCTATGGTACCATCTGCTAACTCTACCTCATAGTTTGCGTTTAAGGTTTTGATAGGTAAATTTAACAATTTACAAAACTTATGATCTACGAAAGACTTATCTGCGCCTGAATCAAAAAGTACTCTTGCAAAGACATCATTTACAAGGAATGTACCTGTTATGACATTATCGTCCTGCACCGCTTCTTTCGCACCCATTCTGAAGACTCTGGCGTTAGTCTTCTTAGTCTCCTCAGGCTTCTTGTTGTATTTTGGGCAGTTGGTCTTCATGTGCCCCTTCTCATTGCAACGGTAGCACGTTGCGTCTTTCATCTTTTTGCAATCCATGGTTTTATGGTCCATGGACTTGCAAATTCCACAAGCAAATGGTTTTGACTGAGTCTGAAAGCTTGACTCCAGTCTGCACTTTCCATAGTGCTGCCTCTTGCAAATTTTACACCTGGGCTTCTCATCAGACTTATGCCCATCCTTCCTCGACTCAGATCCCTTTATGTTACCACCGTTCCCACGGTGTTTCTTATTCGACCTTCGCGAACTATCATCTTCATGCTTCCTCTTCTCGGCCGCCTTATTCCTCTGCGATCTCTGCCGGACCGCATCCAGAGTGAGGGATAAGGAAAGGTCAGTTACAGACCTGAAGGTAACTGGCCGAGAAGCTTTTACACTGGACTTGATCTCGGGTTCCAAACCACCAATATAGCGAGCGATTCTTTTGGACTCCGGGGTTACCAGGTAGGGAACCAGCCGAGACAGTGTATTGAAGCTTGTCAGATAAGCTTGACAATCGAGGTTCTTCATCACCAGGGATAGAAAGTCAGATTCTATCTTTTCCACCTCATGTTGAGGACAGAAGTTTTCCTTAATCAGGGCAATGAATTGATCCCACGACATGCTATACAACGGGATCTTTCCGGAGGCCTCCATTAGAGATCTCCACCATGCCAATGCTTCCCCCTTGAAGGACTGTGACACATACTTAACTATATCCCCTTCAGCGCACCCGCTGATATCCACCACCGTGTCCATTTCATCCAGCCATGTCATACAGTCGACGGCCCCTTTTTCCCCAGTAAAATCCCTGGGTTTACAAGACACGAAGTACTTGTAAGTGCAACCCTTGTTACGGGGTCCTTGATGCAGTACTATATGCTGAGATGGGTCACTTTGATTGTTGGTGGACTGACGGTCATCACCGTCTTTCTTGGGTCCATTCTTCTTGGGAGGAGGCTTGTTATGAGCCTCAGAATGTGTCCTGGGCTTTGAATGTGATGCAGAGTGGGTCCTACTTTGAGTATCACTGTATTCCTCATACTGTCTATTCAAAGCCTGGGTGATAGCGCCATCTATGATTGCTTTTAGTTCAGCACCCGTTAATGTAATCTGGGCGTTCTCATTCGGCTCCACAGGATGGCTATTTATTTCATTTGAGTCAGCCATTTGAATTGAGCTGTTGCAGAAAACAAGAACAATATTTTATTTGGGGGTTTATTATGGAATTACCCCTTAGGGTAGCTCGTTAACCATGGTAAACAGAGACCATAAATTGGTTAACTTATTAATCGTACTAATTTAGGATTTCAATTTAAAATTTATCCTAAATATAGATAATAACAATATATATTAGCACATAAGGCTTGGTCTCATGGACTATTTCATAAACTATGATTTCAGAGAATCAAGACTTTTAAGGTTTGAACCTAGTTCATTACCTTTATTAGACAGGGAGTCATAGCTACCACTGTCTTTTGGCTCATGTAGAAATGAGCAAGGCCCGTAGGCACTATATTACCACGTATTGGTTAAATATGATCATCTTAACTGATGATGTAAATCCAGGATTCAGAGATCATTAAACTGGATTAGGAATCTTCTAAAGAATCCTTATTCATTTAAGAATGACATGTGATTTTTAACGAATCACTTCTGCCAGGAGTGTTAACATGTTTTAAGATGTTAACAGGGATTTGAATCTTTTAAACCGGTCTTACCATTTTGGCCCGGTCTTATATTTGACACGAGGCTAGGTTTCACACTTAAAGATTCTTAATTAAATAATTACTTAGGCAGATTAAAAGGAATGATTTTAATTTATTTATTTCATTTATAATTTATTTATGCACAAATGGCAAACATGAAATTTATAAAAATAACACTCCATTAATTTATCACTATATTACATATCGCCCTAAACAGGTCTTTTACACATGAAATTTGCCCACGCAGGAGCTAAAACATACCAACATGCCCACGCAGGGGTCTTACAGAAGACATGCCCACGTAGGGGTCTTACAGAAAGACACAAGTCCTCGTAGGGACTAACACACCAACAATTGTCCACGTAGGGACTTAAACAAACATAAGTCCACGCAGGGACTAAACATACAACATACCCTCGTAGGGGTTTATGGAAAGATAGACCCACGCAGGGGTCAATACACACAAACAAACATACACACCCACGTAGGGGCTTAACAACCAAATATGCCCACGCAGGGGCTCAACAACAGCTGGGAGGATTTAATAATCCTTCTTGTTCTTTCCCTTGAGCAGTCCTATTAATCCCTGGAAGAAGGTCTGCTTCTCTTGGCGGTCGCGGCGAGCTTCCCGCTCAACCTGATTCAATCTATGTAGAATTTCCTCCCGTTCTGGGGGAGAAAATCGTGGCGGCTGCGACTGCGTTCTAATGATAGGCCTGGGAGGTATTGGGTACCCCTGATTCGGGTAGCTTACCCCCCATGGATCTCCGTAGGGTCCTTGGGCATTGAGGGCGTTATAATTTGCTGCTTCCATATAAGGATCTGCCTCAGCGTATCCGTAGTTGTGGTAAGCTGGTGGTTCAAACGGGTTGTAATTACTTGGACCCGTGTACGCTGGTATTGGGTTTTCAAAACCCATGGGCGGTGGCTGTTGAAAAACTGGCTGTGAAGGCCCACCCATTTGTGGGTCCTCCCGATGAGGCGGGTAGTGACTTGCACTTGACTGTCGTGGGGAGCTAAAATGAAAGTCCCCTGGTCGCACCGACATACGGGCACCGGTTCTTCTACGCCTTGGCGGTTGAGGAGGTGGCGGTTGAACTGGTGGCGGTGGAGGTGGTGGCGTAACTGCCACAAATCGATGATCCTCAGAGGAATCTTGATGATGCGGCTGTGGCTGTGGCTCCTGTTGCTGCTGAGAATGCTGCTGCTGATGCTGCCCATGAGACGACGAGTGGTGTGATGGTGTATAATACCACTGGTTTTGATCGAACATTGGAAACTATCTGGACCACCATAGGGCGATCCGTGAAAGGAGGATCCGTCGGAGATCTCGATCGGATGGTTCGGGGTTCCACTTGCCGGCATGATGGGGTCAGTATCCTCATCCATATCGTCAGCTTGATCACCAGAGAAGTGATCGTCTGGCCCTAGTGGGTTGAAACCCACGGGTTCTTGCAGGTAATCGGCCGGATTAAACTGGCCTCTAAAGATAGGTGTGGGGTCCCCGTAGGAATGATGGGACAGAGACCTTTGTAGTGGTATATATGAAGGTAGAGGGTTATGGGGTTCATAAGGATTTAGAGCAGGAGGTGTGGAAGTATGTGAAACCGATCGTCTGGCCGGCTCGTACTGGTTTCTTCGGTTTTCCCGAGGGTCGTCACTCTCGGTGTTTGATGGAGCTCGTCTTCGTGATGATCCAGCTTCGTCTTCGTGAATTTATTTATTGTAAACAAAGTCACAATATCCGGTGTTTATCCACAGAACGGATCGAAACAAAATAACATTTAGTTGTTCAACAGACTTCTGGCATCCTAAGCTTGCGAGACTTTTATTGATGCTTAGGAGACAATCCAGCCAATTACGTTTAGTACCTGCATTCAGTCTTTTTGGGAAAATACGTCAGTTTACACTGGTAAATACATTCAACTGACTCATTTTGGAAAATGATTGAAAATTGGTTTGGATGCACGTGGCATAAATCATTTTATTTAACTTGGGAGAATTATATAATATTATAATCTTGTGAACGAATTACATGTTACTTATGCGTTCAGTAGCCCGGAACGTATCCGGGTTAAAAATCAATAGACACACCACTTTAAGTGAGTTATACACGGGAGTACGCCTACACCCCGTGCTCAGGTCGTGGCCATCTCGTAAGATGATGTCAGGGATATCCGGGACATGGTCATTAACCCCCCAAAGGCTGTAAAGTAAACAAATCTGTTTAAAACGAGCCGATCAAATTATTCAACTACCCACTAAGCGTGGAGATTTGATGCCCGATCAAGCGGTACGCTATGTACCGTAACCCAAGCCCGTATAGGGAAAATAAGTTAAAAGTATTTACCTGATGCAAGTATAATTCACAATAAGTAGAATGCACGTAGCTTTTACTGTCTCTCCTAATCTGGAACGAAGGTTTAATATAACCTATTAGAATTCTAACGGGTCTTTTATTAAGCTTAAGCTTAGACCGGCTAGTTCAAGATACGGTTCGTACGCACAATTAAGCGAAGACCGGATAGAATGTGATTCAGACCCGACAAGTTTGAAGACTTGTTTAATATGGGTTTATTATTCACATTCTGGATTTTGAGAAAAAACCGTTAAGGTTTGACCCGTTTCGGCTAATTTATGTAAACTTGTTACATAAACCGAACCGTACGCGTAATAAGCGTGACGGGTAGTCATGAGAGCTATATACAGATTTCCTAAGTTAATTATGTCTCAAATATGTTGTGACATCAGTAAGGTGTCTTTCGTTATGCCCGAAACTAATTTAAACACAAACTATGCCCCGTAGGGGTAGTTTGGTCATTTTAAAGTTTGTAAGAGAGTTTAAATGTCTAACTGAGTTACAGGTCTGATGTAAACAGCAAACATACTCAATTTGATGAGTTTTAACAGTAGGCTAAAGCATGTATGTGAAACTTATCATTTTTAACCAAACTAGGCCCCGTAGGGGTATTTTGGTAATTTCACATAAGCCGACAAGTTCAAAACTGAAGTCTGAGTTTTATCAACTTTTGCTTACTGTTAAAATATGATAATTTGCTTCTTATATCAGTAGGTATCAACCCGGGTATGTCCAATATGATTTTAAAACATACTATGCGCTAATAACGCTAAATAAGGCGATTAAAGGCCATTACCGGGTTCGATACTTAAGCCTGATATTTTTATATTTCCAGAAGGCTTAAAATAATTCATTTATCATAACTAATCAGTGGCAAAAGGTTTGGAGTCGTTTAGATGTGTAAAACTCATTTTATGGCCCGTAAGGGCAAAACCGACAATTACCGAATTAAGCCTACGACTATGAGTTATGCTCAGCCTAAAATTAATTAAAAATCTTTAAAATTCCCAAAATAATATATTACATCAGTGGGTAATTCGTTTGATACCAAAAAGTATGTTTAATTAGGCTATACGCTAATTACGCCATTTTATTAACATAAAGCACCGTAATTACGCTAATGAGCATAACTCTTAATCTACAAGTCAAACTGATGTCAAATTTTGCATACAAGTTTATATATCAATATTCAAGGTTTCTACACTTTTACATTTTCATAAATCATGTTTTAAGGTAATAAGGGCATAACGGTCAACATATGAACAATTAACGGAAACTTGCATATTAATTGGATAACTAATGAACCGAGGTGCATAATCACAGAGGGTTGTTCTAACATGTAACCTAGTCCAATTTAAGCTCTGTGGCATTTCTAAAATATGCCTAAACGGGTCAGAACTGAAAGTCAAAGTGAAAGTCAAACTATGTGACTTTCGGTTCCGAACCGGGTCTAAACAGGAAATAGTCGGGTTGAACAGGTTTGGACATGTTCTTACACTAATTACTAAGTTATAACAATAATCAAACATGTTATACATGGCCTAGATAGCTAATTATTCATAAATGACCTTTTAAGAATTCTGTTGACTTTTTAAGTATATGTTTGACCCGACTTTTGAACTAGTTAAAGTGGTGATCAGGGGAAACCCTTTTGGGGTTTTATTACCCACATAAATACCAACTTATAACTACTTTTAATTCGAGATTTGACTGAGCCATTATTGACTAATCTCGAAGTCAAACCGTAATTACGACGGTTTGACTTTTAGCTAATTAACTAAGCTAAACTCAAACAAGAAAGGATTAGAACACTTACAAGGGTCCTATGCACGACTTATGATCAGTTGGGAGAGTTCCTTAGCTCCAGAAAGGCTCCAAATGATCAGATGAAGGTGTGAGAATGTTTGTGACTTTGAAGGGCTATTTATAATGGTTTCAATCACCACAAATCATTGACAAACAAGTCTATGAGTGCCCACAAACAATCAACAGGTGTTCTAGGGGCTTAGGAGGTGTTTTAGGGGCCATGAGAAGTGGAAAAACGAGTAGAGGTCGCGAAAATACGCAATGGCAGACCATCAGCGATTTTTTCGGAGCTGGGCACACCCTCGCGTAGCGCGAGGGACCCGTCGCGCAGCGCGACCCCCTTGCAGATCAGGTTTTTGATTTTTGTTTGCGATTCAGCCCTTGTCTCTTCAAAACTCGAATAGTTACTGATTTATTGCACTTTAAACCTCCACAATTGATCTACTAAGGCCTTAAATCATATACCCACTTTGCCAAGTCCCCGGGTAACTTTATTTTCACCCGAAAAGTCCTAACTTTCGACGTTTACGCTTTAACGCTTCGCACACGAATTTGATCATAACTTTCTCATACGTTAACGAAACTTTATGAAATTTTTATGGTGCATTCTCGTGAGCATAATTAATATTTACAAAGCTTCGGGTTCGTCAAAAGGTCACTCAGAGGTATAATTTAAACATGTTGACACATTTGGTCCCTGTAATTTGAAATCACACACATTTAGCTTCGTATGATCCATGATTTATTCGTTTGAAGGTATGAGCATCGTGCAGGGGTAATATATAATATAATTATTCACAGTTGACACTTAGAATACGTATATTCACATACTTTCCACGTTTGTCAACTTTAGTCCTTCTATAATATTTCTTTCACACGTTTAAACATTATGACACGTGTCAACACATTATAGGACGTGAATTTTCGAGGTGTTACAACTACTTTTGTCTATTGCCTTCTTCTTCTTTTTCTCCTCAAAACCTCCATTAAAACTTGAAATCTCCATGTTTTCAAGCTTTATTGTGATATTTATTAGGTTTTTATTCTAGAAATCTTATCAAAAATGAGTTTTACAACACTGTTTTAAGTTATTTTTGCTAGAAATGCTTCAAAAGTCAGAAAAATAATTTAAAGCTCCAAGATTCCTTGTTTCAAAAATCTGCAGAGAGGTGGCCACGGGGCTGTGCTCAGTGTAACACCCCGTGTTTTCACGAGTGAAAGTCAAAGTCAAGGTCAAAGTCAACGATCGATTTCGCGCGACTTGACTCGTAGAAACGTTTTTATTTTATTTATATTATGTGGAGCAAGTGTCGTTCATTACAATAATCGAATCGCATTAACCGTATTTCAATCGACCTACGACTGTGAAGGATAGGAAGTAACAATGCGATAAAGTTAATCAAGGTATGCTAATCAAATCGACATCGAACCGTAACTCGAACTATGTATTTTACTCGTCATTATACGTGTGTGTGTGCCTTACGTGTTACCTGTGCATGTTTATTTTATGTTATGTTGTGATAATCAAGCGAACTCAATCGAACTCGAAGTCTAACTCGAATGTAAACGAACCCGAACCCGAATTCCGAGTCGAACCATATAAGAAGTAGTTGGGACTGAAAGTAATTTGACTAGGAAACCCTATCGAATCGTTCGCAAATCGAAACCGAAGCAACATCGCACCGAACGCACCAAAACAGGCGACATCCGAACAGATGGTCAATCCGCACGGATTGCCAATCCGCACGGATGACCAATCCGGACGGATAGCCTATCCGGGTTACGTGCCATCCGCACGGCTCACCCTTTCCCCTTTTAGCATCCTATAAATACACGGGTCACTCTCCAACTTTTCCACTTTTGGCAAGTGACGTCCGAACCGCACGCATTCTTCACTTTTTCTCAGATTTCTCTCAATCCAGGTAAGATCTTGCACTAATTCTTGTACATTCTTGATCACTACACAATTCTACACCTTTCCATCTTTCAAATCTCCACTTTCGACCATGAAACCATCAAGATTTGAGGTATTCTCGGGTGACGTCATCATGAAGTTCTTATGAACTTCAAGCTTGACCTCATTCCACCAAGAATAACTCAGATCTGAACGGTTTCCACCAAATTTCACAACAACTTCACCTAAATCTAAACTTTTCTAAGGATAAAAGAGTTGAAAGAAATAAACTTAAGTTCTCTCTTTCTTTTACCCTTAAGATCGGTACGAATCTGATCGGATCTAGTCTCTACTCGATAATAGTGATGCACTAGTCCTAGATCTGGAATCCTACCCGCGAGACACCTGATTACGAGATGAACCGGAGCGACCGTTCTGAGTCGCCGACAAGTCGAGTCAGGGTGGTTCCTGGCCGGCTTAGTCAATGCGAGTAAGAATACAATTCCAAGTGGTTACCGCGCAATCAGAACGTCTCGATAAAGGACAACAGAAACCAAGAGTAGACGAACGGAGCAATCAGACCAGGGACTGTCCGCACGGACCAGCTGTCCGCACGGACAGGCTATCCAGACGGGTTGTCACCCGGACGAGCTACCCTTGGGACCCACTTTCCAAACAAGGTTTGAGTATCGACGAATGAGCAATCCGGACGGACGACCTCTGACTGGATTACTCTTCGGATCATGAGATGCTAAGGCCTTAAAATAAATTCAAACAATGTTCATCCTCACGGCCAAGTCGTCCGCACGGACAGGCTATCCGGACGGATTGTCTCTGCCCGCGCGCACAGACTGTCCGCACGGATTGCCATTGTCCGCACGGACAACCATCCGGACGGATTGTTGTCCGCGCGACCGGCTTGAAAGGTAGAAACACTTAAATGTTTTCTAAATGCTACAACGAAAACTCCAAAGCACAAGCCATCATACACAAACACATCCTTAGGAAGAAACAATCCACTTGAACGTTTATTCGCACGAACAACTTGTCCGTACGGATAAGCAATCCGCACGAGCGACTAATCCGCACGGATTACCATCCGCACGGACAGCTCACTCGCACGGATAGCTTATCCGGATGGGTCACCATCCGCACGGATCACCGTGCGCACGGATAGTTCGCCCGCACGGATAACTTCCTCTCACGGATAGTTGATCCGCACGATCAGCCATCCTAACCACCCTCACTTGTACTGTTTTGCGTGCCACTTATCGTTGCATTATCGAATCTATCCAGGCTAACTGTACTCGCTGAAAAGCGCTCCCTTCAATCCATAATCGCTGTGAGTATACTCAAATCCTTTTTGCTTTTAGCACTTTTGGGTGTTACATACGTTACGAATATTCAACGATAAGCGCTCCCTTCAATCCATGTATTGACTTTATTTTAACGTATGTGACAGGTGCTTAGGATGCATGTGTGGTAGGAAATGGAAGTTAGAATAAAGCTTTAGATCCCAACAAATAGTTGTCTGTAGATGACGTATTAGGGGTCTCTAGAAGCAGATAAACAATTGCTACTTATTTAAATCTGAGTTGTCGGAACAGAATATTTGTTTTGATGTTATCTGTAATAACTTGTTTGACTATTTAAGATACGGTATGGGACGTATTGCTTTAATTGAATGGTAATGATAGTTGTTATGGAAACCTCTGGACAATCTGTTTCGCTCAGTGCCATGCCCCGATGATTCCGCCATCGGTTGGGGTGTGACACTCAGTGAGCACGGGGCCGTGGCCGGAGTACTGTTTCATTTATTTGAAATTTTTTGGCTTGTTTTCTTATAATGTCGAGCAGGAATAGCGGAACATCCTCAGCCCGCTAAAGAAACGAACGACGAGTAAGAAGATCATCAGTGGAAGACTCTCTAGTCAACTACGTGTATGCCTTGAGAGAGGCCATCGATGAAATAACAGGAGTAGAGGAAGCCTTGGTTGACCGTATAAATCATTTGATGGTAGGATTAGAGGGGTGCCTTCGAGTAGTCAACCTTTTGCACCAAAGGTTGAATATTCTTGCTCCTTCTCCTATGGTGCCAATATTGCACAAAGGGAGTGGAATGTTGTGCCGGAAGTCATTATTCCGACTGAGTGGTATGTCATGCCCCCGGAACCCCCTCTAGATATACTACACGGGGTCCCGGTGGCCGACACACCTCCTCCACAAGACAATGTGGAGAAAGAGCCCGCCTTCTTCATCCCTAGGGAGATAGAGGAATGACTCAACTACATCTAAGAAACATCCCTCGGTTCCGAGTTCTACAACACCTTTAAGTACCGGAAAGCTATTTCCGGGATTTTGACACTCCTTCAATAAGGGTAGAACTCCTTAAAATGATTTCCTGCGTCACTTGACCTAACTATCCTAGGAACTTTTAGTTTTTCATGTTTAACTTTATTTTCATTTTCTAGGATCCTTTGTAATTGTTATTTTTAATGAATGATGGTTTTTAAGTATTAAATGGTGTTTGGATAATGTTGTAATGGTTAAAACACACTCAAAATGGTGGAGGTTACTAAGGGAGCCTTGAACACACACCCCGTGCACAAAAACAGAGCCTCCCGACAATTTTTCTTCATTACAGCAAGTTTAGCACGGGGCCGTGTTGAGCCCAACACGCCCCCGTGCCCGAGGTTCTGCAGAAAACGCCCAGTTCAGGTAACTGGACACGGGGCCGTGTTCACTGAACACGCCCCCATGCCCAGCCTTCTGTTTAGTATGATACTGGTGATCTGAGCACGGGGCCGGGCCCGGACCAACACGGGCCCGTGCCCAGACGCCCAGTAACATAAAATTTTGTTTTTAAACACATTTTTACACATTCAATCAACCTAAAAACTTATTTTTGGGACACATTGAGGACAATGTGTAATTTAAGTGTGGGGGGATGCTAAACCTTGAATTTTGCAAGTCCTAATAACAAGCCTTACACAAAACTCTGTTGGAACCTCTAATCACCCCAATTTTTTTTCAAAAACTTTTTATTTTTTTTACTTGTCCTGGTTTAATTTGAGAATAACAAGTTCTAAGTTGTTTATATTTTTACAAATTTACAACCGATAGCGTCGTGATAAAAAGAACCAACATAAAAAAATTATGAAACGGCATGACAAATCTAGTTAAAATTTGATTATATATACTTGATCACATTATAAACTCATTCCCACAAAAAGTGAGTTTTGAGCCTTTATTAAGTATACAAGCATACATCTTTAAACTAAATGCTCATTTTTCGTTTCTTGTGTGAATAGCCGCTTGGTTCTTACGACTCTAGAACTTGCCACGACAATACATTCCCGGTCCTTACCAACTTAAACCCAAGTAAGTAAATGATTGAGGCATTAGGACTAACCCATGTTTCTTTCAACACCATTATTTTTTATTTTTTTATCACCTACCCAAATCCCCCTAGTTAACCCATTTGAGCCTAAACCTTTTCGTTTCTAAACCCACAAAACAAACACCCTTTACCCACCAAAACCTTTTTCTTTTATACCCTTTATTTTAGTAAAAAGCTCGGTTTTCTCGTGATGATCTTTATAAAAAAAATGAAGTCCAGCAATAAACAAACAAATTCCTCAAAGAAACTTTGTTTGAAAATGCTTAGTTGAATAAAAAGTCACAAAAACAAAAAGTTTTACGACGACCGACGCTTTTTACGCTTTTAGCCCTTTTTACTAACCACTAACCCAAAACCACCTACCTTTAACCCAAGCTTAACGCTTCCCCAAGTCCTCTTGATATTTACGAATGTTTATAGTTAAAAAGGAGGAGGATTGATTGCTTGGCAAGCATATGGTAGAAGTAAGTTTCATGCCGGTCTCGAGTGTTTCACAAAAATACATCTTCGGCTGAATGTTAAGTGATCTCCCGTGAGTTATGTGAACTTGTATATAAATGGAATTTTAAAGAGGCATGTTATGCCCAAATAAGTAATTTCTCTTATGAAACGTTCTAAATAAATCATAACGAATAGGATTGTAAATAGTATAAAAATAAAACCCAATAAAGATCTTGGATTCCCGACACTCAAGACAAGCCCAAAACTTCTCTTCTACCCATTCCATTTGGGTGTGTAAGCCACAGAATAAAGAGTTTTGCTTGAGGACAAGCAAAGATTCAAGTGTGGGGGTATTTGATGTATGTAAAATGCAACATATAAATTACATCAAATGAGGCATAAAACTAACCCATTTTTAGTACTAATGTTGGAAAAAGTGTGTTTTTGTCTTCCTTTTGTATTTTCAGGACCAAATGAGCTTAAATGAACAAAAGGAACAAATATGCAGTAAAAACTAACATAAATACAAAGAAAAGGAATAAACGTGGCATGCCCGACCCCTCGACAGCATCTTTGTCACACCCCGATATTTCCACGTATTACCGGTGGGCCCGGTGGGGAGTATCGTGACGTAGTTGATATCATCATAGACAATTTATCACAGTTTAATACACAGCGGAAGTCGAAAGATAAAATCATTACAAACCGAATGAAAGTAATATCAATTATTACAAAAACGGTTGTAAGGAATCCACAGGCGGATCAAAGTTAAAAGGAACATTGTTCAACAGGTTTATAAACATCTAAGCTTGCAAGACTCTTTATTGATGCTAGGAGTAGCCAGCCCATTTCGATTAGTACCTGCACTTAACCTTTTTTGAAAATACGTCAGTTTTCACTGGTAAATACAATTAACCGACTCATTTTGAAAATGTTTAAGAAAATTAATTTGAATGCACAAGGCGCAAAATATCTTTTATAACTTGGGATAATTATTTAAAAATAAACTTGTTAAAGAATTACATGTTTATTATACGTTGAGTAGCCCGGGCTGAAAACCGGGTTAAAGATTAATAGATACACCACATAATATATCCCACGGCGAGTTATTCTCAAACAGGTGGGTACATTATTTTACATACGCACCGGCAGGCGTATGCCTACACCCCGTGCTTAAGTCGTGGCCATAATGAATGAGCCGAGGATATCCAGGACATGGTCATTAACCCCCCAAAGGCTTAGAATAAACAAAACAGATTAAACGGGTTATCTTAATGATTTAACCTTCATACGATTAAAAATTTAATACCCGACCAAGCGGTATTTTATATACCGTACCCCAAGCCCGTATAAGGGAAAATAAGTTAAAAGTATTTACCTGAGCAAATTATACAAATTTTTCCCAGCCGTATACAATCATCAAGTGCAACTATCTTTTACTGGGCTCCTAAATCTGGAACAAAGGTTTTAATAACCTATTAGATTCCTAACGGGTCTCACTTAAGTTTAAACTTAGACCGGTTAGTTTTAAAGAAAGGTATATGGTTCAAAACGCATGATTAAGGAAAGACCGGATTAGAATGTGGTTTAGACCTAACAAGTATGAATACTTGTATAATATGGGTAAACTAAACACATTCTGGATTTTGAACTGAAAATGATAAGGTTTGACCCGTTTCGGTTAATTTATGCAAACTAGTTACATAAACCGTACCGAATGCGATAAATGCATAACGGGTAACCAAATGAGTCATGAGCAGGTTTCCTAAGTTAATATGCCTTAAATATGTTGTGATATCAGTAGGATACCTTCCATTATTCCCAAAACGGATTTAAAATCAATTTAAGCCCCGTAGAGGTATTTTGGTCATTTTAAGGATTATAAAAGAGGTTAAATATTAATCTGAGGTTCTGGTCTAAAATAATCAGTAAAAATATTTAATTTAATTAGTTATATCAGTAGGGTATTGCGTATATGTGAAATTTATCATTTATAACCATACTATGCACCGTAGGGACATTTTGGTAATTTCACATAAGCTTTAAAGGTTAAAATTGGAAATCTGAGTTCAAAACTTTTTCTTACTGTTAAAGTATAAAAATTTACTTAACACATCAGTAGGTATTAAGTCTTATATGCCAAAAATAGTTTTAACCCATACTATGCGTTTAAAACGCGTAAAAAGTCAGTTTTCGGTGATTTTCGGGTTATATAAGGGAAGTTGAGATTTTGTAGGATCGTTTTCACGACCAAACGAGTCGTTCAGAAGAGTTTTTGCTCAATACGAAAGGCAGAAACAGACGTATCGAGTTGATTCAACTTGAGATTCACTTTAAATGTCTTTTTGATTGATATAACAACGATTTACAGCGAGTAGACACTTCGGCAGCAGTTCGGCACTAAAAGCGGAAAGTTACAAATGACAAGACACCTCAAGTATTTATAGGGCTTGCTATTTCGCACGAAATGGTTCAAGCGAAATCACTTTCACACGAAATGACTATTTTGTGCGAAATGACCTTCTAACCCATATTTGACAGTTTTCTCGTACAACGTGCCTTGATCTATCTAATCTAATATAAGACTTGATAAAAGATGAAGTCGACAGACGTATGCACCAACAGACTCCCCCTCGGATGTTGACAAAGTCTTCAGTGTCGAGTCTTCAATCTTCAATCTTTATCAGTCTTCTCAGTCTCTCTGAAGTATCTAACAGTGTAACGCATCCTCAATCCTCTCTCCCTTTCTTCCAGAATCTCAACCTGACTCTATATTCTCTTGATCAGATCTCTTGATTCCTTAGGTTAATCAGTATCAGCAGATTGTTTGAACCCTAGGACTCGAATATGGCTCTATAGCATTTAAACTCTTTCTTTGCTGTCTTCAGACTCCCCCTTTCGATAAGCTAGGATCGCAGTCTAGAATAATCCTCTCACAGGCTTTAGATCGAACACCTGGCTCTTATCACTTTCACAGGCTCTATGATCGTAACCTGGTTTTTTCCAAATTTTATTCCTGCACATTCTGTACCTCAAAATAAATTTCACAAATTTATAAATTTTACAAATTTAGAAATCTCATGCAGGTATCATTCAAAAATTATTTATTCTCTGAAAACCACTTGTAAGTATTTCTTCACACAAACTCTCCCAAACCTGTTCATCATGTTTAGCACCTGGAATTTTGAATATCAACTCTTCAACATCAGTTGTCGAAAATCTTTTTGCATTTTCAAAATTTACGCTAAAACACTCCTAAAATCTTTTTGGATTTTTGAATTTAAAGAAATGCAGTAAAGAAATATTTACAGACAATATTTTTGTGAGTTTGTGTAAGAGGATCATATCAGTTTTTGAAACAAATCACCAACACCGTTAAGCTTTAAATATTTTAAGTTCTAAACGATTCACTTAGATTGTCAGTATACTGATCCACTTAAATTTTCACACAAAGTTCAACTGTTTCGAGATACGAGATTAATGTTTTAGAGACTTAAACTTATTGTCACACCCCGATATTTTCACGTTTGACCAGTGGGCCCGGTAGGGGAGTATCGTGACGTAGTTGATATCATAATTGTCAAACAACACAATATATAAATGCACAGCGGAAGCAAAAGATAAATATATTACAATCCGAATATAAAGTAATATCAAGTATTACAACAGAAAGTAAAGGATCCACAGGCGGATCTTAAAACTTAAACATTGTTCAACAGACTTTAGACGCCTAGAACTTGCAAGATTCCTTATTAACGCCCTGAGCTTCCAGCCAATTACGTTCAATACCTGTCACTTAACCTTTTTGGAAAATACGTCAGTTTACACTGTTAAATACGATTAACCGACTCATTTGAAAAGGTTTAATAAAATTGATTTGGATGCACAAGGCACAACATGTCTTTTATAACTTGGGACAATTATATTTATAATCTTGTATACAGATTTACATGTTCGTTGTACGTTCAGGGCCCGGTGTAGAAACCGAGTCAAAATTAACAGACACACCACAGTATAGGCCCACAAGAGAGTGGGATACCGTTTCCCTTATGCACTGTCAGGTGTATGCCTACATCCCGTGCATAAGTCGTGGCCATTTTATAATACAATGATGTCAAGGATATCCGGGACATGGTCATTAACCCCTAAAGGCTTTTATTTCAAACAATACAGATTAAAGCGGGTTACCTCAATAATTTAATCACAATACGACTAAACATTCAATACCCGACCAAGCGGTATTATTATAATACCGCATCCCAAGCCCGTATAGGGAAAATAAGTTAAGAGTATTTACCTGAGCTAAATATAAATTCAATCCCAGCCGTATATCAAATCAGCAAGTACAGATAGCTTTTACTAGGCTCATAATTTGGAATGAAGGTTTTTAATAACCTATTAGAATCCTAACGGGTCTTTAATTAAGCCTTGACTTAGACCGGTTAGTTTTCAAAAGGAAGATACGGTTCAAACGCATGATAAAGCGAAGACCGGATTAGAATGTGGTTTTGACCCGACAAGCTTGTATGCTTGTTTAATATGGGTAACTTAGACACATTCTGGATTTTGAGACAAAAATGATATGGTTTGACCCGTTTCGGCTAATATATCCAAACTAGTTACATAAGCCGATCCGAACGCGAAAAGCGCGTAACGAGTAACCAACTGAATCATATACAGGTTTCCTAAGTTAATATGCCTTAATTATGTTGTGATATCAGTAGGATACCTTCCATTATGCCCAAAACGAGTTTAATCTCAATTTAAGCCCCGTAGGGGTATTTTGGTCATTTTAAAGATTATAAAAGAGGTTAATTGAAATTCTGAGATTTGGGTCCGAATACATCAATAAAATAACTTATTTTATTAGGTCATATCAGTTGATAATAGGTCTTATATGACAAAATGGTTTTAAACCCAAACTATGCGTTTAATACGCTTAAAAATCCATTTTAAGCGATTTCCGGGTTATATATGAAATCTGAGTTTTCTGATCAAGTTATAAAGTTCAAAATACTTTATTTATTATATAAAATCAGTAGCAATTGGATTGGTGTCAAAATACTATGTAAAACTCATTTTGTACACAAAAAGGGTATAATCGGTATTTACCGAATCAATGCCATAACCTTAGGTTATGAGCAGGTTAAAAATAATTAAAAATCTTTAAAAATCCCAAAATATTATATTACATCATTGGGTAAAAGGTTTGGTGTCAAAAATTGGGTTTAGATAGGCTTTATGCTAATTGCGCCGTTTAATTACTAAAAGGCGTTATAATTACGCTAATGAGCATAACTCCTAATCTAGACCTCCAACTGATGTGAAATTTTAGGGACATGTTTATAAATCAGTAATAAAGATTATTGTCCTTTCATATTTCCAAAATTCTCGTTTTATGGTCAAAAGGGCATTATGGTCAACATAAAGCATTTAACGGAAACGTGTAAACGAATCGGACAATCAACGATCCAACCACAGAGGGTTATACTATCATGTAACCTGGTCCTAAGGAAGCTCTAAGGCATTTCCAAACCATACTAAATCGGGTCAGAACTGAAGTGTAGGATCGTTTTGTGACCCAAACGAGTCGTTCAGAAGAGATTTAATCCGTTTCAGAGGCGGAAAGTAAGAAACGAATGTAGAAACAACTTGAACATCACTTTAAACCTTGTGTATATTGATTTAACATTGATTACATGCAAAAAATATACATGCAGAAAATACATGTGACACCTATATATAGTAGTAGCCTGACCGCTTGAAATGAACATGCACATGTTCAAGTGATCAGATCATCTCAAGCGAACATAACAATATTACATTTTGTCTTCAAGCGAGCAGCATGCAATTCTGTGAATTTAGTTCCATTTGTGCATGTAGTCTTCACATGATGTCATGGATGATATCATTGAAATGATGTCATCATCATTAATGATGACATCATGCTTGAACCAAACCGCAACGCAGCCAAGACTCGATATAAGACGAAGACGACAGATGTGTACACCAACATGAAGTCAAAGCAAAAGTCAAAGTTTTGCGACTTTCGGTTCCGAACCGGGTCTAAACAGAAAATTGTCGGGTCGAACATGCTTAGACATGTTCTTACATTAATTACTAAGTTATAAGAGTAATAAAACAGGTTGCAAAGCTTCTACATTGTTAATTATGTTTTAAATCGCAAATTAGGATCCTGTTGACTTTTTATAAACAACTTTGATCCGACATTTGATCTAGTTAGAACGGGAATCAGAGGGTGCCCTTTTAAGGGTTTATTGCCCACATAATTACCAACTTATAACTACTCTTAATTCGACTAATCACTGGACCATTAATGATTAATCGCTAAGTCAACCGTTAATTACGACGGTTTGACTTTTAAGCTAAAACTAAGTAAAAACTCAACTAAGAAAGGTTAAGCATACTTACAAAAGTCCTATGCACTATTAGAGATGCTTAGGGTCTGCTCTTATGCTCCAGGAAGCTCCACAATTGCAGATGGAAGGAATGATCACAAAGTTGCAACATGAATGGCCTTTTATAGTGATTTTGATCCATTAATATCATGACAATTCATGCTACCCTTGTTTCCTGATCATCAACATATGTCCCTATGGCCTAGGAACTGTTAGGGGTCGCCTATGGATGTTAAAATATCTTCTTAAGTCGGTTACAAGCTCAAACAGCCAACTGTCCTGATTTTCTGCATCTGGGCCCTCCTTACGGACCGTAAGGCTTGGGGCTTACGGTCCGTAAGCCTCTTCCAGGGGACAAAAATTGGTTGGCTTTTGGCACTTGGCTCTTGGTCCTTCGAAAGGTCATCCAACCTTATTTTCTTGCATTTTGAGCCCCTCAATTTTACTTATAAGGGCTTCAAGACTTATACCTTCTTTGTTAAGTCCTTGGTTAACTTGGTTATCACCCGAAAAGTCATAATTTTCAACGTTGACGCTTTAACCCCTCTTATACGAATTTTATCATAACTTTCTCATACGATAATGAAACTTGGCGAAATTTTTATCATACATTCTAATGAGCATAATTAATTGTTACAAAGCTTAGGGTTTGCTAAAAGGTCACTCAGAGGTATACTTTAAACATGTCGACACATTTAACCCCTGTAGTTTGTAATCTCTCACTTTCTATCGCAATTAGTTTCGTATGATCCATGAATCATTCGTTTAAGGGTATAAACATTATGTAGGGTTATTGTAAAGTATATTTATCCATTGTTGACATTTTGAATCCTTATATTCACATACTTTCCATGTTTGTCAACTTTAGTCCCTCTAGAGTATACTTTCACACGTTCAAGCTTATGACACGTGTCAATACATTATAAGACGTGAATTTTCGAGGTGTTACATCCTCACCACCTTAAAAGAAATCTCGACCTCGAGATTTGTTAAAGTAAAGGAAGTATTTTCTGCCTTATATTAGGCTTAATCTTCCCCAGTACCTTTGAGCCTCTAAGGCACTCCAATTGACCTTTATAATAGGTACATGTATCTTTTTGGAGCTTCTAATCCTGTCGATCCTTAATCGACACAGGTTGCTCATCATATCATAAATCTGTATATCATTATGTGATAGTGCTTCTTGACTTATTGGCGAAACACGTCCTTAAATCATTAGTGTGGGGTACATTGCGCGTTCCACCAAGTTCCTTAATTAGGTCTTAGCTCGTAAGCTATTTAATCTTGATACATTCGAATCCTTCGAATGACTTTATATATTCAGAGCTTAACTAACCTGATAATTACAACTTGGCACACCCTTCCTGGGTGATATCTTTTGTTGAACCTTATTCCTTAACAAGAATTTAGGAGGTTTGCTATTTTCATTAGTCCTTGATTTTCTGCCGAATACTGGCATCTTACAGATGATTAGGGATTTGTATGATCTTATTTGTTGTTTCCAAGGCAACTTTCAGATCCTGATAATTGGACTTACCAATCTATTGTCCTAACAATAGATGTTTAACATTTCATCTATACAACGTCTCCAAAGGAGCAGCCTTGATGCTTATATATCAACCATTATAGAAAAGCTTATCTTAAGGTGAGATGGTTATTCCAACCACTGCTTAATTAATTTTAAGGAATAGGTAATCCTTTTCGTTAGTCGAACAAATCGACGATCCTGGGCAGCTGATGGCAAATTCTTA
Organism: Helianthus tuberosus; assembly: GCA_030545235.1. NCBI lineage: Eukaryota > Viridiplantae > Streptophyta > Magnoliopsida > Asterales > Asteraceae > Helianthus > Helianthus tuberosus. The sequence goes on along the minus strand of CM060396.1, from coordinate 406,142 downwards.
ATTGTTGCCTAAATGGGGTTGCGGTAATCATTGCATAAGCAAAATGAACTGTCTTTCTTAATTAGCAATACCGAATTTTCAGAATATTGAGTTAGGCTTTAAGAACCTATATTTTAAAACTTACTTAGTCAGGGTTGTGATTCCTCCAATGATGGTACTAGCCGTTTAGGAAAATTTCATAATGATACAGCCTTATATGGGATATAAATCTTAACTCTACTTGCTTCTCAGAAGGTAAACAAGGTAATCTCAGGAGAAAATCAAGGTACAAGGAGGTTACAGAGATATTTCCATATCTCAGGCTCCAATTCATCCACCATTGCTTGTGTCAAATGAGTGACACTTTTATGTTATGAGTCCACAGGTTCCTTTTACCAGGAAACATTTATTTGGAAAAATTCTATTTTCTAGATATCTTCTTTGAATGCCATTAGCTGACTTTAGTACCATATGATCATTGGGATATCTTTGTGGTTCCATGCATTAAACCTCCATACTGATCAGGCATGGAAGCAATCTATGGAACATATTAAGATACACCAATCCTCATATGGCGCTTTTGTCATACCATTTGGTATTCGTAATTAATAGGGATCAAAGAAATATCAATTACATATGAATGCATTTATCTTGAGAGAGGGTACTTTAGAATTTTATGTTTGAAGATTTCTGACAGGAACAGAAGAAATGGTTCCTATGATTTTCGTCTGTAAGTTTTACCTTACACTTAATATCTAGGGTTCTTATGATAGATTTTTAAAGTCTAATATACTTACAATTTATGAAGGATTTATTGGTATCCGAAATAAAACAGAATTCTTAGCATTTATACTTAAAGAACATACCCAACGTTATTATTGATATGGACTACTCCTGACACTCTTTAGGAGAGTTTAAGCGCTATCATTCTTAGGCTTTCTATCCTTAGCCGTATTTCCTTTGACAGATTTGGGGCACGTAGCATTTGGCTCCTTGAACTTTTTCACGGCCTTCTTCACAGCTTTTCCAACAGCTGCGTCTATCATAGTTTGAAGAACATCTTTGGAAATTCTAAGGTTTACAATTGTAGCATCATTAGCATGCGTCGCATCATCAATGGCACGATTGACTGTTGTCTTATCCGAGTTTGTCATACTCAAGATTTGGTTCCTATTACCAAATGAATCATTTATTTAGTTGCAATTCAACAACTGCTATTCATCACCCTGATGGTATTAACATGTACTAACCACGGTTTCATTAAACTATACTGGCCAATATGGCACTAACATTCTTAATGAACGTTATTTTACAAACATATCAATATCACTTAGCCTAGGTCACAAAAGACCATCAATGGCATTTAAGGGTTGGACCTAGTCCATTACCTTTTTGACAGGGGATCAAAATGTCACATCTGTCTTTATATTATTGATGAATTTGGACAGCTTGAAAGCTTGTCATAAGGGTATCAGAAAAGAGTGATTCCTAATAGATATAAAATATCAATCTAAGATTTGTTGGAGCATTTTCATTATAATTTATCCTAGTTATAAAACATTAAGGATATTAAGGTGGCGCAAAGGGCCTAGTCACGAGGACAGTTTTAAATTTACAAGCCATGATTTCAGAGAATCAAGGCATTAAGGTTTGAACATATTTCATTACCTTTTCTGGACAGAGAGTCAAAGACTACTACTGTCTTTAGTCTCAGAGGATGTTAATTATAGCCCGTAGGCACTTCATCCTTAAGGGGTGATTATTTCAAATATGGCCTGTGTGACTTTAACGATTCACAGTTTGCCAAAAATGTTAACATACTTACAGATGTTAACAGGGATTGGAATCTTTTGGATAGGTTTTACCATCTTGGCCATGTCTACAATGACAATTAGGCTAGGTTTTACCTTTAAGATTCTTTTAATATTTAACGCAGAACAATCCCAAATTGAGATGTAAACAAGGTTCTGAATCTAATTGTGGAACTACCGTCTTGGCCCTGTCTTAAAATGACACATGAGCTAGGTCTTGTCCTTTTTAGATATTGCCATTTTATTATAATGGTAGATCTTATAATATAGGAATGATATTTTAAATATAATCGTTCCATTAAAATTTAAACAAGTATATGGTTGCCCTAAACGGGACTTCTAACAGAAAATGACTTGCCCATGCAAGGGCTAATCAGAAAAATAACAAAGGAACCAAATAAGGGCAAAATAAAACGAATTAGGATTAGTCCTATGTTCTTGTCTAGATTCAAGAATGTGCAACTGTGTAACTGATATTAAACACAAAAAGGCTAGCGTTTAATTCACTCAGTGTTGGCTCTGATACCAACCTGTCACACCCCGATATTTCCACGTTTGACCGGTGGGCCCGGTAGGGGAGTATCGTGACGTAGTTGATATCATCATTGTCAAACAACACAATATATAAATGAACAGCGGAAGCAAAAGATAAATATATTACAATCCGAATATAAAGTAATATCAAGTATTACAACGGAAAGTAAAGGATCCACAGGCGGATCTTAAAACTTAAACATTGTTCAACAGACTTTAGACGCCTAGAACTTGCAAGATTCCTTATTAACGCCCTGAGCTTCCAGCCAATTACGTTCAGTACCTGTCACTTAACCTTTTTGGAAAATACGTCAGTTTACACTGGTAAATACAATTAACCGACTCATTTGAAAAGGTTTAATAAAATTGATTCGGATGCACAAGGCACAACATGTCTTTTATAACTTGGGACAATTATATTTATAATCTTGTATACAGATTTACATGTTCGTTGTACGTTCAGGGCCCGATGTAGAAACCGAGTCAAAATTTACAGACACACCACAGTATAGGCCCACAAGAGAGTGGGATACCGTTTCCCTTATGCACTGTCAGGTGTATGCCTACATCCCGTGCATAAGTCGTGGCCATTTTATAATACAATGATGTCAAGGATATCCGGGACATGGTCTTTAACCCCTAAAGGCTTTTATTTCAAACAATACAGATTAAAGCGGGTTACCTCAATAATTTAATCACAATACGACTAAACATTCAATACCCGACCAAGCGGTATTATTATAATACCGCATCCCAAGCCCGTATAGGGAAAATAAGTTAAGAGTATTTACCTGAGCTAAATATAAATTCAATCCCAGCCGTATATCAAATCAGCAAGTACAGATAGCTTTTACTAGGCTCATAATCTGGAACGAAGGTTTTTAATAACCTATTAGAATCCTAACGGGTCTTTAATTAAGCCTTGACTTAGACCGGTTAGTTTTCAAAAGGAAGATACGGTTCAAACGCATGATAAAGCGAAGACCGGATTAGAATGTGGTTTTGACCCGACAAGCTTGTATGCTTGTTTAATATGGGTAACTTAGACACATTCTGGATTTTGAGACAAAAATGATATGGTTTGACCCGTTTCGGCTAATATATCCAAACTAGTTACATAAGCCGATCCGAACGCGAAAAATGCGTAACGAGTAACCAACTGAATCATATACAGGTTTCCTAAGTTAATATGCCTTAATTATGTTGTGATATCAGTAGGATACCTTCCATTATGCCCAAAACGAGTTTAATCTCAATTTAAGCCCCGTAGGGGTATTTTGGTCATTTTAAAGATTATAAAAGAGGTTAATTGAAATTATGAGATTCGGGTCCGAATACATCAGTAAAATAACTTATTTTATTAGGTCATATCAGTTGGTAATAGGTCTCATATGACAAAATGGTTTTAAACCCAAACTATGTGTTTAATACGCTTAAAAAGCCATTTTAAGCGATTTCCGGGTTATATATGAAATCTGAGTTTTCTGATCAAGTTATAAAGTTCAAAATACTTTATTTATTATATAAAATCAGTAGCAATTGGATTGGTGTCAAAATACTATGTAAAACTCATTTTGTACACAAAAAGGGTATAATCGGTATTTACCGAATCAATGCCATAACCTTAGGTTATGAGCAGGTTAAAAATAATTAAAAATCTTTAAAAATCCAAAACTATTATATTACATTAGTGGGTAAAAGGGTTGGTGTCAAAAATTGGGTTTAGATAGGCTTTATGCTAATTGCGCCGTTTAATTACTAAAAGGCGTTATAATTACGCTAATGAGCATAACTCCTAATCTAGACCTCCAACTGATGTGAAATTTTAGGGACATGTTTATAAATCAATAATAAAGATTATTGTCCTTTCATATTTCCAAAATTCTCGTTTTATGGTCAAAAGGGCATTATGGTCAACATTAAGCATTTAACCGAAACGTGTAAACGAATCGGACAATCAACGATCCAACCACAGAGGGTTATACTATCATGTAACCTGGTCCTAAGGAAGCTCTAAGGCATTTCCAAACCACACTAAATTGGGTCAGAACTGAAGTCAAAGCAAAAGTTAAAGTTTTGCGACTTTCGGTTCCGAACCGGGTCTAAACAGAAAATTGTCGGGTCGAACATGCTTAGACATGTTCTTACATTAATTACTAAGTTATAAGAGTAATAAAACAGGTTGCAAAGCTTCTACATTGTTAATTATGTTTTAAATCGCAAATTAGGATCCTGTTGACTTTTTATAAACAACTTTGACCCGACATTTGATCTAGTTAGAACGGGAATCAGAGGGTGCCCTTTTAAGGGTTTATTGCCCACATAATTACCAACTTATAACTACTCTTAATTCGACTAATCACTGGACCATTAATGATTAATCACTAAGTCAACTGTAATTACGACGGTTTGACTTTTAAGCAAAAACTAAGTAAAAACTCAACTAAGAATGGTTAAGCATACTTATAGAAGTCCTATGCACTATTAGAGATGCTTAGGGTCTGCTCTTATGCTCCAGGAAGCTCCACAATTGCAGATGGAAGGAATGATCACAAAGTTGCAACATGAATGGCCTTTTATAGTGATTTTGATCCATTAAGATCATGACAATTCATGCTACCCTTGTTTCCTGATCATCAACATGTGTCCCTATGGCCTAGGAACTGTTAGGGGTCACCCATGGATGTTAAAATATCTTCTTAAGTCGGTTACAAGCTCAAACAGCCAACTGTCCAGATTTTCTGCATCTGGGCACTCCTTACGGACCGTAAGGCTTGGGGCTTACGGTCCGTAAGCCTCTTCCAGGGGACAAAAATTGGTTGGCTTTTGGCACTTGGCTCTTGGTCCTTCGAAAGGTCATCCAACCTTATTTTCTTGCATTTTGAGCCCCTCAATTTTACTTATAAGGGCTTCAAGACTTATACCTTCTTTGTTAAGTCCTTGGTTAACTTGGTTATCACCCGAAAAGTCATAATTTTCAACGTTGACGCTTTAACCCCTCTTATACGAATTTTATCATAACTTTCTCATACGATAACGAAACTTGGCGAAATTTTTATCATACATTCTAATGAGCATAATTAATTGTTACAAAGCTTCGGGTTTGCTAAAAGGTCACTCAGAGGTATACTTTAAACATGTCGACACATTTAACCCCTGTAGTTTGTAATATCTCACTTTCTTTCGCAATTAGTTTCGTATGATCCATGAATCATTCGTTTAAGGGTATAAACATTATGTAGGGTTATTGTAAAGTATATTTATCCATTGTTGACATTTTGAACCCTTATATTCACATAATTTCCATGTTTGTCAACTTTAGTCCCTCTAGAGTATACTTTCACACGTTCAAGCTTATGACACGTGTCAATACATTATAAGACATGAATTTTCGAGGTGTTACACTTATACGCGTGTCCCACCTCAGAATATACTCCCATATCCATATCCCAATATTCAGTCTTACAGGTGAGTATACCTAGATGATATCTGTAAAGGGTTAAATGCGAGGGCCATGAGAGCTCAGGCTATTGCTTCCGCAAAACAGAGAGATGATGGCTTCGACTTTAGGTGTGTTCTCTTTAGAGAATCTTTTCTTCAACAACACATGATTATCATTTTGCAATGTTTCATCTTTTTTTTATGTTGAGGGGGATGCTATTTTTCAAGCAAGCGAAAAGTATTATACGGGGACTAGGCCATTGCTTCCGCAAAATCAGAAGTCCCGGGATAATACCCCAGATATCACTAAGCATAAAGACCTAGTATCTCAGAAAGAGGGATCTTTCAAACAAGATTTCGGGGGTTACCCATATATCCGAGAGATGTTCCCCACGAGATAAGTAAGTTTGAAATTTAGGTTTATATCTCGACTCAATCTACTAAATGTGCAAAAACCTACTGGCACATCATCAGTGAGACCGTTTATCACATTTTGACTTTCCAATTCTTTAGCATGCTGTGATAATCCACTAATGTACTATCATTTCCTCTTTTCTCAACAAAACTCATTTTTTTATTTTATCATGTTTTTGACATTTTCAAATTTTCTAATGTTTTTGGATTTTCTGAAATTTCTTACTCCCCCTAAAATGCAAAAGCATTTAAAAGAAATTTGAAAACAAACTGTACAAATAAAGTGACAACTGTTGTGAATTGCTTCGAATCGCCATCCACTTGGCATAAACAGTCAGAACTCCCCCTGACAACAAACTATTTTCCCATTATGATTCCAAAACACTTAAGTTTGTTTTAATCAAAAATGGTTTTTACGGAAAATAAGTTTTGTTGAAATTCCTTGTAGGCTAGGGGATCAATTCATCACCTTGTTCTTTCATCTTCAACCTTTTGAAAAAATATAACAATTTTAAGTTCAAACAACAAATATCACTTGTAGGAAATCAAGTACAACTTAATATCCCTGATTTACCACTTGTAGGTTAAAACCCTTCTTCAACCACTTAAAGGTTTTCACAAACACACAAAATTCAAGAAAGATGCCGATACCTGCTCCACACTTACCAACCTGGGAGCTCCGGCAAGTCCAGAGTTTAATCATAATAGGTTCTATCCCAGTTACCAACCTGAGATGACCCATCTTTACCTGGTTTCTTTGTTTTCTTCTCATAGAATTCCTTTACTCCTTTGACTTTCCTATCAATCATTTTTTTTCCAAAAATATGTTTCACTTTGGGGCTAAAGGCTTTTTCCACATCAAATTCTTTCTTTTCAGAAAAAAATTGATTTGAAATCTCAACTTTTCCAAATTTTGATTTAAAATTTTCAGCTCGCAATGGTGGAAAATTTGCATCATCCATTGGTGGAAGTGACTTTCCATATTTTAACTCAATCTGTGGCTCCTCTGACTTTGTGGAATCAGATTCATCGCCAGAAAATAGCTCCTCTGATTTTAACGAATCAGAATCATTGCTAGAACTATCATCAGATTTCTTAACAACCCACTTTTGGTTGTCAAGATTTGCTTTTCTTTTGTAAAAACCTTTTGAAAATTCACCCCTCAAATTTTGAGTTTTTGAAATCTTTAAAAGGTTTGATTGGTGATTCATTTTCAACCATCTTTTCTTTCTTTTTAAGAAAAACTCCCTGTTTTGGTTGGATTGCCTTTGGACAATTCCTGGCAATATGACCAATTGTTTTGCATTGAAAATAGGTTCTCGTTTCCTTTATCTGAGCAACTTCCTTCTTCATTTCTTCTTGCTTTTTAGCAAGGAATTCTTTGTTTGTCTGCTTTCTGAACAACTTTTCCTTTTCTTCTTCAGATGATGTTCCTGAAACAAAAACAGTTTTTGGTTTATAAGTTTTCTCATTTTTATAATTTTTTTGGTCGAATAAAACCAAGACCTTTTCTTTTGAAATTACTGTTATGGTTTGGTTTCTTTTGAAAACCAGAACCAGAACTGTAACCCTTTTTCTTGTTTAACCTCTGTTGATCTCTTGAAAACCTTTTTTATCATTTCAATTTTAACACCTCTTATTGGAAACTCTTCATCAGAATATAATTTGTCCGAATCATTCAAAGTATATGCTACTTTGAATGTTTCGTCATTCAAATTAGATTTTGATAACAGAAATTCTTTATTATAAACCCGTTTGTCCTTTTTGACGGTTTGACTTGACGTCTCAGACTTTGACTCTGAGTTTGACTCCGACTTTGACTCCTCGACCTCATCTTTATCCCACACCTGATCGACCACTTTCTTTATTAACTCAGACTCATGATCAGTATCAGACGAAGTGAAAGTGACATCAATGTTGTCTGGCAAATTATCTGATGGCTCAGATTCCCACTGTAAGTTGGTTGCCTTTTTGACTCTTTCTGAATTTGGATTTCGTGAAGAATATCCATTTTCAAGCGGGGGTGGACACTTGTTGTAACTAAAACCTTGTTTCTTACCAGAATCATTCACTTCAGTATCCTTCTTCTTTTTAGAAGTCTTTTCTTCAGATGTTTCTTCTTCTTCAAATGCCTTCATGCCTTCACCGGTTGGATAAATCCTGTCAATGACATAAAAAGTACAAGAGTAACTTTTTAACAACCTGTTTACCCTTTCAGTTTCAATCCTCTGAGTTTCCAGTTTTTGTTCCAAAACAGCACACTTCTCAATATAATTATTGACGACTTTCTGCTTTGTCATGAAAGCTCCTTGAAGTGTCTTCATTCCATTTGCTTGTTCACTGCTTGACTGATTATACTGATTCATAGATTTGTTCAGAACATCATAGGATTCTTTCAATCTGTTCATGTTATGAATCAAAGTACTATTTTGCTTCTTTACTGCTTCACAATTTTCACATCTCACAGAAATCTTTTGTGCATTAGCTTCTGCTTCGACTTTAAAAGCTGGAACTTCTTTTATCTTTTTCTTTATCACAGGAACTTCTTCATCATCACTGTTAACATGTTTCTTAACTTTCTTCTTTTTCTTTCGAATTTTTTCATCATCACTATCACTCTCCCCCATCAATCTTAAATGATCTTCCATTCTTTTTGCATAATAATCATCATCATTATCACTGTCTTCAGCAACTCGAGCAACAAAAGCTTTGGCTTTTAAAATCTCTTTATCCGGAAAATAATTATCCCAGCTAAAACCTTCTGGTAATTTCTCATCATCTTGATCTATTATACCATAAAGAGCTCTCTTTGATGACTCTTCGATAGCCTTCTTAGCATGCGCAGTTTGTGGTTCTTGTTGATGCGACTGTTGAGCAACTTGATGATAAATTGCTTTTCGATAGTAATCATTGTTGTTGAACGGATTTTGAGCTCCACTTGCTTCGCGGTTTGTGCACTCTCTTTTGAAGTGTCATTTTTCCCTGCAACGAAAACAAGTGACTTTAGATTTATCAAATCCTAAAGTAGAAACATTTGCATCACGGAAATCATCTCTTCCCGTAATTTGTTTAAACTTTTCAGCTCTTCTCAAAACACTCGCAAGACGCCACTTTATATCCATCAACTCTATTTCTTCAGCATCAATCTGATCGTAATCCTCTTTTGTCAACATTGGATTCCCGATCCTTCCTGCTACTAAACTACCATACGATTCTAACACAGTCACCAACAAAGACATGTGACTTTTTGCAACTTCTTCTGAGTAGTTTTGGTCATTCTCAAAATTTAGTGCAATATTACATTGAAGAACTTTGCCACTCTTGGTTGCTGAAAAATTTGGATCAAATGACGGATATGAAGAAAAACTCATTTTGCTGTTTGATCCTTTAGATGACCCTCCTGATGAATTTTTAGCATTGAATGCAGTTTCAATATTTGGTGACATGTTGGTCTTATCACTGATACCTCCTTTGTAATAAAGCCCAATATCTTGTTCACCATCAAAATCCTTCATTCTTGATATCTTCCTTTGTTCCATCTCTTGAGCTTCAAGTTTTTCAATGAACTTTCCCAATGTTAAATTCCCAAAATCTTTCTTATTTCTCAACATCATAAGATATGTGCCCAAAGTTTCATGTGGCAATGCATCAGCCAGCTCTTCAATCAACTCTTCATTATCTTTGGTGATGCTCACCCTCTTCATGTTGACTAACATATTGCAATATCTTTCAATGATCTGCTTAGTGCTTTCAGTTCTCAAACCACGAAATAGATCAAACTCTTTTTTTAAAAGTGACTTTTTGTTCTTAATCATTTCTTTACTTCCAACAAACTTTGATTTTAATGCTTTCCAGATAGAGTATGCAGATCCATTGTGTTGCAATAAAACCAAGATATCTTCTTTCACAGCTTGATGCAATAAACTAGTCATCATCTTTTCATCTTTGTATTTCTTTTTCTCTTCAGCACTTAGATCTTTAATTGCAATAACTTCTTCATCATCATTCATCGGTCTAACATATTTCGTTTCAACACATTCCCAAGCATCCAAGTAATTTGCTTGAACACAATTTTCAAATCGCTCCTCCCATCCTTTATACTCCTCGATATTCATGAGCTTTGGCGGTTTTTGCATGGTACCCGTTTCATTTTCTAACATTGTGTTCTGTGCAATGGTAATCGGAGTAGCAAAGGCATTGTAAAATTCTTCTTCCACGTTTCGGTATCAAAATCTCACAAATTCACAACTTTCAAACGAAATAACACAATTCAAGCGAAATGAACTTTGGTGCGAAATACACTTCTTCACACGAAATGACCTTGTTCAAACGAAATAATTTTCTCAAGCGAAATGCCTTTTGAAGCGAAATGACTGGTTTCGTGCGAAATAGATGATTTCATACGAAATAGCTTAACTTTCAAGCTAAATGAAGTAATTTCGTACGAAATAGGTGATTTCGTACGAAATGAAATACTTTTTCAAACGAAACACTGATTTCGTGCGAAACGAGTGTGGTATTTCATGCGAAATAGATGAAACAGATACTATTCCATGCGAAATGCTGCTGATGTCATCAATTCGGCCATGATTTTGTCAAATTGAACAGGTTTTAGTCTGATTTTAGATCTAATTCTTTCAAGGCTTTGTTAAAACACAGTTTCGCATATAATGTGAGAAATTCAAGTCATTTTAACCGTGAAAACTTGTTAATTTTGAAAAAGAAGGTGTAGAAATCAGAAATTTAAGCTGAATCGGTAAGAACTCTTCCTCCTGAGCTCTGATACCACTTGTAGGATCGTTTTCACGACCAAACGAGTCGTTCAGAAGAGTTTTTGCTCAATACGAAAGGCGGAAACAGACGTATCGAGTTGATTCAACTTGAGATTCACTTTAAATGTCTTTTTGATTGATATAACAACGATTTACAGCGAGTAGACACTTCGGCAGCAGTTCGGCACTGAAACCGGAAAGTTACAAATGACAATACACCTCAAGTATTTATAGGGCTTGCTATTTCGCACGAAATGGTTCAAGCGAAATCAATTTCACACGAAATGACTATTTCGTGCGAAATAACCTTCTAACCCATATTTGACAGTTTTCTCGTACAACGTGCCTTAATCTATCTAATCTAATATAAGACTCGATACAAGATGAAGTCGACAGACGTATGCACCAACAGATTTTTATTAGCCCAAAAGGCTTAAATATTTTATTATCATATAAAATCAATAGAAAAGATTTGGTATCAATATGTTATGTAAAACTCATTTTATTAGCAAAAAGGGTATAACCGACAATTACCGAATCAAAGCAAGAACCCTATGTTATGTTCAGTTTAAAAATATATAAAAATCTTTAAAAATCCCAAAATATTATATTACATCAGTGGGTAAAAAGTTTGGTGTCAAAATTTGGGTTTAGATAGGCTTTATGCTAATAATGCCGTTTATTAATAAAAAGCTTTCAAATTACGATATTGAGCATAACTCCTCATTTAGACCTCAAACTGATGTCAAATTTTTAGGACATGTTTATAAATCAGTAATAAAGGTTTTTGTCCTCTCACATTTTCAAAAATCTCGTTTTAAGGTCAAAAGGGCATAATGGTCAACATTTAAGCAATTAACAGAAACATGCAAATGAATCGGATTAATTAGGAACCAAGTTGTATAACCTCAGAGGGTTATACTAACCTATAACCTGATCCTATAGGAACTTTAAAGCATATCTAACCTAAGCTAAATCGGGTCAGAACTGAAAGTCAAAGCTAAAGTCTACTTTTGCGACTTTCGGTTCCGAACCGAGCCTAAACTCAAAATTGTCGGGTTGAACATGCTTAGACATGCTCTTACATTAATTACCAAGTTGTGTAAGTGTTAAAACAGGTTTCATGGCTTCTACATTGTTAATCGGTGTTGTAAAAATCGGAATTAATCGGCGCCTAGGCGCTAGTCGGCCGTTAACTGATTAATTTTAAGCTAGTCGGACCATTAATCGGTAGTCGGTCCAAGTCGGTCCTAGTCGGTGCAAGGCGGCCCAAATCGGCCCAAGTCGGCCAAATCATTTCTAGTCGGCCCACTCTTTTTTAGTTTAAATATGGCCCAAACAAATGTTTTTAACCATTAAATACATGGCCCAAGTTGTTTAGTTCCAACCTGGCCCAAAAAAAACATGTTTTAAGCCATTAAAACATATTCCATAATGTCACGACTGATGTGTTAATGTTTGAATATTTAAATACTTAAATTGCTATGTTTTAAACTTCGTTGTTTAAATTTTGAACTATTTTTAAGTATTATATTGATATTAATGTGTGTATTGAATGTTTAAATACTTGATTTATTATGTTTTAAACTTATAGTTGTTTGAATTTTGAACTATTTTTAAGTATTATATTGATATTAATGTATGTATATATATATAGATTTAAAAATTATAAATATAAATTCCGACCCGATTAATCCTGATTAATCCCAATTAATCCCTAGTCAGTACTTCACCGCCCGACTGACGCCTAGCGATCTCTACAACACTGTTGTTAATTATGAGTTTATTTGCAAAATAGCTTTCTGTTAACTTTTTAATATTAAGTTTGACCCGACAATTGACCTAGCTAGAGTGGAAATCAGAGGGTGCCCTTTTAAGGGTTTATTACCCACATAATTACCAACTCATAGCCACTTTCAATTCGAAAAATGACTGGACCATTAGTGATTAATCACTAAGTCAAAGCTTAATTACGACTGCTTTGACTTTTGGTCATTAGACTAATAAAACTTGAATTAGAGAGGCTAAGATTGCTTACAAAGGTCCTTAGCACGAATTAGGAGCTTGTGGAATCTTGCTTGAAGTCCAGAGAGCTCCAGAGAGTGTGTTATGAATAATTTTTGAAAGGTGCAATTGAACTAGCAACAAACAAGTTCTTATATAGGACATTAGAACTCACAAGATCAATCCAACAAGGTCTACAACTGATCCCTGATGAATTCCAAGTGTCACTATGCATGAAAAACTATTGGCTGAGCTCCTGGATTCGAAAAATGGCATGCAAAGGCGGTGTAACCTGCTGTTACAGGCATCTGTCCAAGAATTCTGCATCTGGGCGATTTAGGCGGCCCACGTAACCCATGGCCGAGGGCCTACGCGGCCGGAGTGGAGGTCAGGTCCGGTCAACAAGTTTCCATATATTGTATTTTTAGTCCCTGGTCCTTCTAAACATGTTTTAACTTGTTTTTATTGCACTTTTAACCCCCAAACTTGACTTTTAAGGACTCTAAGTCATAAACAAACTCCGTTAAGCTCCCGGTTAGTTATACGATCACCGAAAAGTCCTGAATTTCAACATTGACGCTTTTAACCCCTTATTTACGAATGTTAACGTATCTTTCCTCATACTATATCGAAACCTTGTGAAATTTTTATCACTTATTCACGGGAGCATAATTAATCGTTACAAAGCTTCGGGTTCATTAAAAGGTCACTCAGAGGTATAATTTAAACATGTTGACACGTTTAACCCTTGCGGCTTGCAAACTTTCACTTTCTTCCACAAACGGTTTCATATGATTTACGATTCATTCGTTTAAGGGTATAAACATCGTATAGGGTTGTTGAAAGGAGAAATTATCAAATGTTGACACTTTGAATCCTTCTACACACATACTTTCTTTGTTTGTCAACTTTAGTCCCTCTAAAATAATTCCTTACATGTTTAAAGTCCATGACACGTGTCTTTATTATATTGGTCATGATTTTACGAGGTGTTACATCCTCACCCCCCTTAAAAGAAATCTCAACCTCGAGATTTACTGAAATAAATGAGGGTACTTCTGTTTCATTGTGGATTCTACCTCCCACGTGTACTCTGGGCCTCTTCGGGCATCCCATTTAACCTTCACAATTGGTACGTGCTTCTTCCGGAGTTTCTTAACCTGTTGATCCTCGATCGACAAAGGTTTTTCAACAAATTTCAAGCTCTCATCTATATGCACATCTGAATGTGGCATGACTTTCAAGTCGCAAATGTGAAACACATTATGAATCCCACTGAGCTCTTTAGGCATGTTTAACTTGTAAGCCACTGTTCCGACACATTCGATGATCTCGAATGGTCCTATGTATCTTGGGCTTAACTTGCCTTTCTTGCCAAATCGCATTACCCCTTTCCAGGGTGATACCTTAAGTAGAACTTTGTCACCTACCTCAAATTTTAGAGGTTTATGCCTTTTATCTGCGTAGCTTTTCTGCCTATCCCTGGCAGCTTTGAGACAATCACGTATCTGCACAATCTTGTATGTCGTCTCCAGGACTATATCAGGTCCTGATAGTTGGACATCTCCAACTTCTGCCCAACAAACTGGCGTCCTGCACTTCCTTCCATACAAAGCTTCAAAAGGTGCAGCTTGAATACTGGAGTGATAGCTATTATTATACGAGAATTCAATTAATGGAAGATGATCATCCCAACTTCCACCTAGATCAATAACACAAGCCCTTAGCATATCCTCTAGTGTTTGAATTGTACACTCACTTTGACCATCCATCTGAGGATGATATGCAGTGCTGAAGTTTAATCGAGTGCCCAACGATTTCTGAAAGCTTTTCCAAAAGTGAGACGTATATCTTGTATCCCTATAAGAGATAATAGACACTAGCACTCCATGGAGAGATACAATCTCATCCACGTATAGCTGAGCTAGCTTATCTGAGCTGTGTGTTTCCTTAATAGGTAGGAAGTGGGCTGACTTGGTCAACCTGTCGACTATAACCCAAATAGTATCATTTCCTCGCTTTGTCTTTGGTAACTTTGTGATGAAATCCATAGTTACCATTTCCCACTTCCAGGTGGGAAGTTCAGGCTGTTGTAGCAAACCTGACGGCTTCTGGTGTTCTGCTTTAACTTGAGCACACGTCAGACATTTGGCCACATAAGTGGCTATAGATTTCTTCAAACCTATCCACCAGTAGTTTGCCTTTAAAACCTGGTACATCTTGTCACTTCCAGGATGAACAGAATACTTGGAGTTATGGGCTTCTTGAAGAATCACATCCCTAAGTCCTCCATAAATTGGAACCCATATTCGTCCATTCAATCTTAGGATTCCATCCTTGCCATATGATAGTTGTTCAGCAGTTACACCCAACTTTTCATTTGGATAGTTAGCTTCTAATACAACTTCCTTCTGAGCGGCTAGCAATCTTTCATTTAAGTTGTTTTTCAATTCGATGCTCTTGGCATTGATTCTAATGGGCTTAACTCTTTCCTTCCTGCTCAAAGCATCGGCGACTACATTCGCCTTACCTGGATGGTATCGGATTTCGCAATTATAATCGTTCAGTGTCTCCATCCATCGACGCTATCTCATGTTTAGGTCCTTCTAGTTGAACAAGTGTTGAAGGCTTTTATGATCAGAATAGATCACACACTTGGTACCATATAAATAATGCCTCCAAAGTTTTAGTGCAAACATAACTGCACCCAATTCCAAATCGTGGGTGGTGTAATTCTTTTCGTGCACTTTTAATTGTCGAGAAGCATAGGCAATAACTTTGCCTTTCTGGATGAGCACACATCCCATACCTGTGTGTGATGCGTCGCAGTATACCACAAACTTTTCTATTCCCTTAGGCAATGTTAACACGGGAGCATTGCTCAACTTTTGCTTAAGAATCTCAAAGGATTCTTGTTGCTTAGGACCCCAATCAAAATTTATATTCTTCCTAGTCAACGAAGTTAGGGGTGCAGCAATCCTTGAGAAATTTTCAATAAAACGCCTGTAATATCCTGCCAGACCCAAGAAGCTGCGAATCTCTGTGGGCGTCTTCGGCTCTTGCCAATTCATGATAGCTTCAATCCTAGCGGGATCCACTTGGATACCATGCTCACTAACCACATGTCCAAGGAATTGGACTTCACGAAGCCAAAATTCACACTTTGAAAACTTGGCGTAGAGCTTTTCTTGTTGAAGAAGTTTAAGGATACAACGAAGATGTTTCTCTTGATCAGCCTGATTCTTCGAATAAATAAGAATGTCATCAATAAAGACAATGACAAACTTGTCCAAATAGGGTTTGCAAACGCGATTCATGAGATCCATGAACGCTGCTGGTGCATTAGTGAGCCCGAACGGCATCACTAAGAACTCGTAGTGACCATAGCGAGTTCTGAATGCAGTCTTGTGCACATCTTCATCTCTAACCTTCAGCTGATGATAACCTGATCTCAAGTCAATCTTAGAAAAGTAACTAGCTCCTTGAAGCTGATCGAACAGATCGTCAATCCTGGGCAATGGATATCTGTTCTTGATTGTAACCTTGTTCAGCTCTCAATAATCAATGCATAAACGCATTGATACATACTTTTTCTTCACAAACAGGATCGGTGCTCCCCAAGGAGATGAGCTAGGCCTAATAAATCCTTTTGCTAACAAATCATCCAACTGAGTTCTCAACTCTTTCATCTCAGTTGGGGCCAACCGGTAAGGTGCTCTTGCAACAGGTGCTGCTCCAGGTATAATGTCGATTCTAAACTCTACTTGCCTATCTGGGGGTAAACCAGGTAGTTCTTTAGGGAATACATCAGGGTATTCAGAAATGATAGGGATGTCTTCAATCTTGGGCTTTGGTTCATCAATTGTCACTTGTGCCATATAGATGACACAACCTTTCTTCATGCACCTTGATGCCTTAAGCATAGACACTTGCTTAGGCAACCCATACTGAGTGTTTCCCTGAATTGTCAACGGCTCACCATAAGGTGTTTTAATAACCACTTGCTTTTTTATCACAAATGATCTGAGCTTGGTTATGAGATAACCAATCCATGCCTATTACTATGTCGAATCCAGCTAGTTTCAAAGGAAGCAAAGACAATGGAAAAGAGTGGTTCCTAATGGATATGAAACATCCATCTAACACGGTTGAAGCAGTTTCTATGGTACCATCAACCAATTCTACCTCATATTTTATGCTTAGGGTTTTAACAGGCAGATTTAATAACTTACAAAACTTATTATCTACAAATGACTTATCTGCACCCGAATCAAACAATACCCTTGCATAAACATCATTGATAAGAAAGGTACCTGTCATCACGTTGTCATTTTGGATTGCTTCTTGGGCATTCATTTGGAAGACCTGAGCATTGGTCCTCTTGCCTTCTTCAGGTTTCTTCGCATACTTTGGGCAGTTGGACTTGATATGCCCTTTCTCGTTACAATTATAACAAGTTGCATCCTTAATCTTTTTACAATCCTACGTCTTATGCTCAGTAGACTTACAGATCCCACAAGCTCTTGGCTGTGATTGGGACTTTGATTCATACCTGCACTTTCCCAAATGGCGTTTCTTGCAGGTCTTGCATTTTGGCTTCTCACCCGACTATTGGTCCTCTTTCTTGAACCCTGGACTCTTCTTGTGATCAGAGTTCCCTTTGTGCTTCTTGTCTGAACGGTGAGAGTTATCATCCTCACGTTTTCTCTTCCCAGCATCAGAATTCCTAAGCAATCTCTGCCTGACCGCATCAATGGTAAGAGATAATGACAAATCAGCTACTGACCTAAAGGTAGTAGGTCTTGATGCTTTCACACTCGCTTTGATCTCCGGGGCTAAAACCCCAATGAAACGGGCTAAATTCTTCATAACCAATGTCAGAAAGTCGGTCTCGATCTTCTCAACTTCATGTTGAGGACAGAAATTCTCTTTGATCAAAGCAACAAACTGAGCCCATGTTAAGTTATATAACGTAATCTTTCCAGTAGCTTGGATTAAGGACCTCCACCAAGCTAGAGCTTCTCCCTTGAATGATTGTGAAACATACTTCACAACATCTTGCTCTGCACATCCACTAATATCAACTACCGTATCCATCTCATCTAGCCACGTCATGCAATCAATGGCTCCTTTTTCCCCAGTGAAATCCTTGGGCTTGCAGGAGACGAAATACTTATAAGAACAGGTTTTTGCTCGTGGCTCCTTATCAAATACAATCTTCTTAGATGGAACGCTATGCTGATTTGAAGAGTGCTGGCCATCATCCTTCTTTGACTTGTGAGTTTTAGATGGTGGCTTACTATGAGCCACAGAGTGAGTCTTAGGGTGTGATTTGGAATGAGGTACCGATAGGGTCTTGCTCCGAGTACCACTTGATTCATTGAACTGCCTATCCATGGCCTTGGTAACAGCATTATCAATCAATGCTTGAAGTTCCGCACCAGTTACGTTGATCCTGGTAGTATCATGATTCTCCCTTGGATGACTGTTGACTTCTTCTGATTCTGTTATGTAGCTTGCTTGCTACATAAAGTAATGACAATGATTTATTTAGAAGTTTATAACAGAATTGTTCTCTTGATGATTTATTAACCATGGTATAAATAAACCATATTGGTTAATTTATTAAACATATTCATTCAGGATTTATAATTTTCCTCAGTCATAATTTATTAATATATTATAATTGGCACGAAAGGCCAAGTCACAGGGACAATTTAATTTATATGCCATGATCTTATAGGATCGAGGCATTAAGGCATTGAATCATAGTTCATTACCTTTCTTAACAGGGAGTCATAGATTACAACTGTCTTTTGTCTTATATGACAATGAATATGGCCCGCAGGCATTACATCACTAATGGATGTTTAATAAAAGAAAGGAATTGGAAGGATCCAATATAAGGATGACTTATGTGAGTTTATCGAATCACATTTGCCATGAGTGTTAACATGTTTTCAGATGTTAACAATGATTCTGAATCTTACAAGGAACTACCATCATGGCCCTGTCTTAAAATGACACATGACTAGGTTTTTCCTTCAAGATTTTTCTTTTATATTTAATGGCAGATTAATTTTCAGAAGGAATGATATTTTGTTTTATTTATATATTATATTTATGCATATAATGATAATTAAGATTTTGAACTCAACACATTCCATAATTAAATAAAAGAGTACATAAATGCCCTAAACGGGACTTTAACAGAAATAACTTGCCCACGCAGGGGCTAAACTGAAAATACAAGTCCTCGCAGGGACTTAATTGAAATAAAGAAATTACAATACAAATACATAAGGAATCTTCAAAAATCCCTTTTCTTCTTTCCCTTGATTAGATTCTCCAGACCTTTGAGAAATCCTCGGTGGCTCCTACGCTCTTCTTGAACCTCCCGTTCCACCTGACTCAACCTTTGAAGAATGTCCTGTTGCTGCGATGGCTGGATCTGCGGCGGTTGCGGCTGCTGATGCTGCGGAGGTTGAGGAGGTGGCGGGTATTGGTACCAATAGGTCGGGTACCCAGTCTGGTATGGGACTCCATAGGGCCCCTCGGGATGAAGAGCATTGTAGTTCGCCGCTACAAGGTATGGGCCAACTTCGGCATAGTTGTAGTTAGTATGGGCTGGCTGCTCAAAAGGGTTATATGTCGCTGTACCGGCGTATGAAGGAATCGGGTTATCATAACCCATTGGTGGTGGTGCGACTGGCGCAGAGTCCACCTCAGAAACGGGGTTTGAAGGCCCACCCATCTGTGGGTCTTCATATAGTGGCGGGTAATGACTGCCACTAATCGTAAAATTGTAGGTGGTATTTGACAGCCATCCCACCAATCATGAGCCATTGGTTTTTTTTTTGGAGCGACCGATAAAATTACACAACCATACACAAAAGATCAAAACTACACCATTTTTCCCGATTGAGCTCCATAGCTGTTGGCCGGTTCCTACACGTGAGAAAGGCACGAATTTTGATCCCCTCCAGCCTTGATAATACTTAGATTAGCCTTCATCATATTAAACACCATTTCTCGAAATGCACCAGATTGTGCACAACCAGTGTAGGCTTTATATCAATCATTATCTTGTTATATTGTTTATGTTCTATGCAACAGTTTTGGTGCTTTGCTGCGATTATTTTTTGAAACTACTCGATACCTTTATCAAAACTCATCAGTCTATTAAAACTGTCTCGGTTGACCCATGTAAGAAATGTGTCCCTTTTGATCCGTTTATCGCTCTACCTGTTTAAAATGACTTGATCTGCTGCTTGAGCCATTTAATAAAACGAGGTGTTTTTATGAAGTTTGATTGTTTGACCCGTTTAATAAAATTTTATAACTCTGCAACTCACATAAAATGCTGAAATAAATCAAAGTGCTGGTGTTAGCTTATGAAAGCTCATCAGCCTACCAAATAGCCACCACCGGTTTACTTTCTATGATAATAGATTTCATGAATTTACCAAGGTAATGACTGTACACTTAGACTGTCTCCATTGCATAAAGCCCTTCCCCTCCACCCTTAACCTCTGCCTGGTGCCACCTCAGCTGCCCAGCCCTTTCCTCCCTCTTCTGCAACAGGCTCAAGACCAGTAGGTCCCACCTCCCCTCTCACAATCACCCTTTTCTTCTCTTCTCTCTCAGCCCTTGGCTTCGGATGTTCTCCCCTCTCTCTCATTCATGTCACCCAACCACAACATCTTAAAATATTAAGGACAACAAAGGATCTCCATTTTGTTCCAACGTTGGAGACAGTCTTAAAAATGAAAATAAATTTGGTCATGACATATATTTGCTATTCAGTATTCAGAGTAGAAACTATATCACCATTTTGTAAACATGTAAAACTAAAATAAACAAATTGTGAAACATTATTACTTCAACAACTGACCAAACATTCTAGTCATATAAAGAAGAGTAAATTACCATATCAACATACCTTCGGCCGTCTCCCAAACAATGACCCGGACAAAAACCTTTCTATCAGAAAAAATGGTGTTTTCGTTGACCCGTTTGAAACCAAAACTTTCATGAATGCTATTGTTTACATTTGAACTCATTCTCAATATTTTTTTCATATTAAAACGTATATAAATACTCGTTAACAAACCAAACTTTGATCAATTTACTTTCCAAATTATCACTTGATCATTAAGAAAATAAGATATCATGTTACTTCATTTTCTTTGAATTCATTCTTGAAAATAGTTAACCCTAAATCTAAATTTAAAACAGATAAGATAATATGATTAACTTTATGTGTATCTAAGTTCGTTTAGTGTTTTGGAATCTATAATCCATTGTAGTTAACAATCTTCAAAATTTGTTATGAACCCTGGAAAGCCCATTTATCTTTTCAAATCATTTAGAAATTCAACATAGCAGTTCTAAATATTTGAAGTTTATATTTTGAACCATGTTATTTGAATTTGTATATGGGCCCATAGATATACTTTGTCAAAGCATCGCCGAAATACCTTGTCGCCGCTATGGCTCAGATGATTTGGACCTCTGGCAAGAGAAAAAAAGTGGAAGGTGGAGGTGGTGGAAGCGACAGCTACGCCATTGACGTTGCTACTATTGTAAACTGGTTACCGCCTTCCTCTTCGGCACTCTCTCAGTCTCTCCCCCTATCTTCCACCGATAAGCAATCCTTTCTCTCTCAGTTACCCCTGACCAATAACAAGCTACACCAAATAGCACATGTGTTAGGTATTCGGTCCTGGCCCAATGCTGTCTAGGAACCTTGACTAAAGCAGAACCCATGCTCCCACTACCATGAAAACCTCTGACCAGTCTACCTGAACCTTTCCCCGCTCGTTCTTCCTGAATCTGACATGTGACTCGTTCATCCCAATGCCATCACTACTTTCTTTATCACTTTCATTTTTAGGTTTACTTTCACTAGCATTTTCAGTTGCAGGCCATAATGAAAGATCATTTTGAGGTGCAATGAATTTAGGTTTCTCAACTGCATTGCTATAAGGTGTGGGGGATGGTTAATCATGCATCATGTATGCGCATATAATGTATAGATAATGTATCGAGCTGGGGGTCTCACTAGAAGCAGCATTTATATTCCTAACGGGTAGAGGTAAGGTTGTCTACCTTAACTATGCTATTGGTGGGATTTACTGAGTATGATGATGATGATGATGATGAACTGCATTGCTATAAGGAACAATATCTGTAGATGGACCCGTATTGTCATCATCTAACGAATGCATCATGACTTTTGATTTCCAATATTCAACTTATATATCAATTAACCTAACTCCTTTACGGACATGATCAAACATAGCAGCTTCTAAATCATGATCACTACTACTAAACATTCTAAGACCAAAATCCAAACATGAATATCCAACTTGCTTAAGCATCTCCTTCAAAACATCTATTTCAAGTTGATGAATATCTACACTATGAATGAAGTATGTCTTTCCATTTACGTATTCCCTCTAAATGGATTTTCAATAAACAGGACTGGCCTCCATGATAAACCTTTACTACTAGTGAGCAAAATGTGGGCGGGCATATCAGCTAGATGTAAAACAAGAAATAACAAACAAGTTAAAGCTTAATTTCAGGATAACAAGCAAGTTACATGTTACTTAGTAGGATAAATATGGTTTGGTTTGGTTTGGGTCAAAGTAAGTATTTATCATCAACTTGAATCCACCAACCAACCATCACACAAACAATATTGATCTACTACTACTACTACTACTGTTGTTATTGTTTGGTCATTTGAGAGTTTAGGTTAAACAAACACAGCAAGCAAGCAAGCAAGAGAGACAAGGCAGGCAGGGAGGGTTGTAGTGTAGGGTGTCGATGATTACGAAATTACCCTTGGGGGTTAACAGTGGAAGTAACGGAGATATGACAAAAGGGGGGGGGTGGATTGATGTGATTTTAACAAATAAGGACGGAAAGCGTCATCGAAGGAAACTATATGGACTTAAAGTAGAGTTTATGAATAATAGGGCAGAGGGGAAGGGTGGGGTGTCTTTTTGTACTGAAAGAAAGAAAGAAAGAAAAAAATTAATGTCCGCGTGTAAAGGAAGGAAGGAAGGAAGGAAGGAAGGAGGATGAAGAAATTCCTTGTTTTCGTAGCTTTGAATTTCATGGTGGTTCAATCATCTTCATCTTCAGATCTAGAGGAATTGTAAGTAAGCAAATAATAATAATAATAATATAATGTTTGTATCTGTATATGTATGCGATAATTAGTTAGTTACTGACTGAGGGATGCAGGAGGAGGAGGAGAGGTTTGAAGAGCTTCAAGGAGAAGGCAACCGGCACAAACACCACTTTCGATTGCTCTCCTTCCGGTCCTTGCGTCCCTTGCCTTTACCACGAAAAGGTACCTTCTTCCTCCCTCAATACATCTTTTACATCCGCATTTCACTTGGATCTCTCTCATCATCAATTACTAATACTTTCACTTCACCTGACCCAACCTCGCCAGATTCCAATTCCTGTTGTTGGAATGTTTTAATTCCAATTCCATTACATTCATTTGAAACCAACACTGCCCTATTTAAGCAGGGGTAATTAATTATAATAAAGTATACGAATTTAGGTTGTTCATCTTCTGGATGCAGAAAGATGTAAGCTATCGCTGCAGTGAAACTGGGTATCGTATACCCATGAGATGTGTCAAGACTGCTGTTGTTGATGAAGAAAAAGGCAGTAGGAATCTCTTGGAAGATTCATCCACCATACAAGTTGGACCAGAGATGTATGTTACTTACAGAAGCTGTATACCTGCCCTTAATCAAGAAAAGCTCTCCCTCATTGGCTTTGAGGTTTCTTTCTCTTTAATTTACCTACAACTTTCAACACTCATTTACATTTATCTTACCAAAATTTTATGACTAGTTAGTTACGTACAATGTTTATTTTTATTTTTAGAGCTAATTGGACCGTTACATTTGCAGGCGATAATGCTGTTGTTGTTGATAAGTAGTTCGTTTGTAATCTTCAGACGTAAGGGCAGTTTGGTGATGCCAGGAGCAATAAGATTACCTACCACCCAAAGGTTTTAAGGTCACAGGATCATTTCATAATATGTAATAAAGATCCTTCTTTTTCTGTCCAAAAACTTCTTGTAACTTTCAAGTTATATTGTTTCACGTTAAAATAGAATTCACTGATTTTATTTTGTTTCTTGTGTTCAAACATAGTGATACGAATCCCACCCAAATTAAATGGTCTGCAGAATAGTGGGGAAGTTATTTTGGTAACTGTTTAGATAGAATTAGTATTAGTAGCAGGTTTCTGGTTATATTAAGGGGTCAATTTTTAAATTAGGGTTTTCATACCTTGTAATCGGAGAATTCGCCCATCTCGAAATAGGGCCAACTATCTTGTAATTTCCAGTTTCATCTAATCGTATTTTCAGTTCTCAACACATAGTTACTTTAATCTTAGTTGCCTTACACAGATTCAGCTGTTTGATTATTAATTATTATTCTTTTTTTTTTAAATACACACACCCGTTGATGAATGCTTAAGGTTTATGTTATAAGCTCATGCAGCAAATATAAGGCTGTATGTTGCTCCAAATTCGACCGCTTTTTACCTTTACTAAAGCCACAAGAAGAAAGAAAAATGAAAAATAACCGAGACAAGAAGCAAAGAATGTTAAGTGTAGCATGTAACAACAAGACGAAGCACAACTCTTTCTTAAGATAAGAGAAACAACATCTACAAGTGCCGGGTGAATGTGATTATATAAAAAGTGCAGAGCCTTCAAGCTTAAACTGATAATTGTTTTTTGGTTTAGGTGGTCTGCGTGAAAATGCATGCCTTGTAGGTAGTTTTTGAAGGTTGTTTTGAGATTAGATGATCCGCTAGTCAGACTAGCGGATGTGGTGGTGATCTGACAAGCTTCCAGGTGGCAATGGTGAGGTGTCCAAAAGCGCAGG
Source organism: Helianthus tuberosus (assembly GCA_030545235.1). Taxonomy (NCBI): domain Eukaryota; kingdom Viridiplantae; phylum Streptophyta; class Magnoliopsida; order Asterales; family Asteraceae; genus Helianthus; species Helianthus tuberosus. The sequence goes on along the minus strand of CM060396.1, from coordinate 381,254 downwards.
GATCCGCTAGTGGATGTCTGGGTGACTAATCTCGAGACCCGCCCCTTTGACCCGCGGATGTGGGTGCCAGGATTATAGGCTGAACCAGCTGGTGAGGTGGCAGGCTTTGGTGAGATCAGCTGGTAGTATCAGCGGATGTGAACAGCTCAAAGAACTTGTGAACTGTTTTTTTTTTCATTGTTGCTACAATTATCTAGTTGGTAAATTGAATGGGTTATGACTTATGATAATTGATTAATTTCTATCTGGCTGAGGTGATGGGAATATGTCCGGAAAAGGTGATGTCGGCATTCCCGCTCATGGTACTTCAGAACGGTTGGGATATGGCATATGCTTGTACTATTTACATATATGGTAGAACAAGTTTTTCTCATATTCTTTTATGCATCTTCTTTCATGGTTTAAAAGCATGAAGAATAAATTCCAAACTCTCTGTGGTAATGTAGCCTGAAAAAAAGGCACTTTACAGGTTCTTTGGTACTACCAGCGGGATTTTAACATGTGTGCTAGCATCACATCTCTTAATCTGTGCATGTTGAAGTTTTCTAAAGATTCGGCTTTGTGAATATATTCCAGTGCGAGATAGTGGCGTGGAACAGGCTACTGTTTGGAAGCAAAATTGCTGCAATATCTCGATCTGATCTACAACTGTCGTGAAGTTTAAATAGGGGAGGAAATGCTGTGATTCAGCATGAAATTGGCTGCTGTTTGGAATCAGAAATTAGCCGTGGAAGAGATGAGAAACTCGGTTTTTATTCACCAAAGTCACCCCGTTACTAAAATAAATTAGCTCTTAAACTATCATTCTCTTTAAAGTTGGAGAGAAAATGTCATGAACAAATTAACAAACTTATATATTGATTGTAGCTACTACTTGTCATGAATAAATTTAACAAGTAATTCATGTGTTGTAACTTATTTAAACAAGTTTATTAATCATACCATGCACAACACTTGTAACTAATTAAAGATATGAGAAAAAGAGCACAAACACAATTGCTTTTGTAAACAAATCCAAAGCATTTATCTTTAACCTTTGAGGAGCAAAAGCTTAAGATAAGATATGATTGGTATAGAATCTTTGGAGGTGTACAATATATATAATCCATTTATATATATATATATATAGCAGCCTTTGAAAATTTAATGCTTTGGTTTCCATCAACTTTTTTTTTCTACCACTTCCTGATTCCAAAGTCACTTATTGCTAACTTTATATCATACAAATCAATAATTACACAAATTTCAAATCATTTAACAAATGTCTATGTTACCAGTAGCTAGATACTCTTTGTTAGTTTAAAGACTAGTTCCATCTTCTGCGGTTTGACATGACTATCTATGCCTTCCCCGGGGGTCTTCTAGAGTTTCCTGATCTCCTGTACATTTACATAATTTATATATTGATGAGGTTAATCTGATAATCGAATAAGTATAATACAAAAATATATACTTCTCTTGATGAATTGTATTGAAGTCACTTAACTTGATGATAATGCACTATATATGTATCATAAAATGGTTTCCTGATATACACAAGGCTCTAATCATAGGCCATATTCTTTTAATACAAGTATAAAAGCCACACAGTTTTCTAAAAAGAAAAAGAAAAAAAAACTTATGTTGAGAAACTGTGTACTAAGGGGTGTTATTAAAATCTTTATTGAGTTTCATTTAAAATGTATATGAACATCAACACCTCTGTATGATATAAAGGATCAGCAGTCATCATGTAGCCTGAAAATCTAATAGTCATGCATCTTGTTTAATGTATTTATATTGGGTTAAAAAAATTGGTATAACCATTATATATGTAATCTTACTTCTCCTATACCCTGTGTGCATGGGGAGGTTAAACCTTTTTTCTTATTACAAGAAACTACCTTGAATAACTGATGTTTGTGTATGTAATAAAAATAAGCAATTACCTGTTATGGATAGGGTCAGGTCCATTGGGAACTCTTCTTTTGTTCATGCCTAAACTTGGCCCCAGCTTCTTTGGATCTTGTTCATGGATGATATTAGAGACAGTTGTTGCTTTGTGAACATCACCAAGAATGAAGAAGCAACAGAAGAAGAAGAAGAAGAAGAAGAAGAAGAAGAAGAAGAAAAGGCATCCTAATAATATAATTAGTGCCCTACAATGCCTGCTCATTATATATGCAGCTACCTAACTAAACTGAAATTAAGAGATGATGAACTATCTAGCTTCAGTTGGTTTGAATGCCTTCCTCCTTTTACTTTGTTCCTTAGCTTTTCTTTAATTTCTTCTTTAACATATATATATATATATAGAAAGACTGCCTATATTTGCTTTACTTTCTTCTTTAACATATACATGCATCTATATATATTATATAAAGAGAGAGAGAGAGAGAGAGAGGCAGGGTTCTTAATTGGTTGGAAGGTGACATGGAATTAGCAGGGACAGTTTTTGCTTTTGTGGTGATGACAAGTTAAGCTATTATATGCTCCTTTTCTTTTTTGCTTTTTATTTTTTGAGTATTTTGATGCACCTCCTTCCAACACAATCTGCTATGCTACTGCTACTCTTAAATCTTAATCCTACTTTTTTTCTTTTCTTTTTTGTAATATATACCAAAATGATTTGTAGATTGGCCACTTCTTACTAGTTTAATATGTATGTGTTAGATTCAAACATTATATTATTATAATGCTTTTTATAATAAAGTTGCTATTAATATCAGTGTGTGTATGCATTCGAAAGTTAATTAATGGTGATAGATATAGTTTACAAAGTCTTTTGAAAGCTAAGCCTTATAACTGAAATTTGAAGATGTCACACTAATAAGGGTAAGGATAGTGTAAAAAGGGCCTAAAGTGTGAGAAGTGTATTATAACACTATATATAATACTATATAACACCATATAAACACCGTATAACAAATATAACACTATACATCTATCATAGACATGCTATCAGACAACCTATAGTGTTATATTTGTTATATAATGATATATAGTGTTACAAAGTGTTATATGGTATTATATGATGTTACATATTGTTATACGGTGTTTATATGGTGTTATATAGTATTATATATAGTGTTATAATACGCTTCTCACACTTCTCACACTTTGAGCACTTTTTACAGGATCCTCTACCACACTAATAATTGTTATTGTTATTAACGGATTTTAAAAATTAGAGAATATTGTCCCGCAAACTTGCCCAATTTGACAATAGAATGGGTTCTTTCTTCATATCCATGCATAAAAATATGAATCTTGTTATATTTCACCATATATATAACTATATACTCTAAACAAAACTAAACATGTGCCATTGAAATCCTGTACTGAAGTCTTTTCTGTCTGATCCTACGGAAACCAAAAACGGATGATCGAGCATAAAACCATCCACGACTCTCATCTCTTGCATCTAATTATCGTTGAATACACACACGCACACATTGCTACAATTCAATATTTATAACAGACCAACCCCAAAGGTAAAGAAAAATAAAATCCTTTAACTGCCTCTCAACCAAAGCAATATGCACACAAACATAACATTACATGTATATATTATCAAGAGTAGCTTCTACAACCAACTTACAAATTTAAACAAGTAGAAAAGAAGAACCAAAGAATCATTATATCACTAATAAGGTTCTACTCACATCAAATTATACATCTTTTTGTTAAAACTTACAAAAATGTATTCAACTGCCAAAAAAGTAGATAATAACAATAATTCTCTAATTGTGTCTTTGTTTTTGTGTACAGCTTAACTTCTAATGACGACTGGTTCGAGGTGATTTCGACTTAGGTTTCATGCTGGCTCGTCGAATCACATCCCAAGGTTTCTGTGGAGCACTAACGCCCTGCTGTGTGGCAAAAAACGACTCGTACCCGGGTGAGTCAAAGGCAAAACCCGTGTGCTTTGACCTTTCCCTTGGAAGTAGGGCAAAGGCATACCTCCTTTCCTCTTCTGGTGTTAGCTGATTCCCGACCTCCAGTAATCCCGCACCGATAGACTCTGGCTCGTGTCTGTGGATTTCCTGAACAATTTGGTAATCATACGGGTAGAACCATCTCTGAGCCCTGAAATCATGCACAATCATTTTTAAAGAACATATGAATCAGTATGGGAACAAAAGGTCACACATTTGAGGACTTTTTAACCAACATACCCTAATACGTAGGGGTGCAAACGAGCCGAGCGGCTCGAGAAAAAGCTCGAAACGAGCCGAGCAGCCTGAGCCGAGCTTGAGCCTAAAATAAAGCTCGTTTATTTATCAATCCTGAGCTCGAGCCTGGCATGTGAAGCTCGTCAGGCTCGTTGAGCCTTATTGTAATATTAGTTTTCATTAATGTTTAATACCATTATCTATTATCTATATATATTAATTTAGAACATGAGGACTAGTAACTATTTCATCTTTTAATCTATCTCGTCCTTTAGTGTAAACTTTTATTTAAACCCATTAGTGTTTAATTATTCTATTTTTTCTTTAACCAATTTATGTTTCTACTCCTAAACTTTAATAAAGTTGTCATACAACCCCTAAACTTCAATAAAGTTGTTGGCATAAATTCGACTCCGTCTACATTTTACGTCACGTGAGTTGCTTGGCGTAAGAAATTCGTGTTTTTGTTTTACGTTTTTTCCCGGTTTTGATCACAAAAGTTAACCGAGCTCGAGCCTGGTTGAGCCCATGCTCGGCTCGTTTGCACCCCTACTGATACGTTAAGGTTAAATTAACCAACTCCCCATTAAATACAACAGAAAGAAAAGCTCACCCTTGATACAAAAAGTCACCCAAAAGGGCAACAATGGGAACAAGAATGGCTAGCAGATACAAGTAGGCAGTGCTCATTAGTACATAGATGGTGAAATAGGTCCCCTGAAGTTGAACATCAAATATATCGACTATTAATATATAAGACAATATTATATTATGTTAATAACAATCGGACATTAACAAAGTAAAGAAGAGGCGGTGCGTACCCTATTAACAAAAACAAGAGAGTATATAAAGATGAATATGAACCATGCTAAAATGCTGCCACCAACACTTATACTGTGCCACCTTGTAACTGTGTTGCACATCATAAGAAGACGCAAATTGACAGTTATGACAAGACATGTAAACGCAGCCGTGCTTATATCCCACACCCCCAATATCTTTCCAGCAGAGGTTAAACCAGTCGTACTAGAAGCAATCGCAAAGTTATACACGATTACCGATTGATAAACTGAAAAGCACGCTAATGTACCCACAACTTTCCAATTAAAGAAGGCATTGTCTATTCCCTGTTTATATAATTGTGGGTACTTCTTTGAAAGTGATGCATTCACGTCCTGCCATTTATTTGTGTCATCAGTGATTAATTATCACATAGGGATCCTAAGAGAAACACTTGCTAATTGAGAAATGTGAGAAGCATTCTGGACCACACATTTGCTCTAAGGCAATTTTTTTTACTTCTAATCGCACGTTTTTAAGAAGTTTTTTTTTTTTTTAAATACACATGTATATTGTCAATTTTGAATTATACACGTATGTATATAGTCAATTTTTAAACTATACATATATGTAATTATGAAACATATATATCCTTAACCTAGGAAGTGTAGGAAACCGGGTCAAACGAACTCCGATTGAGCTCATTCCAACGGCATTGGAACCGGCTCACAAACCCTAACTAGAAACTCTAACCCCTTGACCCTAAATCTAAACCCTAAACCCTATGCTAAAACCTAAAAACTACCCTATAAACCCTAAACCCTAAACTCTAAACTCTAATGCTAAAGCTTAAACCCCTAAAGCTAAACCTGACAGAAAAAGCTCTGATTTTTCCCAAAAAAAAAACTTACATTTTTGCTTAGGGAAAATGTGTGGTCCAGATTGCTTCTTAAATTTCTCAATTAGCCTAGTGTTTCTCACACGATCCAAACCCTAGTAAGTATTATCGACTGGATTAAATTATAAATAAAAAATACCTTGTCAAGCAGTCCGACAATGATAACAGGCAAGGCAGTGAAAATAACATTATAGAGAGATTGGAACCAATCATCATAGAACCGTTGACCAGAGTAGCCAGTTTGGAAGGTGTACCAAAACTGGGTGAGCGTAAATGTAAGATTCTTGTAAAAGAAGTATGAAACAACCTTGCATAATCTAAGATAAGACCATCTTCCGTGCACAAGAAGTAAATCTGTTAGAAAACGGAACTGAGCGATTGCAAAATCACTGGCCATCACAGCCTGCATCCCTTCCATACCACTTATTCCAACACCAACATGAGCCGCTTGAATCATCCCAACGTCGTTTGCACCGTCACCGATGCTCAAAGTTATCTTATTTGCACCTTTTCTCACCAGCCGAGTAACCTGTTGTGATCACCCGCAAACAAATTATTTCAAATGCAACGGCTACGCCATGCACATGTACAGTATTTCCATATTATTTATTAATATAACAAAAGTAGGTGTCTTGGGAATTGTACCTAAGACACCTTTTTTTATATGGTTTTTCTTTGGCAAATTTACAATAATGCCATCAACCTATGGGTTTTTTTTTGCATTCAACCCTTCAACTTCTAGCATTGCCACTTACACCCCCTCAGCTTTCTAAAAACTTTGTAAAATGCCATTTTGACCCCCCCCCCCCCCCCCCCCGAGTTTTACGTGCTTATTTTTATGTACGTTTTTGGTTGGTCTACGCTTTGTTCAGAAATGAGTCGGGTCAAATAATACATTTTCACTAGGCGGTACAAATTCGAGTTATTTTACGTTTCAACTCCGCCACAACGCGTGTTACCATTCTTTAACGTAAAAGAACACTATTTTCTTACGTGCTTATTTTTAAGTACGTTTCGCTATAAATCCAAGTTGATTTACGTTTCGATGTAAATTTCTCGGTAATGAATCAGGTCAAATATAATACATTTCTGTGCTTATTTTCATGCGTGTTTTCAGTTGGTCTACGTTTTGACGTAAATTTTGTTCGAAAATGAGTTGGGTCAAAATACTAGTTACTAACAGGTAATGTATTTATTGACAAATCTCAAAGTAACATTACCTGCGCCTTCTGTAAAGGAGAAACACGGCAACAGACGACTGAACTGCAACTTAAACTCAAACTAAGCAATGTAGACCGCAAATTTGGGTCTAAAGCATACATTAAACACTTTCCGTCTATCAGAAGGGACAATTTCTGTCCTGTTGACCCATGAACGATATGTTGTGCTTCTTCATGGCACTTTTGAAGCTCATTTTTCACTGTTTCTCTTATAAACTGGGCAATTTCCACTTGGTCACCCTGCATGAACAAGAGTTAGTTTAACATACGAGATTGAACCATAAAGAATCCAGTTAGTTATTAATAGATTGCTTACTCTGCTTTCAACCTCCCTGATGGCATCAGTTTCTGAACTGATAACAAACTGTTTCATGTCATTGTTAATTAACTTGCAAGCTGGGACAATAAAAGAAAAAGTGAATAATATTATTAATATTAATTACAAAGCATGTAAGCATGATGACATAATAATGGGTCAAAATAAAAGAAAAGAAGACCACACCATAAGCTATGTTTATCGCGGTTTCCAATTTGTCCCCCGTAAGCACCCAAATCTTAATTCCAGCCCTTGAAAGAGTTTCTATACAGGATGGTACCCCTTCTTGGAGTTTATCTTCAATCGCAGTGCATCCAATCAGAGTAAGATCCTTCTCTATCAGTTCTGCCACCTGTTTCAAGTTTCAAGGTGTTTTAAGCGAAAATAGAAAAAGGGGAAAACTAAAGATAAAGCAACAGCAATGTATCACTCCATATACTTGGTATCTTAGACTGTAAACAAACCGAACGTTCAGCAAACAATTCGTGAACCGTTCAGCGGGAAGTTCATCTATGTTCATTCGTTTAATAAACGAACAAACACGGACAAGAAATTCCGTTCGATAAGTTAAACAAACGAACATGAACAGAGGTTGCGTTCGTTCGTGAACTTTCGGTAATATGTTCTTTTATGTTGGCTCGTTTATGTTCATTTGTGTTCATTCATTTAAAGGTTTATCTATGTTATATTTTTATTTTATTGTTTAGTTTTAGTTTTTAAAAATATGAAACCATAGTTATAATATATGCCTCTGCCAACATCCCTTATTTGACCATTTCAATTCCAATTTATGTTAAAGCTTGACAAACTTCTTATTTTTTGTGTTAATTGTGTTTATGATAATTATTTCAACCATGTTCGGATAGTTACGTTAAGTACTTGTATATTTTTGGTGGATGCTTCATAATCTTTCTGATGAAAAATGCAGATGTTATTTTAAAATGAACATACAACGTTCGCTTGTGATCATTTATGTTCATGAACATTTGTTTGTGTTTGTTTACGTTCGGTAAGTGTTCATGAATAGTTCATCAACATATTCATTTCCTTAATGAACGAACACGAACAAGAAATCTCGTTTGGTAAGCATCCGTGAACCGTTCATGAACATGTTCATTCCTTAATGAACGAACACAAGCAAGGCCTTGTTCGTGTTCGTTCGATTCGTTTACAGCCCTAGTCACTCATATGTATCATAGGATTTTCCTGGATATTCTAAAATACAATTAATCAACATGATTACCTCATCCAATTTTCTTTCACGGTCACGTAAAGAAGATTTTGCCTGAATAAATTTCTCATTCCAACTTTCATATGTTTCTGGACTTAAATCCCTGTAGGCCAAACAAAGAGTTCTCAATCCAGCTTCTCCATATTGCTCCAATTGCTCCCTGCTAATTTTCTTTAATTCGTCATTGCCACTGGCTAATCTCTCGTAAATTACAGTATCAGCACCCTAAATAAAACAAATTCTGTATTAGAGTCAGTTAAGTTCAAGTCATTAATACAATGTTTGCTAAAGGAAATACCTTGCAGTATAATACAAGTCTTCCATCTCCATAACGACATACAACAGACTGGCGTTTCCTTGTACTATAAGAAAACAACAAAAAAAATTGGCAAAAGTATATTAAGCATTAAATAAAGTGTTTTCACAGAGCAGTATGTATACAGTACCTGTTAAACTCAAGGACATTCAAAATTTCATATGTGACATCTTGAACTTTTCCGATTTTCTCAACATGTGATTCACGGACATAGATCATAGTAGGTGTACGCCTAAAGATATTGATGTCTATGCATCAGTACAATGATGTAAAATAAAATAGTAGTATGAGCATAAATATATACCTGTAGAAGAAGAAACCGAAGTTTTTCGCTGCGGTAACTAGAGCAGCCTCATCTGGTGATGCCGCTTGATACCTGAGCTTTTCTGGCGTTTCTTCACCTTCTGGAAGTACGGTATGGCATATAGCAAGGCATCTGAAAAATTCCTAAATACAGAACAAACAACTTTCAACATATTAACAGTAACAACTACGCTGTTTAACTTGCTATAAAAGTAAAATACCCTGCACATATCTGGATTAGGTTCGTTCCTCCAAGCACCATGCATAAGCCTTGCATCATCAAAATTGAAACCCTTCTCACGTGCTGTATTAGACGATGTTTTCTGCACATGTGAAGTTTGTGATAACTGATAAAATAACTCCTAATTGGCAATTCAACATACAACCTTTTAGTTATGCCAGATCACCATACCTCCTTGATATTTAAACCGTTCCTCCTTGCTGCTCCCATTTCTATTTCTGTAACACCAGTTCCGTACGTCTCTCCACCAATAGAACATTTAAAGAACTCCATCAAGTTTCGTGTCAGAGTTCCAGTTTTATCAGAAAATATATACTCCACCTGTCACAGAATACCACCTCACTGAATGCTACAATCTCACCACATAATTAATAGAAAGAGTAAAATGTCATTTTCGTCCCTGAGGTTTGGTCAGTTTTGCGATTTTCGTCCAAAGGTTTGTTTTTTCGCATCTGGATCCAAAAGGTTTGAAATCTTGTCATTTTCATCCAGCTCGTTAACTCCATCCATTTTTCTCCATTAAGTCAGGGGTATTTTCGTCTTTTTGTTAACTTCAAGGGCAATTCGGCCTTTCACTTTATGTACAAGCATTTAGCATAATGTACAAGTATTCAAAAAGACAGAAATACCCCTTTAAGTTAACAAAAAAGATGAAAATACCCCTGACTTAAAGCAGAAAAATGAATGGAGCTAACGAGCTGGATGAAAATGGCAAGATTTCAAACCTTTTGGATCCAGATAAGAAAAAACAAACCTCTGGACGAAAGTCGCAAAACTGACCAAACCTCAGGGACGAAAATGGCATTTTACTCTAACAAAAAGTAAAACTAAGAAAGTAAGCAACTTATCACCTGTCCAAGTTCCTCGTTCAGATTCGACGTGCGTGCTAATGCAGGTGTATTGGTCTCACTATGGTACATGTGCAAGTCGTTGTTTATGAACTTAGTTGACTGAATGAATTTAATCATCTGAAAATTGGAAAACAACAAGTCATTTGAAATCACATGTATGCTGCAAACCTAGCTTTACAAAATCCATAAATGATAAACCTACCTCAATAGAAACATAAAGAGAAATCGGAATAATCGGTGAATACAGAGTAATCAGGGTAAAGATGCTTAGAACAAAGACCTGAAAGCAAAATACCGTGATAAATAACTGCAAAGACTAAACGAGACGCAACAAAGCAAGATACAAATACAATACCACAAATCTGTTTCGAGGATTGAACTGCTGAGAATCCCCACTAATCCAGAGCTCCAAGTAGTGGTATTTCTTATTCACGAATACCGCACTGCAAAATTATATGTACAAAAGTTATTACAGCATGATGTATACCAATAAAAAATGTGCTATCTGGTCACTTACCTGCCTATGGCCCCAATCAAACACATGCAGAGAAGAACACCAAAAAGTGTAGCTATTACTTTGTCAAGTTTTCTCTCTAATGTACTCCTTTTCGAAGGAACATTCATGGCATTCATCATTACCTGTCAGTTAGTCAGTATAATAGAATTAGACTTCCATGTTGGTATAAACAGTAAAGTAAAAAATAACGTATCCAAAAATTCAAAAACCTTAGTCTCGTGTCCAGTAAATATAACAGCCCCAACAATGTACTCTGTATTACGTAGGTTGCATCCCTGAAACACGTATATCAGATTAACTAAATCAGTGACAGTATAATAACGGACAAATTAATACAAAACATGCAGCCAAGTAAAACGCATAAGAAAAACGTGATACTTGAAAATGAAATTAATACAAGAAAGAAAACTAGTGTATCTTACTCGCAACAGAATTTGATTTGGACCAATAGGTATAGTTTGCTTTTGAAGTATCAAATTTCCGGTGAAGGTATAGAGTGAATTGTTTGGTTGTTCACATTGTATTTCACCTGCAATCAGTTAAAATATCAGCGTCATAATAAGAAAATGAAGTTAACTACAATTATTCCGTGCATCAAAACAAAAAGGAAACTTGCCATTAGTTAAAGTTATAATAGTTTAATAATTAAAACATAAAATTTAGGCCAGGCAACGACTGACAAGTTGTCATTGTTTCCTCACGGGTGCTAGCTTATTATGGGGACTAGTTTATTATTATTATTTTCTTTTTAGATGGTATCTCTAATACCATGAAAGATTTGGGGTCTAAATAATATTGATATTGATAAAGAAAAATGCTAGGTCCAAACAGATAAACATACAAAACAATGAAACCCTAATGCCTCTAAGCTACACATAGTAATATTTAAACAAGTAAATTAGACAGACTAACTATATCATTGCATTTCTTCCCTACGATGTTAAAAACAGAATGCACGTATATAATGTAAAAAACAGAACGATTTAAACCTTTAAACTCTGAGGCTTTCTCAGGAGCCACATAATCCCATGTCTTCTCCAAAGCTTTCCTGATTTTAAGATTTGTTTCACCATCCAGATTTGCGGTCTGAAAAATGAAAGATATTACGATATAGTTAAAAACAAATAAATAATATGCATCTCTTCTTAGAAAGCATGAATGTAGTTACATGATTAATATACCAGACTACTTTGGTAACAAGAAGACAGACAAACACCAATAAAAGATAAAACATATATATTTATGTGCTAAATATGAAACCAATAGAAACCTCGGTATAGCAAACACCATCAGGGTTTGTACTTGCTAGAAGTAGCAAATCAGCTGGAAAGAACCCATCCTGCTTCACCTGCAGCATTCAGATTTGCATCCAATTAGTGTGAATTGTAAACACTACCAGAGATTAAGAATAAGCAAGTAAGTCATGTACATTATTTCTTTTTGCACGTGTTTAACCACAGTGATATATTATTCTGAAGACTGAACTTAAAGATAAGTGCAATACATTTAAGAATATTGCAGCATACTTACTCTAACAATGTCCCCGACCTGAAGCTTCTTCCAGGGAATGGATTCCCACCTTTGCTCTTGCAGCACATCCACACAAGAGTTATTTATCGTCATATCATTTTGAAGACGCTTCTGTTAACATTATCAATTTCTTGTACAAATCAAACACATATACACTTAAGACTGTAATAAATCATGAGTAGCAGTTCCAGGATCATATAACTAACTACTAAAACCATTATCAACTAAAAAAAGTGAACATAATCAGTCTTTGCTCACCCAATCCTCAAATGCTTCCTTGACAAGAGAGACAAAAAGCACAAGACTTAGTGGGATCACATTTGTAATTGGACTAACAGGACTGCATAAAAACAAAACTTAAATAGTCAGCACTTACGTAGTAAGAAGAAAGTCTTCAACAAGGCAGAAAACATGCTTATGTTCAGGGTTATTGTTCAGAGACCATACCTGACAGGTGTAAACGATAAACAAGAGATCGTAAGAAAGTACAGGTTAGCCACCCGCCTGAACTGTCAATTATCAACAACATACCATATCAGTAACAAGACAAGGTTCAGACTTTACTTAACTTCAAAGAAGGTGGTAAGTATAAAAGTCATGAGCAAACAGCATAGAATTCAATCCCTCACATATCACAGCTTAAAAAGTGTTTAAAAAGACTTACCTGCTCATAGAGCCCCTTCGGTAAAAAGGTAATAACATTGTACTTCGTTGTTGATACAGCATTTCCCTGAAACATTTTATTTACATCGATGAAGACTAAACCCATGCAAACTATCCTTCCTTAATCCACGACTTTTGAACTTTTCACTCAAAATGTAAAAAGGAAGAACATGTATACCATACTGATATGTAGAATGTGGATTAAGACGTAACTAACAGAAGTTAATCTTAAAAGGAATAACACTTAACTGACATGTATACCATACTGATATGTTCGTGAAAAATGCGTGGTTCAAATAACACCCAAAGTTAATCTTAAAAGGAATGACACTTAACTGATATGCTAGAACGGGTCATTTAGAAAGGAAACTATAATCAGAAAACGAAAACTAGTGGTTAATATTCATATACACTTCAAAAATAACAAAAAGAGAATGCAAATAATGTTGAAACAGAGAAAACAACCTCACATATAGAAATGAAAAGCCAAAAGGGTCTACTATTTAGAGAAGATAAGCTTCCATGAAATTATAGCATCATTTATATTTGTATTTATACAAGGCACAGCTGAAGTTTCCATTGTGAAACATGTGCAATTGTGTACCACTCTTTTCATGTTAATCGCCTATTTAATGAGGTGCTTGCTTTAGCGTTCCAACTAGGTGGCTGTCAATCTGTCAGTCATATTAGTATTTACATGTTCTCCCCATAACTATAGTTGTGTATGTTGTCAATCCGTCACCTAAGGCACATGCCTTGGCCTTTTAAGCATAAGAAAGGAGGTGTGGAATATATCGTGAAGTGAGACATAAGTCGGTTTTCTATCCACGGTATTGAAATGAAACTGAAGCCAATTAAGAATTTTTCAACTAATAAAGTACAAAGGGAGAAAGATTGAAGATGTCAAAATTAAGGCAGTGGATCTTCCTCATACAGTGAAGCCAATTAATAATTGTTAGTAGTTAATATCTCTACATTTAAGGAAAGATTTTTATCTGATTCTCAAGAGTTAATGTGAATTGCTCTTAACAGTTTATGATGATGATATACATTACTAATTGACATTGGTTGTTAACTGATGAATTGTTCAGTTAAAAGTCAAAAGACAGTGATCCACTATAGGTTATTTGATAAATGATTGTATAAATAAATAATTGTAGCATGTATGTTGAATAGTAGAGTGTAGAGATTTGTTGATAAGTGGTGAGAAAAGGATGCATAGTAATAATTTGTTTGTTTGTTTGTTTGTTACATAAGGTCTGTCTGTCTAGCCTCTTGTTGATTATTATAAACAATGAACCATAAAAGCGGATGTTCATCTTGTTTTTGTTCTGATTTCTTTCCCCAATTACAGTTTCAGATAGTCAAGAAGCATCAGATGATATAAAATATGAGATCAGATGGTATAGTCAACTGCCTGCCTGCCTGCCTGCTTATCTACCAAAAGTGATAAAACCTACCTACCAGTACCTAGGCCATTGATAAAAGTAAACATCCACCAGACCAGAGCAGACCAAATCAAATCTAAGGAGGGAGGAGACAGACATACCTTGTATTTGGCAAGATGGTTGGCATCGCGATCGTTGCAGAAAACGGTGCGATGACCTGGCGCCTGGGGCTGAACACGACCAAGTCGAATACTGCTCGATGATGTCAGACTCCGCTCCACAGCAAGCGGCGAGGAGGCACTGTCGCCGCCTTGTCTTGATCCCCTCCACCCCTTCATTACTTTACTCTAATCTAATCGGAACACATACAGTTACTGATAACAGATTCCAGTTCTTTAACCCTCGATTTGTGGTCTTCTTCGTCTCCGAGGGTTCCAAGAACCAATTGGATCCGCGAGCGTGAGGTACAGACAGACAACCCTCAACTTCTTAAGCTTTACCCACGCGCTCTTTCTTTACCAAAACGATGCCGTTTGTTTCCCCCGTTACATACATACATCTACGCGTATACATACAGCAATTAAGGACGGAAGGAGTTGACACTTATTAACCACGGATTGTGGCAGTTTAACGACTTTGACCACTTGTTATTTCTTAACTCTTCAATTGGCCCAACTTATGCGTCGGTGGTGGCCCATATAACTGACCTTTTTAATTCAAAGCTCTTTATATTAATATTGATTGATGATGAGTCTCTTTGAATTGAATGTGATCAACAAGTTGGGTTTTAGATTCACAAAAGGAAGGTGGAGCTTCTTGGAATTTGTTATGATGAGTATCATTAGCTGTTTATGGGTTGGTAAAAAGTAATTTTATCAATAGTAACTACATTCATTACATGGGCAAAAAGTCCAATAGGTTAAGCCTAACTCACATAAATCCAAGTTTGGTAAGCCCAAGTTAATTCTATATATACAAGTGTCATCATTAATCTTTAACATACAGAACTCTTCTTCTACCCTAATCTCACTCTCACTTATACTTAGGGTCTGTTTGGATTAGAGATGCACAAACCAAGTATTAGGTCGTACCTGGAACCGGATAACGCTTAATTGGGTACAACCGTATCCGGGTTTTTGAAGGAATCGGGTAGGAACCGGAGCCAAGTAAAAGGCATAGTAGAATACCCAGTGGAGCTGGTTTGGATCCGGCCGGGTATGGGTAGTACCCGGAACCTGGTAGTAATCAGATACGGATTAAAAGATAAAATATTATCGTTTCCTAACGGTAATATAATCGCTTGGAATCCGTTATTTACCATTTTAACCTCCAAAATTATTATAATAGGTGTTAAATGTTTATGTTTAATTATGCCACTTCTCTAACTCTCAAACTGTAACATCCCGTATATTTTCATCAAGTTATAAAGCGACACGTGTCCGAACTCTCCGTATGATTCCGATATGTGGAAGGAGAGGGACCAAAATCATCAAAAAGGACAATCCAAACATTGGAAGACATGCTAAGGGCATGTGTAATAGATTTTGGAGGAAGTTGGGACAATCACTTGCCATTCATGGAATTCTCCTATACCAATAGTTATCATACAAGCATTAATGATGTCTCATTTGAAGCACTTTATGGACGAAAGTGCTGATCTCCAATATGTTAGGCAGAGATAGGAGAAAACAATTATCAGGCCCTGAGATTGTGCAAGAAACACCGACAAAATAATTCAAGTCAAAGAAAGATTGAAGACAGCACGAGATCGTCAAAAGAGTTATGCAGATAATCGACGTAAGCCATTGGAATTCCAAGTCGGAGATAAAGTGTTGCTAAAAGTTTATCCAAGGAAAGGAATAGTTCGATTCGGTAAGAAAGGAAAGTTAAGTCCAAGATTTGTTGGACCATTTAAGATTATCAAACGAATTGGACCAGTAGCTTATCAGCTACAGTTACTAGAGGAAATGACTGGAATACATGATGTATTTCATGTATGTAATCTAAGGAAATGCTTAACTGATGAGTCTTTAATTATACCTCTTTAAGATATAAAGGTAAATGAAATATTAAAGTTCGTTGAGAAGCCCCTACATATTGAAGATAGGAAAGTCAAGAACCTTAAACATAAGAGATTAGTTCTGGTCAAAGTAAAGTGGGATTCGAAACAAGGACCAGAGTATACCTGGGAATTAGAGTCAGAGATGAAACGAAAATATCCTTACTTATTCCAGTAAATCTCGAGGATGAGATTTAAAACAAGGTGAGGAGGATGTAACAACCCTCAAAAAGATCCCAAAACAATCCGTAATCAAAACCTTGAACACATTGTCGACGAAAATCGAAGACGAAAAGAGTTAAAAAAACGCAAACAACGCTTAAATCTCTTAATGTTTTTGTATAGCCAATGATGGCAAGCAACGAAGAAGATGTTTTGGTACTTGAAACCAAATGAAACCCCAAGTTTCGTCCCACTACGACTTATGTCTCATGTAGGACAACACCGAGATGGCTCGGTGCAAGTATTATGAGAAGTTCTTGAAAGCCGTGGAAAACCTAACTCTAAAAACGTACAGTTGAACATTGTATGACAAAAAAAGATACAAAATAAGGAGAATCGTCTGTATTCGTAAACCAAAACTAGTGTAGTAGTGTTTAAGTTCCACTTTATATGTAAGTTGTTTAAGTTTGATGTTTAAGCTTAGGTTATAATGTTTAATGTTTAATTTTAATAAAATAACATTTGTATTAAACATAGTTAATGTTAAATATAAATAAATACTAAAATACTAATATAAATGAAAAAGTCGTATCCATTATAAGTTTCCAAATTACAAGCTTGCTAAACGGTCTTTCATTAACTCATTCATACTCGGCCATTGATTTTTCAATAACATGCTCATCGTCATCTGTGTCATCCAACTCGTCCATCCGTCGGCGGTAAATCTTCCTATCAGTTAGGATATGCTTATTATCTTTGCTTTGAGATCATCACTTGTACAGTCGGTCCAAAACTCGTTTCCTCGCCAAACCTCTCCTTAATGCATGGCCAAAAAAGCAGGACCACAATGAAACCTTATAACTCCCCTCGTAAGTCTTGTGTCTTAACGTGTACAAAAGCTAGTCCCAAGGCATGATGTAACAACCCGACTTTCCAAAGTCAAAGTACAAGTCAAAGTCAAAGTAAAAGTCAGGTTGTTATTCAGGTTTGTCTTTTCTTGCTTAATTATTGCCTTGTACTCTCGAAATTTGATAATCGATACTTTGGTTTACGCTATTTTAAACTACGATTTATTTATTATGTGAAGTAACAATGCGATAAACGCAACTAAACGCTATTTTACTAAACACTATCGCATCGCTATCGAAACGCATATATTGGTTTTGATTCTATGTGTGTGTGTTATTATGTGCCTTACTTGTGTGTCTTGTATATGTTTTAAGGTGTTATTCGCAAACGCAAATGCAATCGCAACTCTATTGCAACGCAATCTCATCGCAAACTCTAAACTCAAATTTACTTACCTTTATGCTTTTATGTGTTAGTTATGTTATTTGTGTAACTATTGTTTAATACTATCGCATTGCTTACTCGCAACTCGCTTAAACGCAACGCAACGCTCAACGCACGAAACGAAAGTCGGAAAACTAACCCGCATAAGCCAACCGATCGAACGACCATTCGATCGAATGGATATCCGACCGGATGCCCATCCGACCGGATGCCCATCCGATCGGATGGCCATCCGATCGAACGGCCATCCGACCCACTTAAGTCTCCACAGCCTCTCACCCTCTCACACTATAAATACCCCCTGTCACATCAATTGTTCGTTGATGTGACAGCTCTATCCGACCAGCACGCTTTTAGGCTCTTTTCTCTCGATTTCTCGCGATTCTTGTAAGTTTTCACTCTAAATCTTGTACTTCCATCATCAGCACACTCTTTCTTAACATCTTCTCCATCAAATCACTACTTTTCACCATGAAATCACCTGATTTGGGCTATTTTAAGGTGACGTCACCTCGGGTTCTTATGAACACTGAAGTGTGACCTCATCTCATCAAAGTTAGTCCAGATCTAAAGGGTTTCTACATGTTTTTACACTGATTTCGTCTAAATCTAAACATTTAACAACTGATTCAAACTTTCCTTCAACATTCTTCACTTTTTACTCAAAACCGTTAGAATCTGGACTCGTTCAGGCTCTTTACTCATCCTCTAGTAGAGAACCGGTCTGAGAACGGATTTCTACTGAAGAAACGACCGATTCACGGGTTGAACATAAAACTCCGTCGAGAACAGTTAAGTCTGATTGAATAGGGTGATTCCCATCCGATCGACTGAGTTGGACTTGGTATGGTTTCCGTTGTTTAACACGTCGTCTCCGTTAAACCGCAAAACTTTTAACTTAACTGATTTTACAAAGTTTTCAGACAAACTGGTTGGTCGATCGAATAGCCATCCAATCGGATGACCATCCGATCGAATGACTATTCGACCAGGTGACTTGTAAGTTTAACACGTAATCAATTTTGCAAAACTTCAAAGAATATCAGCTTTCAATCGAATAGCCATCCGATCGAACGGCCATCCGTCCGGATGACCATCCGATCGAATGACTTTATTTATACTACAACGAAACCTTCAAAAGTTCAAACATTTTACAATACACTTCCTCAATCGAATGACCAACCGACCGAATGGTCATCCGTCCGGACGGTCATCCGATCAAACCACCATCCGATTGCTCATCTCACTCGACGCACTGTTACACGCTGTTCAACGCTTACACTATCGTTCTGTGATCAGGCTAATCCCCCACGCGCTCCCTTCAATCCAAGATTGTGTTTATTTACTGAACACGAACTGTGAATATACTCGAACCCTTTTTCGCTTAACGCACTTTTGGGTGTTACATACGTTACCTATATCAAATCACATCAACACACAACGCAAACACTTTTATACGCTAACCGCTCTCGCATGTTGTACGTGTTTTAGATGAATGCTTGTATGTTATGTTTACACAATGATTGTTGTTTGACACCTTAGCAACGATAGTACTATAGTTTGGACTCAGCACCTGTCGTGGACAGGGGTTGTTAAGGGTTTTACTTCACATGATCACAGTGGTGATAATGTGTTGCACATTCTACACTCGCAGTCATGTCGTTTGCATATGTCATTGTCGATAGCTTACTTGCTTCACATTTCTACGTGTTACATGCTGGTTATGTGTAAACGTTTTCGCTATAATATATGCTATTAAACTTGTGTACTCACCTTTATACTCTGTGTATTGACCTTATTTTAACGTATGTGATAGGTGTCTAGGATGCTATGCTTTGCTTGATGAACGAAGTAGGTGGTCTAGAAACGTCATTCAATAAAATCTGAGTTGTCGGAACAATTATTTGTCTTTGAGAACAATGTCTGTAATAACTATTTATGCTTTATATGTTTATGGTATGGGAAGTGAACGTTAAATATATTGTCACTAATAATGTTATGGATTCTATTGGATAATCTGTTTCGCTCAGTGTCGGACCCCGATGATTCCGCCATCGGTTGGGGTGTGACAGATTGGTATCAGAGCCATAACTATAGGGAATTAGGAAAGACTCGACCTAGTCCGGGTTGATGTCTTAGTGTTGACCTAGTCTATAGTCTAAGTACCAACAGACCGCCTTGTGCGAGCACAGTAGGAGTTCTGCACGAGCCTATTTCTATTACTCTCTCGAACTCATTCTTGCGCGAACACCGCATACTACAGCTTCGTGCAGGAACGACCTTTCCTAAGGTCGAACACTACCACTTAGCCTTTCCTAAGGCTAGCAACACACACGATTTTCGAAAACACTAGCATGACACAACCGAGTGATTTGGTCGAGATTAGGTGTGAAAACCGAAAACTCTCGATAAAATCACTCGCTCGACGCGCATTTTTACTATTAACACGAGAATTTGCGTTGAGTCAGGAGTGAAATCCATATCTCGATGAAATTCTCCTTCTCTATCTTGTGGTTTGCCACACAACCAGGGATGAAGTTGTTAAGTCAGGGGTGAAACCCGCATCTTGATGACTAGTTCCAGTCTCTATTTGGTTTTACAAAACTCTCACCAAAGTCTCGATGGATTCCGACGACTCAATTCGCATAATAACCGAAAGGATGAGTGTCGTTCACCGTGTGTCAGTGAGAGAGCACAGTATATTAGGCCAAAAACGTGTACTCGAAGTCGTTGTGAGTAGTCGAATCACTTTGGGTAGTCACTGTCTACACACCCAGACATTCTGTTTCGTTTCTGAGCTCGCAGCCGCTGACTCTGTGAATTATCGATTTTATGTGTTTTATGTGGTTTTAAATGTTTATGTGTTTTGATTTTGGAGACTTATACGCTTTTCCGCCCATCACTTTACTAAACGCGCACAACTCGCACTGCACATCTATCTCAAAACACTAACAAATCGCAGACAATCTATGAACTCTCGCATGCTATGATACTCGCTTATATTACTCGCTATCGCTAATCGCTACTCGCACTCGCAGCTCTCGAACACGCTCGCGAAACTTGAATAATAGGTGAATACGTGCAAAATATGTAGGTGAATATGTGCAAAATATAGTTGAATATGCGCTTACGTGGATTACGTGTATCTGTGCTTATGTGCTTATGTGACAACCCGAGTTTTCAAGGTCTCTATCCGATTTAACTTTGTACTTATTTGCCAAGTGTGTTTAATAATTATTGGATATGCAATATAAGTGTATTTGTGATGTGTAAATTATGTGTGTATTTATTATTCATATGTTGCATTAATAAGATGATGGAATAATGGTTAAAAATATGGGAACCTTGGCCAAATACCCTACCCCACGAGATTACACTTAGCCGAAGGCACACTAGTGTTTTCGTCCAATTTGAAGCCGGCTAAAACAGGAGTGGGCTTGGCCCAAGTGACGTTTAGATATAGTTTTGATAGAACCTTTACGCGAGAAACTATCATTCGGCAAACCCTAGATCTCTCCCTCCCTGCAACCGAAGGCAACTAGCATCATCATTCAAATCATTTGGATCTTTCATTGCTTATTTATTATAACTTGATCGGTCAGTATTATCATTTCTTATTTTATTCCTATTGAGCCATGACCTATAAGTGCTTGTGTGATGTATAGATAATGCAGTAAATCGGATAAGGATTATTCATGATTGATGGCCATTGTACTCATTTTGTTGCATGTGGTTGTCAGAATTCATGTGTTTGCTAGATGTGTTTTTTTTATTATTTGGATATAATATGATTTAACATATTGTTGTATAATGAAGACTAGGGTCACGAGTTCCAATGCAACACATGTGTCGCCAAATACTGTGATGAAGATCGATATTGTTTTAATAAATAATACATGTCATAGTTAGTCCAATAACTTCTTGAGGTGATAAACATAGTTGTCGGCCATTTAATAGAACAATATAGATATACATGGGCAATATGAGTGTGTGAATGAGTGCAAAGGTTTGGAACCGATTGCGTGCAGATGATAGCTAAAGCCATTGAAACTGCCTTAGATGACCATACTTGGTGTGTGAATTGATTAATGATGCGACCATGTAACCGTTAGAATCATTAGGGTTTTGGTGTAACTGATGTTGATGATGATAATGTACCAGCAAAAACACAAAGGGGCAGACACACTTTATGCTCGACGAAAACCAAGTGTTTTCGGCCCAAAAGAGTTTTCGGCCCAAGTGTTTTCATGACAAAGTTGTTTCGTTGCATGTAAACTCAGTTACGTTGAGCATGTAACTTTGTTAGGTCTGTTAAGTGGTAAACCCTGTTAATTAGTAACTCTGTTAGTTATTAATTCTGTTAAGTTATGCATTTAACTTCGTTAATTATGTGACTATGTTAAACATGTCAATTCTGTTAAATTTGCTAACTTTGTTAAGTATGATAATTCTGTTAAGTGTACTATCTCCGCTAAAACATGTTAACTTTGTTGAGCATGCATGTAACTTGGAACCTTGTATGGATTGACTAACTGTTTATGAGTTACATAATGTTAGCTGTCAAACACACTTTGTGACAAAGAGTGTATGTGAAACCCTACAAACATGTACTAATTGTATATACGTGCGTACTATAGGTCGTGACTGATCATTTGTGAACGTGTATTTCTTTAGCATACCGAGCAAACCAAGGTGAGTTCACACTCTTACCAAGGCATGGGATTCCCGGAGGGTAGGGAATAGGATTGAAAGAAATGAGGTTGAACAATTACTTGGACTTTCACTATTACTAGACTACCTACCATCGTCCTCGGATGCGAAGGACACATACGTAAAACCTACGTATACTTGTACTTACCACTGTCCTCGGGTGGCGAAGGGCACTTACGTAAAACCTACGTAAACTCATACATACTACTGTCTTCGGGTTAAGAAGGACACTTACGTAAAACCTACGTAAACCCCCGCGTACCACTGTCCTCGGGTTGAGAAGGGCACTTACGTAAAGCCTACGTAAACCTTATACGCAATCCTGTTCTCGGGCCAAGAAGAACACTTATGGTACAACTCGTCTAGTAAATACAAACATGGGAAGCCCCCACTAATAGTGCATACAACATGGGAAGCCCCCACCAGTTGAACCTATTCAACGGCTTAGTTAGTAACGCATTGTTATGCAACGAACTTACTTATTGTGAACTCGCTCAACTAGTTGTTGACTCTCTGTTACATGCCTTGCAGGACCATAGGTACTCATGGAGCTTGCACGGGAGGCGCGGTCGTTGTGGGCACGGATTGTGGATGTTATGATGAAAACTTTATGACTCTTTAAACTTAACACTTGTGTTGGATTTTCATACTATGCTTCCGCTACCTATACTATGTTTTTGATTGAACACCAATTTTATTGTTATGGATTACATTTACTTTTACTTATTACTTATATGTTCAATATGATTGGTGGCTTGATCCTGGTCATGTCACGCCTCCAAGCGGTGGTACTCCGCGTGTGGATTTTGGGGGTGTGACAGCTTATGTGCCTATGTGGATTCTGTGTCTACGTGATTATGTGCCTATGTGTTAGACGTGTTCCTGATGCTTTACCTAGTAATAATAAGTACGTTTGTTAAACACTATGAGGAGATTCGGTTTTATCCTCTAAACCACGTGACGATGTCTGTTGCAGACAATGTCGTCATTTGGTTCCCACACTTCCCGCGCTACTCGCCGCAACCATGCTGATAAATGCATCGCATCGCTAGTCGCTAAGGAAATGGCTAAGGTCTTTCCACTGATCGTCAGCGAGATCAACGAGGTGAAGAGCAGCTCCTCTGTTGAATCAAAGAGCGACTCTCCGAAAGCTCCTTTTAGCTTCAAGCAATTCAAGGCCTATGGCCCTAAAGACTTCACTAGTGAAGACGGGCCTAGCGCCATGTTTCAGTGGTTTGACTTGATTGAAGTCACTCTTCGTCAAAGCGGATGCCCAGACAACCTCCGCACTGTTAACGCAACTGGGGTTTTTCAGTCCAGGGCTCTGGACTAGTGGACTGCCGAACGAAACAGGCGAGGTAACGATGCAGCCTACGGACTCTCCTGGGAGGAACTGAAGGAAGTCATGATGAAAGAATTTTGTCCCCCACATGAACTCCAGAAGCTAGAAAACGAGTTTTGGGGAATCAACCAAGAAGGTCGCGACAATGCTGGTCTTACTGCTCGCTTTAAGCACCTTAGTATCATCTGTCCTTGTCGCAACCCCCGATCCCTTATCTGTCCCGGGAACGGGCGGACGCGAACTCAGAATTTTTGGTGGTATCAGTTGGTTAATTTGGCAGCGGAAATTACATCAGGATCGTAGTTAGGAAATGTTTATCAGAGTAAAACCACCACATTTAATATTAATAAACATATGGGTAAAACCCAAGTTTCTTATTACAATATGTTTATAGGGATAAACCATATTTTATTGAATTTAAAACATCGTCTTTTAGGTAACTTTTATAGCCACATTTTTCCCAAGCCTCCAGTGCTCTCTAGCTGGCTTTTTACTAATTGGATGTCACATTGTGTTACCTGAAACACGTTTTAAAAACATTTGTCAGTGGGAAATACTGGTGAGTGAATCCCAGTTTAATCAAGAAACATTTTATCAATTAAAACAGTATTGAGAGCAATCACATTGTTTATTTCTACACAGTTACTCATTCAGTACTGTCAATCCTGACTGGTGGGTCATATTACACATTGGCTAACTCGTTGTCCAATGGTAACGTGTTGTCGTCCCGACTTACTACTCACAGTGTAGTAAATTTTGTATACTAAACCCCAACATACCAGCAGTAATTGAAGAACTACAAAGACTCAATCACCGCTTAATCGCATTGTAAAACATTTAAGGTTTTGTAAAATATTACAAAAATGTTAACAAAAAGAGGATAAACTCACATTGCTATCTTAGACTTCACGCAAGGGTTTCTTGGGATTAATCTATAATTTACACAAATGTACATAGGTTAGTATAATAACCCTTTGAAAATATTAATGATACCCTCCCCGAGACGGTATTCCAACAACTACGTCGGGCAGAACCACGACAGTTGTTACGGAACCCTAAATCAATCAGGCAGCGTATCTATTACGAAACTAGGGTTATAATACTTACAACGGAGCAGAACCTCGCTAATTAGGGGGTATAATACTCGAATATAAAGCCTACTATTTCAGAATTTGAGATTGAGAAATGAATTTTGAACGATTTCTGGTTGAACCCGATGGCTCCTTTATATAGTTGCTGAACCTGGGTCTCTCGCGGCCCGCGTAACATACGCCCAGGGCTTACACGGCCCGCGTCAAAGCTAGTCAACGGACTAGCTTGTCCGGCTCACCAGGTAGGTCCACCACGATGTCGACACGTGTCGGCCTAGGGTCTCTCTTCGTTCTTGATCTCACGCGGCCCGCGTAAGTGTTAAGGTTAGCTTACGCGGCCCGCCTTAACTTAAAATTCACCGAATTCAGCTTTTAATCCTTGATACCGCCCGCGTAAGGTTGGGGTGGGTCTACGCGGCCCGCCTCAGCTAAAAAATCAAAATTTTAATTTATTTTTAAATGTTATATTGTATTTCGGGTTCGGTTTTCACATACGGGGTGTATTTAAAGACATATTGAGACATTTTAAAATATAATAGGGTGTCGGAAATATTATGAGGATGTCGGTTTTAGTGAGGATTGTTACATCCTTCCCACCTTGTTTTAGAGCTCGTCCTTGAGATCTACTGGAACAAGTGCGGATATTTCCTTTGCATTTCAGATTCAAGCTCCCATGTATACTCAGGTCCTCGTTTGGAGTCCCATTTTACTTTGACCAGAACTAATCTCTTGTGCTTGAGATTCTTGACTTTCCTGTCTTCAATCTGTAGAGGTCTTTCTACAAACCTGAGTTGTTCATTTACCTCTATATCCTTAAGAGGTACTACCAGTGATTCATCGGCTAAGCATTTCTTGAGATTAGATATATGAAATACGTCATGTATTCCTGCCATTTCCTCTGGCAGTTGTAGCTGATAGGCTACAGGTCCTATTCTTCTAATAATCTCAAAAGGTCCAACATATCTGGGACTTAGCTTTCCCCTTTTGATGAATCTTACCACTCCTTTCTAAGGAGAGACCTTTAATAATACTTTATCTCCTACTTGGAATTCCAATGGTTTGCGTCGGTTATCAGCATAACTCTTTTGTCGATCACATGCTGCTTTCAGTCGTTCCTTGACTTGAATAATCTTGTCAGTTGTTTCTTGCACTATCTCAGGTCCAGATAGTTGCTTTTCCCCAATTTCTGCCCAACAGACTGGGGTTCGGCACTTTCGTCCATAAAGTGCTTCGAATGGTGCAGCATTGATACTTGTGTGATAACTATTATTATATGAAAATTCTATTAAAGGTAAGTGATCGTTACAATTACCTCCAAAATCAATTACACAAGCTCTAAGCATGTCTTCCATTGTCTGAATCGTCCTTTCACTTTGTCCGTCCGTTTGAGGATGATAAGCTGTGCTTAGATTTAACTTGGTTCCCATGGCTTTTTGGAAACTTGACCAAAAATGAGAGGTAAAACGGCTATCTCTATCAGAAACAATTGATAAAGGAATTCCATGTAAAGAAACAATTTCATTTACATATAGTTTAGCTAGCTGTTCCATGCTGAAAGTTTCCTTCATTGGTAGAAAATGAGCTGACTTGGTTAGCCTATCTACAATCACCCAGATTGTATCATTGCCTTTCTTTGTTTTGGGTAATTTGGTAACAAAATCCGTTGTTATCAATTCCCATTTCCACACTGGCATTTCTAACTGTTGTAAAAATCCTAAGGGTTTCTGGTGTTCAGCTTTGACTTGTGAACAAGTTAAACATTTAGAAACATAGGCTGCTATGTCCTTTTTCATTCCTATCCACCAGAAATTCTTTCTTAAATCTTGATACATCTTATCATTTCCTGGATGCATCGTATATTTGGACTTATGGGCTTCTTCTAATATACGATGACGTATGTTTCCTAATTTAGGTATCCACATTCTCTTTTTATGGAATCTCCAAATTCCATCTGTTCCTTGTTCTAATTCTTTTAGCATACTTTTTAATTTTTCAGTATCATCCTTGATTACTGATTCTTGTGATTCTCTGATCTGGTCATTTAAATCTATTTGTAGATTTAATTTAAAAGAACGTACCCTTTTTGGTTTTTCATGATATTTTCGGCTTAAAGCATCTGCCACAACATTTGTTTTTCCTTCATGATACTGGATATCACAATCATAATCACTAAGCATCTTCATCCAGCGTCTTTGTCTCATATTCAACTCCTTTTGCCCAAAAACATACCTTAAACTCTTATGATCTGTGAATATAGTAAACTTACTACCGTATAGGTAATGTCTCCAAATCTTAAGAGCAAAAATTATAGCTCCTAACTCTAAATCATGGGTTGAATAATTATCTTCATGATTCTTAAGTTATCTAGATGCGTAAGCTATAACCTTTTGGCGTTGCATTAATACACATCCATAACCTAATTTGGAAGCGTCGCAATATACTACAAAATCTTTAGTTCCTTCTGGTAACGCTAGTATGGGTGTATGGGTTAATTTTTGCTTAAGGATTCTAAATGCTTCTTCTTGTTTTAATCCCATTCAAACTTAACAGATTTACAGGTTAGCTTAGTTAAAGGAATGGCTATTCTAGAAAAATCTTGAATAAATCTTCTATAATAACCGGCCAATCCTAGGAAACTTCTAACCTCAGTTGGTGATTCAGGGATTTTCCATTTAGTAATCGCCTCGATTTTTGTTGGATCCACATGAATTCCTTCATGATTGACTAGGTGTCCAAGAAACTGTACATGTTCTAACCAAAACTCGCACTTGGAAAATTTAGCGTAAAGCTTTTCCTTTCTTAATAAACTTAAAAGTGCGTGCAAATGCTTTGCATGATCCTCTTTATTCTTAGAGTAAATGAGAATATTATCTATAAAAACAATTATGAATTTATCCAAATATGGCTTACATGTTCGGTTCATCATGTCCATAAATGCAGCTGGGGCATTGGTTAAACCAAATGGCATGACAGTAAATTCATAATGGCCATACCTTGTTCTAAATGCGGTCTTAGGAATGTCCTCTTCCTCTACCTTTAATTGATGATATCTTGACCTTAAATCGATTTTAGAGAAAAATCGAGCTCCTTGTAGTTGATCGAACAGATCATCGATTCTTGGTAATGGGTACCGATTCTTAATCGTGACCTTGTTTAATTCACGGTAGTCAATGCACATACGCATCGATCCGTCCTTCTTTTTAACAAATAGTATCGGCGCTCCCCATGGTGACGAACTTGGCTATATAAATCATTTCTCCAACAATTCGTCTAATTGTTTCTTCAATTCTTGCATTTTTGCAGGTGCCAAACGGTAAGGTGCTTTGGCAATCGGTGCTGTTCCTAGTATTAAATGGATTCTGAATTCAACTTCTCTATCTGGAGGTTGCCATGGCAATTCTTCTGGAAATATATCTGAAAACTGAGATACTACTGGAATATCTTTTAAATCCTTTCCTTTAGTGTTAGTGATTATGGATATCAAATACACTATAGAACCTTTTCTTATATAACTTGCAGTTTTCATCACAGAGATAAATTTTGTGGATCTAGATGGTTTATCTCCTTTAATTGTGATCGTTTTACCTTTTGGTGAATTTACTTGAATTGACTTTTGATCACATAAAATACTGGCTTTATTGGTTATTAACCAATCCATTCCTAAAACAACATCGAATCCTGCCAGATTCATGGGATAAAGGTTTGCAATAAATTTCTGATTTAAAATTTCTATGCTTGCTCCTTGAAAGATTTCAGAAATCCTAACAGTTTCTCCATTAGCTGTCTCTACTAAGCATTCTTGTGGTAGTTTAGTTAATGACTGATTTAGAAATTTGCAAAATGATGTATTAATAAAACTTTGGTTCGCACCAGAGTCAAATAATACTTTAGCAAAAATATCATTAACTAAAAACGTACCAGCTATGATATCTGGAATCATTTTGGCTTCATCTGCAGTTAGAACAAATGCTCTAGCATTTTTAGTATTATTGTTGTTTGTAGCTGGAGCTAATTTTGGGCAATTAGGCTTGATATGACCTTGTTCTCCGCAGTTGTAACATATCATGTTGTTAGCTTTCTTCCTGCAGTCTTCTTCCTTGTGTCCCGATATTTTGCAAAAGTTACAGTATATGGAGCATCTTCCTGAATGCTTTCTTTTGCAATTTTTACAGTAAGGTGTAGAGGTAGAACCTATATTTTTCCCATGATTAAAATTTCCAGAACGAAATTCTTGTGTGAGCTTCAGGGTTAGGTTCCTCCTTTGATCCTCTTCTCGAGTACGGACTAATTCATCTGTCAAGTTATTTGCTAGTTCTATAGCTTCTTCTATGGTTTGAGGTCTAGCTGCCTTGACTACGTGTCTTATTTCTCCAATTAATCCCCAGATATAACGGGAGATTAACACTGGTTCTGGTGAAGCAAGAGTTGGCACTATTCTAGCATATTCGAAGAATAATTTAGTGTATCCCTTACTGTTTTGGTCAAAAATCAGACGAGGATAATGCAACCAAACTCTTTGTTACGGGGAATGATGCTTAAAATGTGTAACAGCGATGAGGATCACTTCAATGTAAATTGCACAAACAACACAAGGATTTATACGGGGAAAAAGCCCTTGATCAAGAGTTGATCTCCGGCACAAAAAACCCCGGGTGATGGAAACTACCGATCACCAAGCTCAAATAAATGAATAAATGTTTACAACTTCGGATAGTAACGAGCTAGGTACAAGGATCACTATCGTGAAATGTGTAAATATGAGTGAAAGTGAATGTATGTTCGTCGAGAGTTTCAAGTGTGCGAGTATATGAGTGTGTGTAGCTCAGAAATGTCTAAGTGTTTTTTACTAGCCCGTTACTCCCTTTTTAAAATAGAAATAACTACCTAAACTAACTATCCGACTTTCGTGCCAAGCTCCCACGTTCTCCACAACGGTCATATTTGGCCAAGCACGTGCGGGATAGTTTGGGAATATTCTCCAAGAATGTCGCCAAGACTTGGTCCGACTTGTTACTTCTGCAAAACAATACGAAACACAAGTGAACAATTGTTAGTATGAGGATCCTCAAGATAATCCATAATCCTGATCCTAAAACTCTTCTGAGGATCACTATCTGTCACAGAAGTAAGGATCACTAAAGTGGATAATAATTAAGGATCACGGGTCATTTAGAAATCCACCCCTAACAATTGCCCCCAAAATATAAGGAGTTAAATTGTAAATATGTGAGTTATATTTTCTTGATCTCATCCGTAACTAACTAACGGATATATAGCCGTTAATATAGAACTAGCCGTTGCGATCGTGACGTCACAGAAGTGACAATCCTGCAGAATCATAATTATAAATAGAGATATAGATAGGATCATTATGCATTCAAATTCGAAAGAAACTCCCTTTAAATTCTCAGTCGACGTTCAACCAGGTATCTCTTTCTTCTCTTTCTACCTTTCTTACTCTGTTTTTCTTTCTTTAACACTATCGCTTTGAGAATGATGCTCCGAAGCTCACCGGGCAAGGATCACAAGAAGGATAGCCCTTTGAAGAGTCAAAAAATCATCAAGGACTCAGCGAATGAAAGGTGTTGTTTTAACGATGCACAAGTAGATAAAATCCGTCACTGTTTTCCGGCAAGTGCCTTCTTCAAACCCTTTGATCCCACTGTTCTTAGCGACTGTGTTTCAGAAACATGGGTTGCCTTCCCAACTACACCATTTACTATAGGGTACACCTATCCTTTCCCTGAATTCACACAATCCTTCTTTTCCCTGACCGACATATCTTACATTCAAGCCATGCCGATGATTTGGAGGGTTTTATATACCCTGGAGAGGATCATCGAGCAAGAAGGCGTTGATTTAGGAATGTCAGAATTGGCGGAACTATATGATCTTACTACCTTCGGTTCCCACCGTTATTTGTTCAAGCGAAAACCCGGTGCAGATCATCCTCTTCTCAAAGTTACCAAGAACGACAAAGATTGGAAACGTCGCTTTTTCTTTGTCAGAAGGAATTCCATTCTAAACGGAGAGCATTTACCAAAAACATGGTCCACCCATGGTAGGCCGGAGGATCCTGAGAAGGATCACCAGGTAGTCTGGTTTTTATAAGGATTACTGACCCCTTTTGTCTTGTGTCATGCAGCTATCTCTGTTTCGCATCTCATCACAACATCCACAACCAGGGAAAGGCTTGCTGCTTTCTGGAACCTTGACCCTGAAACTAGAACTTTTAAGACAATAACCCAAGACTCTCAGGAGGTATCCTCAGGCTCTGTCACCATGTCAAGTAAGTATCCTTGTTTAAAATTTAAATAAATAGTGAAATATGAATTAAGAAAAGATACTTATCTTGTTTTGGTTGTATAGGTGCTGGAAAATCTGCCAAAGTTGCTTCAAGGTTCAGTGTCACTGATCTCACCGCTGTCAAATCCTCCAAAAGAAAAGTTCCTGCCAGCCCGACGGCCTCAATCCCCAAGGCACCCCTCAAAGGAAAGGGAATCAAGAGGAGAAAGGCCTCCGATGCCGAGGATTTGCAGGGTCTGCCTCTAATCCGTCATCAATTCCTTGAGTACTTTAATGAGGTGAGGATCACTGTCTTTGCTCATATATTCTGTTGACATATCCTGCTGATATATCCTGCTGATCTGAGGATCACTTAATTCTGACCTTATCCTTTATCCTCTTTACAGAAATTCGCTGAGATCGAGGATTACGTCGGCCATGTTGAGGATCAGGATAAGAAGATTGCCGACCTCCAGCAGGTTGCCGTGCTCAAGGATCTTGCACTTGCTGATCTTCAGAAGGAACTCCAGGATACCAAACAGGAGATGGCCAAGGTGCTGGTTAACTTTGACTATGAAAGGCAGGAGATCACAGATGATGCTAAAGTTTCTGCCGCCATAGCAATGTACAAAACCAAGCTGCAAATGGCCTTGGAAGCTCAGGATCCTGCCTTCGACAAAAGCGGCTGGGAAATTGAAGAATGGAAAGCGAGGCTGGCTGAATTGGGTGATGAAGAGGAGGCTGAAGAGATCCTGACAATTGAGGCTGGAAGCAAGGATGAAGCTGGTGAAGCAAGTGGAGCCGGAGGTGGTGATGCGGCAAAGGTTTAGGCTGCTTGATTGGGCAATGATGGATATTTCTAGACGTAGCCGGAGCCCAATTTTTTTTTAAATTTGGTATTAGCTTTTTGTGGTTGTGGTGTTGAACAATTGGTTTGTACTTTGAACAATAGGTTTTAGGATAAGGATCTTGTATGATCCTTAGGACAATAGGCAGGATTGCATATGGTGGAGGGATCCTCTGTTTGGGGGATGAAGCCATTGTGATCCTGCCGCCTTTATATTCCTGCACTACTCTTTGAACTTATCATTATAGACACCCTTTACCTACCCCAGCGGACGGGCCACGTTTTGCTGGTAGAAGCTCGGGTAGGTAATTTTGACAACCTTTTAAGGGTTAGTCTTTTGTTTATAAATAAAAACTTAACCTTTTGTCGCTTATCTTGTGTTGTTATATTTTTTAATATCTTACTTTCCAACTGTTGTAATGTTCATTTTGTTTATACTTGTCAAGCCTTGAAAAATTAGAAAAGATATCTAGAAAGTTTAGGATATAATCAAGGATAACATATCCCATAATCGATAAATTCTAAAAAGTGACATGGTTTAAGATTCATAAGTTCAGTTGTCAAGTATAAGGGTTATTCAAATAAATAATGAATAGAATTAAAAATAGTTAAGGATCATACCTGAGGATCCAAGGTAGGATCCTAACCTTAATAAGGATAACTATAAGATAAACCTTAGAATAAAGTAAGGATCAAGGATCCCTAGTTGCCTATCTTCAAGAACCTGAAATAGAGCATCACTTGGGACTAAGCCAATATAAGATAAGAATTAGCAACTGGGGACAAGCCCAAGGATAACTGGGGACAAGCCCAAGGATAACTGGGGACAAGCCCAAGGATAACTGGGGACGAGCCCAAGGATCGTATGTAAACTGGAGTATGGCCCTAACTGGCGACTATCCAAACTTAGTGGCAAGAAAATGCCAAAACCTTAGCCAACGTGAAAACGTTAGAAACCTTAGCTAACGTGAAAACGTTAGAAACCTTAGGAACGGATGTATGGTACGCCTACCATTATACGTAGGATCCTAAGCATAGCCAGTACAATGGAATTATCAGCCCCTAAAACGAGTACTGGTCCCAATGCCTTGAACTATACCAGGATCATCGTGCGCTACAGGCGGAACTGGGGACAAGCCCGAATAACTGGGGTTAAACCCAAAGGACGGATTGCTTCTGCGAATAACCAACGTTATGCTAAGGATACCTGAACTTTCAAAACTTGAACTCACGTGAGAGATGGATAAATGATAAATGATACATGATCCTTATCCTTATATGAGAAAATAATGAAATGAAATAGCTCAAGTTTAGGATATTACCTAAGTAAGGATCACCGATACTTTGAGGATCCTTTAAGGATATCCCTATCGTGAGGATCATCTGTGCCAGGAGGATCCTGCTCACATGAAATATTTCTTCAAGTGGACAGCATTCCAAGCTCTTGGTAGCAAGTCACCTTCCATGGTTAGCAATCTATATGCCCCCTTTCCTGCTTCAGCTTCAATCAAATAAGGGCCTTCCCATTTTGGAGCCAATTTTCCATCAGCAGGATTGGTGGTATTCTGAAATGCTTTCCTTGATACCATATCTCCAACTTGAAACCTCCTGATCCTGACATTTTTGTTGTAAGCACCAGCCATTCTTTGTTGATAACTGACCATCCTTATCCTAGCCATATCCCTGATTTCTTCAATGGTATCCAGGTCTTGAGCCAAGTTTTCGTCATTTTCCTCAGGATCACGGGTACTTGTTCTAGCAGTTGGAACCACCATTTCTGTTGGGATCACTGATTCTGCCCCAAATACCAAGGAGAATGGTGTTTGACCAGTAGCATTCTTAGGGGTTGTCCTATCAGCCCAAAACACATAGGGTAGTTCTTCTGCCCATTTCCCTTTCTTGGATCCAAGTTTTTTCTTCAAATTGTTGATGATGATCTTGTTGGATGACTCTGCCTGACCATTAGCTTGTGGGTGGACTGGTGTTGATGTTATCATCCTAATCCCCCAACTGTCATAAAAGTTAGTGGTTCTGCCCCCAATAAATTGGGAACCGTTATCACATATAATCTCAGAAGGAATTCCAAATCTAGTTATAATATTTCTTTTAATGAAGGATATAACTTCCTTTTCTCTGACTTGGGCAAAAGCTTCAGCCTCTATCCACTTGGAGAAGTAGTCAGTCATAGCTAACATGAATACTTTTCCACCAGGTGCCTTAGGGAGCTTACCAACTATATCCATACCCCACCTCATAAATGGCCAAGAGGAGGATATAGGATGCAATAATTCAGCTGGTTGATGAAGGATATTGCTGTGTCTCTGACAAGGATCACATCTCTTAGCATACTCCACAGCATCTCTTTTCATGGTTGGCCAGTAGTATCCTGTCCTCAGGATCCTTGAGAATAATGCCCTGCCCCCAGTGTGGTTTCCACAATCTCCTTCATGGAAGTCTTTTAAAACTTCTTGAATTTCAGGATCCTCAATGCATCTCAAGTATGGTCCTGCAAGAGATCGTCTATACAACATATTATTTAAAATTGTGAATTGAGATACCTTAATTTTGAAAGCCCTAGGGTTTTCTCCTGTAGGAATCTCTCCATGTTGTAAGTATCTCATAATTGGTGAGATCCATGATCCTGATCCTGAATGGGATTGAGTATCCTCACTAGGGATAATTGCAGAATCCTTCCCTATCTCCATAGCCACATGATCCTCGATAGCCGGGGTCAGGATATGGATAATAGGAATCTTGATATCCTCCGGGATCTTCAAGGATGATCCTAAATTGGCCAATGCATCAGCTTATGTATTTTCTTCCCTTGGTACCTGTGACAAACTAAAGGAAACAAAAGAGAGTGCCAAATTTTTGACTATCTCCAAATATTTGGTTAGCTTTTCACCTTTAACAGTATAGGACCCATTAAAGTGGTTTGTAATTAACAAAGAATCTACGTGTACCTCAAGATACCTGATCCCCATATGCTTAGCAATTTGCAAACC
Source organism: Helianthus tuberosus (assembly GCA_030545235.1). Lineage (NCBI taxonomy): Eukaryota > Viridiplantae > Streptophyta > Magnoliopsida > Asterales > Asteraceae > Helianthus > Helianthus tuberosus. The sequence continues at coordinate 346,052 of CM060396.1, read as the reverse complement.
AGCAATTAAGGCTTCATATTCAGCCTCATTGTTAGTGGTTTGGAACTCACAAGCTATAGAGTGGGGTATTATGTCCCCCTGTGGCGATTTTAGTAGTATTCCAAGCCCTGTGCCTTTGACATTTGAGGATCCATCAGTATAGAGTATCCAAGGATCCTTGGTATCTTCTAGCTGCTGGACTTCTAGCTCAGCCTCTTCTTGTAAATCACTACTGAAATCAGCCACAAAGTCAGCTAATGCTTGGGATTTGATGGTTGTCCTAGGCTCATATCTCATATCATATGCACTCAGCTTCACTGCCCACTTAGCCATCCTTCCTGACATCTCTGGTTTCCTGAGGACATTTTGAAGGATTAAGCTTCATATTATATTTATCAAGGATATTGAATGCTTCCTCCAAGTCTCTTAGGTGATCCTCAGCTTTTAAGGATTTTACCACCATATCATCTATATAAACCTCCATAGTTTGTCCAATCTGATCCTTGAACATCATATTCACCAGCCTTTGGTATGTTGCACCTGCATTTCTTAATCCGAACGGCATAGCAATATAGCAATATATACCAGTTGGAGTCATGAAGGCTGTATCTTCTTGGTCGGATGGTTCCATTTGGATTTGTTGAAATCCAATTGAAGCATCCATAAAAGTTAACAGTTCATGACCCGCGGTTGCATCCACCATGGAGTCAATGTGGGGTAAAGGGAAAGGATCCTTGGGACATGCCTTATTTAAATCTGTAAAATCGACACATACCCTCCACTTTCCGTTTTTCTTTTGAACAACAACCACATTGGCCAACCATCTTGGATATTTGACCTCTCTGATCATACCTGCCCGGAGCAATTTTTCTACCTCTTCCTGGATAATGGCATTCCTTTCCGGTGCAAATTTCCTTCTCCTTTGATGGATTGGTCTGAAGGATCTGTCGATGCCGAGTTTGTGAGTGATAACATCTTTGGATATACCAGTCATATCTTCGTGTTTCCATGCAAAGGTAGTCTTTCTCCTTTTGAGGAAGGATACGAGGTCTTCTTTCATTTCGCCAAGGATCCCTGATCCGATATAGATTTTGGATTCAGGATCATCAGGATCCATGAGGATTTCTACCACATCCTGTTCACTCGCCTCCAAGACATCCCTTGGAGGATACTTTGATTGCTATTGCTCCCTGGATTTCGAAGCTGGTTTCATCGATGAAGTATAGCAATTCTTAGCCTCCTGCTGATCACTATCAATCTTCACTATTCCCCAAGGACTAGGGAGTTTCACACATTGATGGTAAGTGGATGGGACTGCCTTCATACCGTGTATCCAGGGCCTGCCAAGGATAACATTACAACAAGATAAACAGTCAATAACACAAAATTTTTGATAAGAGTGTAGGCCTTCAATGTATATTGGGAGTTTAATGTCCCCCAGGGTATTCTTAGTTTCACCACTAAATCCCACGAGTACAGAGGATCTTGGTATGATCTCTGATTCATGAATACCCATCTTCTTTAGGACATCAAGCTGGATAATGTTCACTGAACTTCCTCCGTCTATAAGGATCCTGCGGACAAAATGGTTAGATATGAAAAGAGTAATAACTAAACCATCGTGATGAGGATCCTGGATATCAACACGATCCTCTTCATCAAAGGTTATGACTTTCCCCTCCGAGACACTTGATGTTCGAACAGGTCTTTCTCCGTTATCCATTTTAGTTTCCTTTGCATGCCTTTTAGCTGCTGAGAAGGATGTGCCGCAAATGTCTGATCCTCCAGAAATGAAGTTTATCACTTGTGCATCCGCTGGAGGGGCTGGAGCCTTCTCAGGGATCCTTTCAGGATCCTGAGTCTTTGACTTCTTTCTTCCCAACAATTCTTTTAGATGCCCCTTGCTCAACAAGTATCCAATTTCCTTTCTTAGTGCAATGCATTCTTCTGTGAGGTGCCCAAAATCTTCATGGTATGCACACCACTTTGATTTATCCTTAGTTGCAGTTGGCCTATCATTCTTTCTGGGCCATCTAGCTTTATCACCTAAACTCTGCATCGCAAGGATTAGTTCATTGTTATCAACACTAAAACAATATTCAGAAATTGGAGGATAATCTTCATCATCCTCTTCTTGATCAATAGAGTGCACGTTCTGGTTATCAGATCTGTTGTAGGATCTGAACTTGTTGTTCCTGAATGAGGATCCTTGCTTATCCTGCTTTGAGGATCCTGCTAACCTCTCCTGGATCCTCTTGTCATCTTCTAGTCGAATGAACCTAAGTGCTCGGGTTCTTACCTCATCTAAGTTCCTACACGGTGTCATAACAAGATCATCATAGAAAGACGAATCCTTAAGCAATCCCATTTTAAAGGCCTCAACAGCCGTGGCTATATCTAAGTTGGGAATGTCTAAGGATTCTTTACTGAATTTGGTAATGTAATCCCTTAATGATTCATTATGACCCTGGGTTATCCTATATAAATCACTAGTTAATCGTTCAAATTTCCTACTACAAGAAAACTGATTATTAAACAAGTTAACTAGGTTAGCGAATGAGGTAATAGAATAGGGAGGAAGACTTAGCAGCCATTTGAGAGCTGGTCCAGTAAGAGTGGATCCGAATCCTTTGCACAGGCATGCTTCCTTTAACCTTTCTGGGATTGGGTTGATCTCCATCCTCTCCCTGTATTGTGCTATGTGTTCTTCAGGATCCGTTGAGCCATCATACAGTTTCATTGTAGGCACATGGAACCTCTTGGGTATCTCAGCATCACAGATTGGTGGTGCAAAACGAGATATCTTATGGCTCCCATCTGCAATCTCTGGAATAGGTTTGACTACTCCCGGGACACTTGATATCATATCCTTTAGCTTTTGCAATTCTCTGGCCATGGCATGATTGATACCTGGATCCTGCATAAGACTTTGGTTAGTAGTATAAGAATTGTTAAAAGTATTACCTCCTATTGGATTCAAGTTAGGAAGAATGGATGTTAATCCATATTGTTGGGGCTCTGGAATGATCGAGGGACCAATAGAAGCGTTGGTCTGCATTGGAATAAAATCTCCCTGATGGACATCTGAACTTCCTGTTTGCAAATCCCTCAAGGATCCTGGCATCTGGAAGGATCCCTGGAACTGGGATGATCCTGGAACGAAGGAGGATCCTTGAACCTGGGATGATCCTGGAACGAAGGAGGATCCTTGAACCTGGGATGATCCTGGAACGAAGGAGGATCCTTGAACCTGGGATGATCCTGGAACGAAGGAGGATCCTTGAACCTGGGATGATCCTGGAACGAAGGAGGATCCTTGAACCTGGGATGATCCTGGAACGAAGGAGGATCCTTGAAACTGCTGCACTCCTGAATATCCTCCTGAACTCGTGAGGGATCCCATATGATGAGGATAGGATCCCGCTGGCTGGAAATGTGAACCTGATGCCTGGGTCATTGTTGTTGTTCCGTAGTGCACTCCTTTTGGTCCACCCACATATTGAATGTCTGGAACCACTGATGGCTGAGAAGTAATCACCGGAGTATCAAAATTCAAAGATCTGGGCATCAGTGGGGAGCGATCCTCTGCCGTTTTCTTCTGTTTCTTAATTTCGTCAATCTCCCGGAGGATCCTTTCGTTGGTCTTATCCTGCTCTTGTGCATGATTCCTCATCTGCAAAATCAAGGCATAGAGATCATTAGTAGTAGGATTAGTTGAAACAGAAGAAGTAGGTGGTTTTGAGAAAATGGGAGTTGGTTTCTTCGCGACATTCTCAGTATTCTTCTGGGATCCAGAAGGTGGCGGAGGTAAGGGAGGAACGCCTTGTGAAGAAGTGAATGAGGGCATCAAGTTTGAAGCATTCTTCGCTGAGGAAGCCATCTGCTTGGTTGTAGCGAACCGAAATAAGCACAGAAATGCGTATTTTTCTAAGGACGAAGCACCAATTGCCCCACGGTGGGCGCCAAACTATTTTGGTCAAAAATCAGACGAGGATAATGCAACCAAACTCTTTGTTACGGGGAATGATGCTTAAAATGTGTAACAGCGATGAGGATCACTTCAATGTAAATTGCACAAACAACACAAGGATTTATACGGGGAAAAAGCCCTTGATCAAGAGTTGATCTCCGGCACAAAAAACCCCGGGTGATGGAAACTACCGATCACCAAGCTCAAATAAATGAATAAATGTTTACAACTTCGGATAGTAACGAGCTAGGTACAAGGATCACTATCGTGAAATGTGTAAATATGAGTGAAAGTGAATGTATGTTCGTCGAGAGTTTCAAGTGTGCGAGTATATGAGTGTGTGTAGCTCAGAAATGACTAAGTGTTTTTTACTAGCCCGTTACTCCCTTTTTAAAATAGAAATAACTACCTAAACTAACTATCCGACTTTCGTGCCAAGCTCCCACGTTCTCCACAACGTTCATATTTGGCCAAGCACGTGCGGGATAGTTTGGGAATATTCTCCAGGAATGTCGCCAAGACTTGGTCCGACTTGTTACTTCTGCAAAACAATACGTAACACAAGTGAACAATTGTTAGTATGAGGATCCTCAAGATGATCCATAATCCTGATCCTAAAACTCTTCTGAGGATCACTATCTGTCACAGAAGTAAGGATCACTAAAGTGGATAATAATTAAGGATCACGGGTCATTTAGAAATCCACCCCTAACACTTACTATCCACACCAGTCATCTTAAGGTTTAAGAATTTGTTTGCTATCTGTTCCTTTTCATTGGGTGGGCAGAATTTCCTTTCTACCTTGTCCTTAAATTCTTTCCATTCCATATTGTAAGTTCTATCACTTCCTCTTGATTGGAGGATAGTGTTCCACCATTCTAGTGCTGAATTCTTAAATAGATTAGAAGCAAACATTATCTTATCTTCTTCAGCACACTTGCTTATTCTTAAGACTGCCTCAGTCTTCTCTATCCAGCGTAGGGTTGCAATGGCCCCTTCGTTGCCCGAGAATTCCATTGGTTTACAAGACCATGATTATTTATAAGAACAACCGTAAGACACGGTTCTTCTCCTTTTGGGAATGGGCATTTAAAGTACGGATCCATTGTTCACGTTGTGTTCTGGTTCAATTAGTCGCTTACTGCTATGCTTACTTTTATTATTCGCTTCTTGAATCATTTGAATAATAAATGGCATGGCATCTATGATTCCTTGTGCCACTATATGTTGAACGACACTATTATTCATTTGGTTTCCGTTGTTATTGATGCTTGGATTCTCATTAACCACGTTAATGTTACTCTGGTTATCATTATTCAGATTTCCTTGATTTCCTTCGTCAGCCATCTGAATTTTAAACATTTACCAATCATTAATAGAATAATTAAATAGTTAGTTTAAGTAACAACCACATAATACACATATTAGTCAAAAACGTCGTGCATTGCGACTTTACTCTTTTTGATACAGTATGCGTCAAATACACACTAAAACAGAAATTAAAAATTACAATACTACTATGCCTCGTTAACCACAGAGTGGTCTATACTATGATAGATTTATTATTATTACACATATATTTTATTTATTTTATTATTATTACCAACTTTATCATCTCCTTCATGGATATGGATTTTCCCTGAAATCCATCTAGCGCTCATCGTATTTCCATACGAGTTGCTCTCCTACATATCTCATCCTCTCGCTACTTTCTATGATTTCTTCTCCAAAATTTCGGAGTTCTTGCAAATTCTCTTCACTCATTGGGGGTGCAGGTACTGGTACTGGTATTGGCTCTGGGTACTGAGGTACTGGATTCTCCTGAGGGTATGGATTTTCCAAAATCTCCCTAATGTATTCATCATTGTTAAAATAGGGATCTAGAGGGTCCAAACCTGGATATGCTGCTAAGTTCGGCAAGGTTTCTTCTTTTAAGTGATAGCGTGGCACATAATCCCTAAGATCATCAAACCATGGATCATAATTTGGATCTAGAGGATTAGGGGCTGGTATCCTAGGTACCTCCTCAGGGTTAAAATCATGCATTTCTACCTCCATTGGTTGAGTGGGAATCAAAGGTAAGGGTTGTGGGGCTACTAGTTGTTCCAGACTCGGGTCAGCAGCAGTTGTAGCTAGGATATGGAAATTGGCTAGGCTTCTATTAAGCATATCCTGTGTATGGGCATCTGTCTTTCGCTTAGCGGCTGCTAAAACTCTTTGCTGTTGCAACTTTCACATTCTTTTCCTACGTGCAAATGCTTCCTTACTGAACCATCCTCTCTTTTTGTGAGGGAATGGCTCTTCCGACTGAGCTTTAAAGGGAAACATCCCTTCTTCCTGATCAGCAGAATACCCAGAAAGGGCAGGCTGTGAAGAGGTACCTTCACTCCTAGGTGAATCAGACAACTGACGACACATGTCTGAGGGTCCTTGATCACTCATACTGTAAACTAACAAATAGTCAAATAACACAAAACAAATAATCACATAATTTATTTCCTAACACAAAATTTAGAATTTAAGTGTCAGCAGAACACTTCTTTGGCTTAGACCAGTGGCTAGGCTCTGATACCACATTCTGTCGCAACCCCCGATCCCTTATCTGTCCCGGGAACGGGCGGACGCGAACTCAGAATTTTTGGTGGTATCAGTTGGTTAATTTTGGCAGCGGAAATTACATCAGGATCGTAGTTAGGAAATGTTTATCAGAGTAAAACCACCACATTTAATATTAATAAACATATGGGTAAAACCCAAGTTTCTTATTACAATATGTTTATAGGGATAAACCCTATTTTATTGAATTTAAAACATCGTCTTTTAGGTAACTTTTATAGCCACATTTTTTCCAAGCCTTCTGTGCTCTCCAGCTGGCTTTTTACTAATTGGCTGTCAGATTGTGTTACCTGAAACGTGTTTTAAAAACATTTGTCAGTGGGAAATACTGGTGAGTGAATCCCAGTTTAATCAAGAAACATTTTATCAATTAAAACAGTATTGAGAGCGATCACATTGTTTATTTCTACACAATTAGTCATTCAGTACTGTCAATCCTGACTGGTGGGTCATATTACACATTGGCTAACTCGTTGTCCAATGGTAACGTGTTGTCGTCCCGACTTACTACTCACAGTGTAGTAAATTTTGTATACAAAACCCCAACATACCAGCAGTAATTGAAGAACTACAAAGACTCAATCACCGCTTAATCGCATTGTAAAACATTTAAGGTTTTGTAAAATATTACAAAAATGTTAACAAAAAGAGGATAAACTCACATTGATATCTTAGACAAATTATTTCCTGGGATTAATCTATAATTTACACAAATGTACATAGGTTATGTCACACCCTCAAAATCCACGCACGGAATACTACCGCGAGGCGTGTGACTAATCAGGATCCAGCCACTAATTATTTTGAACCGTTTAGTTATTATTACAAATAATGGTATAATTAGCGACCAATTTTAAATTTTCCAAAACATAGTTTGAGTTTGCAGCGGAAAGGAGAGAAGAACACATCGTAATTAAAACCACAAGTTTGTTCACATGAAACTTACGAACCACGCACTCCATCCGATTGCAACGTCCGTCCAAAGTTGTACCGAGCAACCTGCAAAGCATGCAGTAGAGTGTCAACATAACGTTGGCGAGTTCACGTGTTTACAGTTTTCCAGTTTTAATTTCCAAAAACTTGTTTCAACAGTTAATTTACTCATTTATACATGCCGTGGGGAGCTACCTCATAAGTAAGCTACTAAACTGTTACAATACCGAATACTTACTTAACCGTACGTTTCCGCAGTGCCCCGTTTGTCAATGTTCTATCATCATTGACGGTTTTCCTGAGTACATTAGTTCACGCCCGTTCCCAGTAACAAGGGTCGGTGTGAGGCTGGTTAGACCTAAATAGCGCTATCAACTAATAACCCGTTCGCCAGGCCCCGACGACTAATCGGTATTAAATGGTAGGGACTTGAGTGATAGAGTTTCGTTTAGTGTTGCTCGTTGCATTCCGTATAAACAGTAATTAAATAAGAGTCCCGCATAAGGGAAGAAAAGTAGTTTGTATTCCTCACAAGGGGATAGCGTTGTTACCCGTATCCCACACAAGGAGATAGAAATACCGTATCCCGCACAAGGAGATAGTAAGCAATCCCAAACCAGGAAAAGTGTTTCGTTCTGTTTCCCAACCACCGGGAACGCATGCTTTAAGTAAAAAGTAGTGAACTCACCTTTGCTTTGCTGGGTAGTTAATTTACTCGTGTTACGTTGGTCAATCCATACCCTATTATGGTTATTAAATATTTATTAGGTTCGTATGCAGGTAGTGTCACCTAGTCACGTATAGTCCTACACGTATCTAACACATACCATGTATGTCATACTAGCATATACGTTACTGGGCCTATCCTAGCATGTGAAAAGTTAAACAGTACATTTAAACAACAACAATAGCACACCGTCCCTAACATCAGTTTGTACGGCCCAATAACTAAGCAAAGTTGTCCAGTCGAAACCGAGTGGTCTCGAATCGAGATCATGAGGTCTCGAGTCGCAACCAAGAGGTTTCGAGTTGCAAGTAGATGGTCTCGAGAAGTGCATACATGAGTCGAAACCTTGGGATCTCGAGTCAGGTCTCGAGTCGAGATCATGAGATCTCGAGTCGCAACCTAGCGGGTCTTAAGTCCCCTGATATGCATGCCCTGGTCTCGACTCGCAATCTTGGATGAAACAACTGCTGAGTCAAAACCACTGATGAATCCTCTGGTCTCGACTCGCAACCACTGTGGGATCTTTCTAGAACCTTTGTCCAGATCAGTGCCATCCAATCAATTTTCATTAACATGTACTGTCCAATCAAATTCCGTTAACATGTTTGATTGTCTAAATACTTACTCAAATGGATCAAGACATAGCATTTCAAATATTCATCAAATCTTCAAACAGTTCATCATTTCAGGTTTTCATTACAAGCAACATATTCATTCTAAAATAAATCTTGCAGCAATACTTCTTTCACAACTTTGACAATCATTTGAACCCTTATGCATTCATAAAGCAAACAGATAGCCAACTCTCATATATGCATAGCTTAGAGCCTTGAACCTTATGCATCAAACAACTAACAAAATTCATATGTCAAATATCATCAACAGTAAACTATTACACCTTTGAGAACTCCTATAATCATCATCATCACCGAATCATGTGCACCATCTAACAAGATTTAATGTTTCAATATCATGTCACAAGGACCTCCTATTCTTATATATCTACATCGGATCTCGCTATCACCTTTTAGTTATATTCATCAGATTTCAGTAACCCCACAACTCCCTAAACCTCTAACTTATTGTTCTTGTGAATATTATTATAATATCATGAACAGGACAGTTATCATTTAACACTACCAAACATATTATGAACAGCATCTCATGAACAGCAGATGTGTTTGATCTTATCATAATTCAAACACACAACATCACATAAAGAAAATCCCACTTTATTCATAAAACGGTTATAATCACATTAACTAAATCATAAAGCAACAAAAACACATATAAATCATGAACCACTAAACACTGACCAAAATGTGCTGACCGAGTGACTTCGAGACAAGGGGGAGATGCCATGTTGCCACCGCTACAGCTTGAATCGAGGTGCCGGAGACCTCCGCTCGCCACCGTTCTCCACCGTCACACCACCGTGTCGTCAGAGTGACGTTAGAGTGACGTTTCCTGCTGCCGCCGAGAGCTGCTGACTGTTTTTGGCTGTTGGGGTATTATCCAGCGCCGCCACTGTTCACGGTGGTGGTGGTCGGCCGTGTTATTCAGGAGAGAGAGAGAAGGGATAGCATGACTGAGGTGTGCGATCGGACAGAATGAGAGTGAGGAGGAGACAGGGAGTGTGGGTGCGTGTCATCGGCAGAAGGAGTCGCCGGAACTCGCCGGAATCGGCTCCGGTCGCCGGAGTAGCAGAGAGGAACGAGGAGTGTGTGTGCGGCTCCAAATGTTTGTGGGTTAGGGTTTTTGTCCAAAAATGAGGGGGTGGGGTTTAAGATGATTAAATAGTGTAGGGTTTAGGTTAGTTAGGTTGGGCCTTGCCCAAGTGTGTGGATCCACCTAATACTAGGTGTCGCCAATCCCGAACACCCGGTTTAAATTACAGACAGTTATTTTTATGTCTGATTCGTGTTATTCGTTAGACAACTCGTATTTCTCGTAGTGGGTTAAATAATAATAATAATAATAATAATAGTAATAGTAATAATAGTAATAATAATAATAATAATAATCACGGGCTCGTCTCTCGACGATCAGGATCAAGGGTTCGAGTTGTCACATTCTCCCCATGTTACAGGAATTTCGTCCTTGAAATTTACGCAAACGTCATACACTACGCTCCATATGTATACCTAGACTCCATTACCATACGTAGATACAAGCAGTTTCACGAAAGTCCACAGAACGAACATGCAAGCCACGTAGCAAATACAGTCATGTAGCACGTAAATTCACATAGCATCAGATTCACAAAGTCGTACGTATCTCACACAGTACAAATTTTCACAAACTTAACTAAAACATCCAAGAAGCGTACAGGGAAACCCAAAGTGTCACATTATCCCCAAGTTCAAGAAATTTCGTCCCGAAATTTAGCGCGCAGCCACTGACAAGCTAGTTTGTTTAAACGTTTTCGTGGGGTGTCGCATCATCCCCTTGTTGGCTTGAAATTTCTTTCCGAAATTTCAGTTGTAGCTTCAGTGCTGGAAGTAATGTTTGTAGACAACTTGGGATACGTGCGCATCAGCTGGTTTTCCCGTTCCCAGGTAAACTCTGGGCCACGGCGTGAGTTCAACGAACTCGGTCTGTTGGTTACACTATGCTAGAGGGTTTTGATTTCTTGATCCTTGATCTCGACCGGTTCCTCAACGAAGCATTGTTTGTTGCTGATCACAAGTTCCTAAAAAGGAACAACGAATGTTTCATCTGACAGACACTTCTTCAGATTAGGCACGTGAAAGACGTTGTGTACCGCACTCAGCTCTTCAGGCAGGTTTAGTCTGCAAAGCTACCTTACCGATCCCTTCGGTATTTTCGAACGGTCCAACATATCGTGGATTAAGTTCGTCCCGTTAGCCAAAACGTACTATACGCATCCAGGGTGAAACTTTAAGTAGAACCCAGTCTCCGACTAGGAATTCTAGAGGTTTCCTACGCTTATCCGCGTAGTCTTTCTGACGGTTTGGAGCTGCCGCCATGTGTTGTCTATTCTGGGCAATCCTACCCGTTGTGTCAAGTGCAAGTTCTGGGCCGTTAATTTGGCTTCCGCCCAACACAGAGGTGATCGGCATCTGCGTCCGTGCGATGCCTCAAATGGTGCTGTCTGAATGCTAGTGTGGTAGCAGTTATCAGAAGAGATTTCTACAAAAAGGAAGTGTCACACGTATCCACGGTCGATAACACATGTTCTAGCATGGCTTCGAGTGTTTGGATGGTGCGTTTGGCCCGACCATCAGTTTGCGGGCGATAAGCGGTGCTCAGGCCTAACCGTGAGTGAAATGTCTTTTGTGCACAACCTTGCGACGAATTGGATGCAAAACGTGGATTACGATCATAGACAATAGAAGTTGGCACTCCGTACCTGAAATCTACTTCTTTCAGGTAGACAGTTGCAAGTTCGAGAACTTGTCAGTTTATTTGGTCGCGTAAAGATACCGGCAAATATTTCATCGATGCCCTGGGATAGGAGAGGATAGGAGCACCACATGGCTTATCTTTCAACTGTTGGAACGACGAATTGCTGACATTTCTCAATGGTTAGGTGATGCTCCTTCAAGTTTATACCGTGAGGGGTTGCGTATACGGTCGAGAAATGCGGGCTTTAGCGTAAAGCGGTTTGTGTCGTAGAACTTCCAAGGTAGGACCTAGGAGTCGTTCGGATCCCTACGGGTTCTTGGAGTAGGTTCAGATGTCGTCGAAGGAAACAGGCGTCGAATTTTGACAGGATGGAATGAATTCGAGCGTCGTAACTAAGTGTTGATCGTATTGAGTTCGAAGAACAGTGCTTGCGATACCCGTTACCCCCGGGGTATCCTTGGCTCGTTGCTCCAATGAGTAACATTCGTAGGAAGTAATTCGTCCAAACAGAGATTTATGCAGAGTAGAGTGGGATAAGGATCATGGAATCCGTGAAACATAACACGAGTAGCGAGATAATGCAAGAAGGGCAGTCAAAATTGATGCGCTCCACTTGAGACAAAACATAAAAGGTTTCGAGGTTGGCCATATGGATTTATCTGGTGTCGATGAGGTAGCTGGTCGTACACAAGCTGTGGGCGGTTAGGATAAATAGCGTCGCTTGCCGATAGGGAATGTTACGTCGATGTGGTTAGCACATTAGAAAGTAGCTAGAGATGGATAGTCATCGTGCGGGTTTGTAGGTGTTCGGATCTACTGAGACGTCTGGCAGGATGTGATTGTTTGAATCGGTAAGAAATCAAGTTCGTGTGGATTGTTCTAAGTCGCGCGAATGAGTTTGGAGTAGCGTGTGCGTCGTCGAGGGGGGGGGGGTTGATGTGAAACTGCGGAAACGGGCTCTCGAAAATGCACGATTGAGGTAAATGTTGACGATTTTCAGGGTTTATGAAAATTGTCGACTAAAGGTCGATCTTGTTGAATTCATTAATCTGGTGAGAAATCTGGTCAAGGTTCCCGTACGAAGAAACGTGGATATTGTGATGAAGAAACGGTAGAAGCGGGGATACCATCTGGAGTAATAAACACAGATTCGTACAAAAGCTAGCAAAAGGATTCACGGAATCAGAAAAGTCGTCAAAGAATAACGGTTCTAGAAAATGAAGGGTAAGGTAAGCATCTAGGTCACCGTACTCGTCGATGGGTTGACTGGCTCATGTCTTCGTCTTGCCACGCTTCCAAATACGCCGGTTTGTAAGAAAGATATCAATTTGCTGAGTTTTGGGGCGTGCTAAGGTATAAGGTTCAATTCGAATAAGGATTTACCATGTAACGAGGAATTAGGGAGAAATAACTCCGTGGTCGATGGAAAGGTGATACGATTGCTGGCACTTCAATGAGAAGCATACACCACACATGCTTTTCGTGTTCGAGACGTGCAAACAGAAACCCGAAAGGTGTAGACTTACTAGAATGCTTCAAGAATCTAGGTGATCAGTCGTATGAGGGAACAAGTCTCACTACTTAAGTCGGGAAAAGAAATACGCAAGTAAAAAGGATGCGAATGACGTCGTCGTTCCTTCTAATATCCCATGATATAGGGGTGGCTCCCCTTCGTCGATTCGTTCTCGTAACTTCTCTATGTGCTTCGTAGCAGGCCTTTCCTGGGCAGGTCTATTGAGTGGACGTCCTTCGCGTCGATTTGCAGTCCAGGGATGATATCAGGAAATACGTGGACGAGGGATTGGAATATCTGGTTCCTTGCCCTTAGTGTATCGTGGTTTCGAATCAGGTTTAGGAGGACTCGCTCCTGTTTACCACGTAACACACTAGCCTAGCCTTCGTATGATCCATTGTGTTAAATACTAAATATACACATACGTACTAACACATATAAGCTAATCATACACATACACACATAAGTTATGCACAAGTAAATGCCGATAGCCTACCATTACCAGGTGAGCATTTGAGGTTGACGAACCTTGCAATCCGAAGTGTGGTGTCGTTGTAGTTTCCACTAAAGAACGGTTATAGTCTGGTTTTCATATAAAAATATTTTATTTCCCAAGCCAAAAATATTTTATATTTAAAACCTAGTTCGCTATAACCAATGGCTCTGATACCAATCTGTCACACCCTCAAAATCCACACGCGGAATACTACCGCGAGGCGTGTGACTAACCAGGATCTAGCCACTAATTATTTTGAACCGTTTAGTTATTATTACGAATAATGGTATAATTAGCGACCAATTTTAAATTTTCCAAAACATAGTTTGAGTTTGCAGCGGAAAGGAGAGAAGAACACATCGTAATTAAAACCACAAGTTTGTTCACATGAAACTTACGAACCACGCACTCCATCCGATTGCAACGTCCGTCCAAAGTTGTACCGAGCAACCTGCAAAGCATGCAGTAGAGTGTCAACATAACGTTGGCGAGTTCACGTGTTTACAGTTTTCCAGTTTTAATTTCCAAAAACTTGTTTCAACAGTTAATTTACTCATTTATACATGCCGTGGGGAGCTACCCCATAAGTAAGCTACTAAACTGTTACAATACCGAATACTTACTTAACCGTACGTTTCTGCAGTGCCCCGTTTGTCAATGTTCTATCATCATTGACGGTTTGTCTGAGTACATTAGTTCACGCCCGTTCCCAGTAACAAGGGTCGGTGTGAGGCTGGTTAGACCTAAATAGCGCTATCAACTAATAACCCGTTCGCCAGGCCCCGACGACTAATCGGTATTAAATGGTAGGGACTTGAGTGATAGAGTTTCGTTCAGTGTTGCTCGTTGCATTCCGTATAAACAGTAATTAACTAAGAGTCCCACATAAGGGGAGAAAAGTAGTTTGTATCCCTCACAAGGGGATAGCGTTGTTACCCGTACCCCACACAAGGAGATAGAAATACCGTATCCCGCACAAGGAGATAGTAAGCAATCCCAAACCAGGAAAAGTGTTTCGTTCCGTTTCCCAACCACCGGGAACGCATGCTTTAAGTAAAAAGTAGTGAACTCACCTTTGCTTTGCTCGGTAGTTAATTTACTCGTGTTACGTTGGTCAATCCATACCCTATTATGGTTATTAAATATTTATTAGGTTCGTATGCAGGTAGTGTCACGTAGTCACGTATAGTCCTACACGTATCTAACACATACCATGTATGTCATACTAGCATATACGTTACTGGGCCTATCCTAGCATGTGAAAAGTTAAACAGTACAGTTAAACAACAACAATAGCACACCGTCCCTAACATCAGTTTGTACGGCCCAATAACTAAGCAAAGTTGTCCAGTCGAAACCGGGTGGTCTCGACTCGAGATCATGAGGTCTCGAGTCGCAACCAAGAGGTTTCGAGTTGCAAGTAGATGGTCTCGAGAAGTGCATACATGAGTCGAAACCTTGGGATCTCGAGTCAGGTCTCGAGTCGAGATCATGAGATCTCGAGTCGCAACCTAGCGGGTCTTAAGTCCCCTGATATGCATGCCCTGGTCTCGACTCGCAATCTTGGATGAAACAGCTGCTGAGTCGAAACCACTGATGAATCCTATGGTCTCGACTCGCAACCACTGTGGGATCTTTCTAGAACCTTTGTCCAGATCAGTGCCATCCAATCAATTTTCATTAACATGTACTGTCCAATCAAATTTCGTTAACATGTTTGATTGTCTAAATACTTACTCAAATGGATCAAGACATAGCATTTCAAATATTCATCAAATCTTCAAATAGTTCATCATTTCAGGTTTTCATTACAAGCAACATATTCATTCTAAAATAAATCTTGCAGCAATATTTCTTTCACAACTTTGACAATCATTTGAACCCTTATGCATTCATAAAGCAAAAAGACAGCCAACTCTCATATATGCATAGCTTAGAGCCTTGAACCTTATGCATCAAACAACTAACAAATTTCATATATCAAATATCATAAACAGTCAACTATTACACCTTTGAGAACTCCTATAATCATCATCATCACCGAATCATGTGCACCATCTAACGAGATTTAATGTTTCAATATCATGTCACAAGGACCTCCTATTCTTATATATCTACATCGGATCTCGCTATCACCTTTTAGTTATATTCATCAGATTTCAGTAACCCCACAACTCCCTAAACCTCTAACTTATTGTTCTTGTGAATATTATTATAATATCATGAACAGGACAGTTATCATTTAACACTACCAAACATATTATGAACAACATCTCATGAACAGCAGATGTGTTTGATCTTATCATAATTCAAACACACAACATCACATAAAGAAAATCCCACTTTATTCATAAAACGGTTATAATCACATTAACTAAATCATAAAGCAACAAAAACACATATAAATAATGAACCACTAAACACTGACCAAAATGTGCTGACCGAGTGACTTCGAGACAAGGGGGAGATGCCATGTTGCCATCGCTACAGCTTGAATCGAGGTGCCGGAGACCTCCGCTCGCCACCATTCTCCACCGTCACACCACTGTGTCGTCAGAGTGACGTTTCCTGCTGCCGCCGAGAGCTGCTGACTGGTTTTGGCTGTTGGGGTATTATCCAGCGCCGCCACTGTTCACGGTGGTGGTGGTCGGCCGTGTTATTCAGGAGAGAGAGAGAAGGGATAGCATGACTGAGGTGTGCGATCGGACATAATGAGAGTGAGGAGGAGACAGGGAGTGTGGGTGCGTGTCATCGGCAGTACGAGTCGTCGGAACTCGCCGGAATCGGCTCCGGTCGCCGGAGTAGCAGAGAGGAACGAGGAGTGTGTGCGCGGCTCCAAATGTTTGTGGGTTAGGGTTTTTGTCCAAAAACGAGGGGGTGGGGTTTAAGATGATTAAATAGTGTAGGGTTTAGGTTAGTTAGGTTGGGCCTAGCCCAAGTGTGTGGATCCACCTAATACTAGGTGTCGCCAAGCCCGAACACCCGGTTTAAATTACAGACAGTTATTTTTATGTCTGATTCGTGTTATCCGTTAGACAACTCGTATTTCTCGTAGCGGGTTAAATAATAATAATAATAATAATAGTAATAGTAATAGTAATAGTAATAGTAATAGTAATAGTAATAGTAATAGTAATAGTAATAGTAATAATAATAATAATAATAATAATAATAATAATAATAATAATAATAATAATAATAATAATAATAATAATAATCACGGGCTCGTCTCTCGACGATCAGGATTAAGGGTTCGAGTTGTCACAAGTTAGTATAATAACCCTTTGAAAATATTAATGATACCCTCTCCGAGACGGTATTCCAACAACTACGTCGGGCAGAACCATGACAGTTGTTACGGAACCCTAAATCAATTGGGCAGCGTATCCATTACGAAACTGGGGTTATAATACTTACAACGGAGCAGAACCTCGCTAATTAGGGGGTATAATACTCGAATATAAAGCCTACTATTTCAGAATTTGAGATTGAGAAATGAATTTTGAACGATTTCTGGTTGAACCCGATGGCTCCTTTATATAGATGCTGAACCTGGGTCTCTCGTGGCCCGCGTAACATAAGCCCGGGGCTTAAGCGGCCCGCGTCAAAGCTAGTCAACGGACTAGCTTGTCCGGCTCACCAGGTAGGTCCGCCACGATGTCGACACGTGTCGGCCTAGGGTGTCTCTTCGTTCTTGATCTCACGCGGCCCGCATAAGTGTTAAGGTTAGCTTATGCGGCCCGCCTTAACTTAAAATTCACCGAATTCAGCTTTTAATCCTTGATACCGCCCGCGTAAGGTTGGGGTGGGTCTACGCGGCCCGCCTCAGCTAAAAAATCAAAATTTTAATTTATTTTTAAATGTTATATTATATTTCGGGCTCGGTTTTCACATACGGGGTGTATTTAAAGACATATTGAGACATTTTAAAATATAATAGGGTGTCGGAAATATTATGAGGATGTCGGTTTTAGTGAGGATTGTTACAGTCCTGGCAAAGTGTCAACTCCCGACATCACAATCATGAAGTATATCCGCGCTCTACCCGATTGTGTTGTCGATTTTGTGCAAGCCGCTAAGCCTACTACCATCGAAGAGACTTATCAACTCGCCGCTGAAATCAATGATAAGCGAGTTTTGGCTGGTTACTTAGTTATAGATAATTAATATTAATTAAAAGATGATTATAAAATTAAATTTAATATAATATTAAAAGATAATTATAAAATTAAATTTAATATAAATTTAAATAATTCGTATAAGAGATAATATAATATTTTAAAATATTTATTAGATTTCAAAATTATTTATCCTGAAATTAACAACAGACGTACACTAAATATAAATTAATATAATGTAAATGATTTATTTATTTTATTAAACTAAAGTAGTTAAGGGTAGAACCTATTTCAAAAATGTTTATAAGAGGTAAACAAAAATATTAATCAATGTTGATTGGTTCTATACTTTTATTTTCGTGTTCAACTCTCAACTCAAATACGATATTCACTATGTTTACGTGACATTTATAAGAACCATCACCGCAATCACCTCATCCATCATATATCGAGTATATCCTTTAGTTTTTTTAAAGATATGATTTTTATTAGATTCATTCAACCCGTGTAATAAACGAGGTTTTTTAAAGATATAATATATTATTTACTATACAAAATTACATTTATGCAACTCGTGTAATACACCGGGTTTTTAAAAATATAACTTTTTTTTTATTATGTGGTACATAAAATTAGATTTATTCAATCCGT
Source organism: Helianthus tuberosus (assembly GCA_030545235.1). Lineage (NCBI taxonomy): Eukaryota > Viridiplantae > Streptophyta > Magnoliopsida > Asterales > Asteraceae > Helianthus > Helianthus tuberosus. Next base: position 327,680 of record CM060396.1, on the reverse strand, counting down.
ATAATACACAAGGTTTGTAAAGATATAACAAGATATAACTTTTTATTGATTGGTATATAAAATTACATGTGCTCAACCCATACAATACACGGGGTTCTTAAAAATGTAACTTTTTCATTATTTAATGAGTAAATTGCCAAAATCGTCCATTAGGTTTGGGCATGTTTGTCATTTTCATCTAAAACATTTTTTTTGTACAATACAGTCCTTCACTTTTGGGATTTTTTGCCATTTTCATCCAAACATCTAATTTACTTTATTTTTTCTGTCACATTTGGATGAAAATATCAAAAAATCTCAAATCTCATGGACGATTTTGGCAAAAAAAATCAGACGTTTGGATGAAAATGAAAAAAAATCTCAAAAGTGAAGGACTATATGGTACAAAAAAATTGTTTTGGAGAAAATGACAAACATACCCAAACCACATGGACGATTTTGACAATTTACTCTTATTTAATATATAAAATTAAATTTACTCGACCCGTACAATACACGGGGTTTTAAAAAATATAACTTTTTTACTATTTAATATATAAAATTACATTTATTCAACCCATGTAATAAACGAGATTTTTAAAGATATATTGTTTTATTATTTGGTATATAAAATTACATTTATTCAACATGTGTAATAAACAAGGTTTTCAAATATATATTATTATTTGGTATATAAAACTACATTTGTTCAACCCGTATATTACATGGGGTTCTAACCTAGTAAAGGTAATAAGAATTAATCACTATGGATGGTAGTTGGTGCGATCATAAATAAAAGTCTTTTCTTACGTAAGAAACTTAGAGGCGTTTAGCGATGATAAAATTCTTATAGATACTTTAGAGTTCATGTTCATTGTAACTAGTTTAATACACGTTCGTTGGCCGGGTTACGTTAATGTAATATACATCAACAACATGAATAAACCTATGAACACAGTCAAATCAAAATATATAAGTCACTATTTATTTTCATCAAATTTATTTATCATAAAGCTCACTTCGGGTTTGCCACTTACAAGTTATGCTACCTCTGTAACTTATTTCATGGACTAAAAGATACATTGAGGGTACCTAACGGAAGAAATCTTTAACTGTAATGTTCGATTCCTTTCTTCAAGAGGTGAATGAAAGATCAAGGGTACTTAAGGAAATGTGATATTTAAACTCTCCAATAAAGTTAAGTGACTATCAATCTAAATTGACTAAAATATTTTTTTAATGATATATCAATAAATGCAACAAAATCTTGGTAACTTGAAATAAATTGTTAATGGTATTGACTAACAGGTCTATTTACCCATTCTATATGACTGCCCAAATACTTCAAATGGACTTATTATACATGAAACAACATAACCATAACAAAAAAAAAAATACAAGAACGAACAAGGCCGGGTTTGCATAAAGTCATAGTAGACAACTATTTATGGATCTTTGGTAGCAAGTTCTTAGAAAATCATCTAACCCGTCACGTGTTCCACTGTCCACTATCATGCAAATCAAACAAATTTTAGTATGCTTTTCAGCAAATTGCATGAGATACAATAGCTGTCAAGTTCAAATTAAACGCAAATATTTACCAACATATAATTTATTACTGATATTAACAACCAAGTAACACTGTATTACCAATTGTAGCAAGGAATGGCATGGTAGGCTGGTAGAAGGTCATTGTTTTTTTTAACATTGATGACATTGCATCTTACTTGTTAATTTAGGGCTTAATAGTTAATATATTAGATGATTCTTATATAAAAGGATGATTTTTATCTAATATTAAGGATATATACTACACAAGAGAATATCGTCATGTATAACAACTATGATAAAATTGTAAGCTGAGTGAATAGATATTGTACAAATCTTAAAGTTCAAGGCACCTATCAATGATGGTCATAAAGAAAAATATATATAAGAAAAGTTTCAATTGACTCGTAGAAACAGTTAAAAAACACAATACCAATGCATTTACAAACCTTGAGCAAAAGTTTTCCAGTCCCTAACACAAAACCAACATCTGTATTTCCAATTCCTGTAGCAAACTGGCTGAATGCTCTAGCTGTCACGTATTAGAATCAGTACCTATTAGGATTTGAAGCAAGAGTATAAAAGAGTTAGTGGACCAGGTCATTTTGTAACTTAGCATTTAAAACATACCAAAATGAACGGATAACCAATTTTCTGTATGGTTTTGTTTCTGGTAATCTACTTTATATTCAATCTATGAAACCTAAACTTTTCTAATTCGAGTCACCCATACAAAAAGTTTGATATATTTTGGGTGACCCGTTTGAAAAGTTGATCCTTTTTACATGATCCGTGTGAAAAGTTTGATCATTTTTGGGTGACCTGTATGAAAATTTTGATCCTTTTCGGGTGACTCTTAGGAAATGTTTGATCTTTTTTTAGTGACCCGTACAAAAATTTTGATCTCTTTTTGGGTGATCGATACATCTCGTGAAAGTGTATAGTGCATACCTTATGTAACCTCTGCTTCTTAACTCATACAGTGAGCTCTTTCACTTGACCCTGTTGAGCATTAAGACAGTTAAAAGCTAGAAACAAAAACGAAATGAAAATATGTAAATATAGAATGTTTAGAGAAACACCTGAGCTGCCACATTTCCAAAATATTCATTCTCTAAGCTTATAAGTTTCTCTTTAGCTTCATTAGGGAGATCAAGTTTGATGGCCCATCCCAAATTTTGAATACATTTTGCTCTATTATACCTATATTATAAAGGGTTAGTATATAATAAAAAAAAACATAAACAAAGATTCCACTCGCGATGGAAGTTGTAATATAAAAATAAAAAACTCGACAAGTAACTTACTCGTAAGACACAGGACATTGTTTGTTGCGGACTACTGAAAGGTAATGAATATGTGCTGGTGTGCGTTAGGTGTGATATGTTTTTATTGATATTTTAAGCCCATTTTACACATTACTCAAGTTTTAAATTTATAAAATACGATATTCTACTAACACTAAACACACACTTGGGCAAGTGAACTGTAACAACCCTCGGTAAAACCGATACTCTCATAATATGTCTAACACTCTATTATATCTTAGAATGTCTCAATATGTTTTATATTATACCCCGTATGTGAAAACCGAGCCCGAATTATGTTTTAACATATAAAATAAATTAAAAATAAGAAAAATAGGGTTGAGGCGGGCCGCGTAAACCCACCCCATCCTATTACGCGGGCCGCGACAGATCATGAAACGCGGAAGCATCTGGTGCTGACTCGTGTCAACATCGTGGCGAGTCTAGTAGCTGACCCAGCTAAGCTATAATTTGACCATATGTTGACGCGGGCCGCGTAAGGCTTAGCCTTACCTTACGCGGGCCGCCTGAGAGTCAATATCAGCAACTATATAAAGGAGGCCTCGGGTTTCAATTTCCGTCGCTCACTTCTTTCATTCTAAACGAAATTCTGAAGTATTAAGCATTATAGTCGGGTACTATACCCCTAATTAGCGAGGTTCTGCTCCGTTGTAAGTATTATAACCCCAGTTTCATAATAGTTACGCTGCCCGATTGATTTAGGGTTCCGTAACAACTGTCGTGGTTCTGCCCGACGTAGTTGTTGTAATGCCGTCACGGGGAGGGTATTATTAATATTTTCAAAGGGTTATGGTACTAACCAATGTACATTTGTATAAATTATAGATTATATCTAGGAAACCCTTATGAAAAGCCTAAGACAACAATGTGAGTTTATCCTCTTTTTGTTAATGTTTTTGGAATAATTTACAAAACCTTAATTATTTACAATGTGATTAAGCGGTGATTGAGTCTTTGTAGTTCTTCAATTACTGCCGGTATTATGGGGTTTTGTATACAAAATTTACTACGAGTAGTAGTAAGTCTGAATGACAGTGCATTACCATTGGAAGACGAGTTAGCCAATGGGTAATTTGACCATAGCCATAGATCCGGTCGAGTGGCAAATACTGAATGAGTAATTGTGTAGAAATAAACAATGTGATCGCTCTCAATACTGTTTTAATTGATAAAATGTTTCTTGATTAAATTGGGATTCACTCACCAGTATTTCCGACTGACAAATGTTTTTAAAACGCGTTACAGGTAACACAATGTGAACAGCCAATTAATGAAAGCCAACTGGAGAGCACTGAAGGCTTGGGAAAAATGTGGCTATAAAAGTTACCTAATAAACGATGTTTTAAATTCAATAAAATAGGGTTTGTCCCTATAAATGTATTGTAATACGAAACTTGGATTTTGCCAATGTTATTATTAATATCAAATATGGTGGTTTTACTCTGATAAACATTTCCTAACTACGGTCCTGATGTAAATTCCGCTGCGAGATTAAATAACCTGATACCACCACAACTGAGATCGCGTCCACCCGTTCCCGGGAATAAGGGATCGGTGGTTGCGACAGGAGGTGGTATCAGAGCCTAGCCACTGGTCTGAGCCAAAGAAGTGTTCTGCTGACACTTAAAATTCTGAAATTTGTGTTAGGAAATAAAATTATGTAAATAAATGCATAACTGTATTTATTTGTTATGTGTTATTTGACTATCTGTTAGTTTACAGTACGAGTGATCAAGAACCATCAGATATGAATCGTCAGTTATCTGATTCACCTAGGAGTGAAGGTACATCATCACAGCCTGCCCTTTCGGGGTATACTGCTGATCAGGAAGACGGGATATTTGCCTTTAGAGCTAAGTCGGAGGAACCATTTCCTAATAAGAAACGAGGATGGTTCAGTAAAGAAGCTTTTGCTCGTAGGAAGAGAATGCGAAAATTGCAACAGCAAAGGGCCTTAGCAGCTATTAAGCGAGAGACAGATGCTCATAGACAAGATATGCTAAATAGAAGCCTAGCTGATTTCCATATCTTAGCTACAACTGCTACTGACCCAAGTCTGGAACAACTAGTAGCCCCACAACCACAAAACCCAGAACAACACATGGAGATAGAAAACCAGGAAACCCAAGTGGAGATGCATGACTTTAACCCTGATGAAATTCCTAGGGTACCTGCACCAAATCCCCTAGACCCGAATTACGACCCTTGGTGGGACGAGAATAGGGACTATGTGCAACGTTACTCTATTCCTGAAGACACACCTATAGTAGCCTATTCAGGTATGGACCCTTTAGATCCCTATTACCATGATAACTACATTAGGGGAATCTTGGAAGATCCTTACCAACTTCAGGCACTTTTACCTCCATATCAGGAACCCGCACCCCAGATTCCAAACCAGTCCTAGAACCTGCACCCCCAATGAGTGCAGAAAACGTCCAAGAACTTAGGACTTTTGGGGAGGAAATTTTAGAAAGCAGTGAGAGGATGCGCCAGGTGGGAGAGCGTCTCGTATGGAAATACGATGAGCGCAATATGGATTTTTGGATGAATCCATATCCGTGAATGTTAGAATGGAGGAAGTAGTAGTAATAATAATATAATAAAATAAAATATGTGTGTACGGATGCATATTACTATTTTATTTCTGTACTAGTGTGTAATAGACGCATAAGTATATGGAAAAGAGTATAGTAGCAATGATCTACGTTTTTGGCTAGATTGTGTGTTATGTGATTAAATATATTAAAATATTAATTGTGATATTAATATGGGATAAATGTTTAAAATTCAGATGGCCGACGAAGGAAATCAAGGAAATCTGAATAACGATAACCAGAGCAACATTAACGTGGTTAATGATAATCCGAGTATCAATAACAATGGAAACCAAGTGGACAATAGTGCTATTCAACACATAGTAGCACAGGGAATTATAGATGCAATGCCATTTATACTTCAAACTGTTAAAGATGCCGATAATAAAAGTAAACATAGCAGCAAGCGACCCATTGAACCAGAAAACAGTGTAAACAATGGACCAGTACTTCAATTGCCTATTCCTAAAAGAAGAAGAACCATGCCTTATGGTTGTTCTTATAAAGAATTCTGGTCTTGTAAACCAATGGAATTCTCGGGCAATGAAGGGGCCATTGCAACTTTACGCTGGATAGAGATGACTGAGGCAGTATTAAGGATAAGCAAGTGTGCTGAAGAAGATAGAATATTGTTTCCTTCTAATCTGTTTAAGAATGCAGCACTAGAATGGTGGAACACTATCCTCCAGACAAGAGGAAGTGATCAAACCTATAATATGGAATGGGAAGAATTTAAGAATAAGGTAGAAAGCAAATTCTGCCCACCTAATGAGAAGGAACAGATAGCAAACAAATTCCTGAATCTTAGAATGACTAGTGTAGATAGTAAGGGATATACTAAGATATTCTTTGAATATGCTAGAATAGTACCAACTCTTGCTTCACCAGAACCAGTGTTAATTTCTCGTTATATTTGAGGATTAATCGGAGAGATTAGACATGTAGTCAAGGCAGCTAGACCTCAAACTATAGAAGAAGCTGTAGAACTAGCAAATACCTTGACTGATGAATTAGTCCGTACCCGAGAAGAGGATCAAAGGAGAAACCTAACCCATAAATTAACTCAAGAATTTCGTTCTGGAAATTCTAATCGTGGGAAAAATATAGGTTCTACCTCTACGCCCTACTGTAGGTATTGCAAAAGAAAGCATTCAGGGAGATGCTCCATATACTGTAACTTTTGCAAAATGTCGGGACACAAGGAAGAAAACTGCAGGAAGAAAGCTAACAGCAGGGTATGTTACAATTGCGGAGAACAAGGTCATATCAAGCTGAATTGCCCAAAATTAGTTCCGGCTCCAGATAACAAGAATACTAAAAATGCTAGAGCATTTGTTCTAACTGCAGATGAAGCCAAGATGATTCTAGATGTCATAGCTGGTATGTTTTTAGTTAATGATGTCTTTGCTAAAGTATTATTTGACTCTGGTGTAAACCAAAGTTTTATTAATACATCGTTTTGCAAATTTCTAAATCAATCATTAACTAAACTACCACATGAATGCGTAGTAGAGACAGCTAATGGAGAAACCGTTAGAATTTCTGAAATCTTGCAGGGAGCAAGCATAGAAATTTTAAATCAGAAATTTATTACAAATCTTTATCCCATGAATCTGACAGGATTTGATGTTGTTTTAGGAATGGATTGGTTAATAATCAATAAAGCCAATATTTTATGTGATCAAAAGTTAATTCAAGTAAATTCACCAAAAGGTAAAAAGATCACAATTAAAGGAGATAAACCTTTTAGGTCTACTAAATTCATTTTTGTGATGAAAACTGCAAGTTGTATGAGAAAATGTTCTATAGTGTATTTGATTTCTATAATCACTAACACTAAAGGAAAGGATTTAAAAGATATTCCAGTAGTATCTCAGTTTTCAGATGTCTTTCCAGAAGAATTGCCAGGACAACCTCCAAACAGAGAAGTTGAATTCAGAATCCATTTAATACCAGGAACATCACCAATTGCCAAAGCACCCTACCGTTTGGCACCTACTGAAATGCAGGAGTTGAAGAAACAATTAGACGAATTGTTGGAAAAAGGATTTATACAACCAAGTTCATCACCATGGGGAGCGCCGATATTGTTTGTTAAAAAGAAGGACGGATCAATGCGTATGTGCATTGACTACCGTGAATTAAACAAATTCACGATTAAGAATCGGTACCCATTACCGAGAATCGATGATCTGTTTGATCAACTACAAGGAGCTCGATTTTTCTCTAAGATCGATTTAAGGTCAGGATATCATCAATTAAAGGTACAGGAAGATGATATTCCTAAAACCGCATTTAGAACAAGGTATGGTCATTATGAATTTACTGTCATGCCATTCGGTTTAACCAATGCCCCAGCTGCATTTATGGACATGATGAACCGAATATGTAAGCCATATTTGGATGAATTCATAATTGTATTCATAGATGATATTCTAATTTACTCTAAGAGTAAAGAGGATCATACAAGACATTTGCACGCACTTTTAAGTCTATTAAGAAAAGAAAAGCTTTATGCTAAATTTTCAAAGTGTGAATTTTGGTTAGAACAGGTACAATTCCTTGGACACCTAGTCAATCATGAAGGAATTCATGTAGATCCAACAAAGATTGAGGCAATTACTAAATGGAAAACCCCTGAATCACCAACTGAGGTTAGAAGTTTCTTAGGATTGGCCGGGTATTATAGAAGATTTATTAAAGATTTCTCTAGAATAGCCATTCCCTTAACTAAGTTAACTTGTAAATCTGTTAAGTTTGAATGGGGATTAAAACAAGAAGAAGCCTTTAGAATTCTTAAGCAAAGATTAACCCATACACCCATACTAGCATTACCAGAAGGAACTGAAGATTTTGTAGTCTATTGTGATGCTTCTAGATTAGGTTATGGATGTGTATTGATGCAACGTCAAAAGGTTATAGCTTACGCATCTAGACAACTTAAGAATCATGAAGAGAATTATTCAACCCATGATTTAGAATTAGGAGCTATAATTTTTGCTCTTAAAATTTGGAGACATTACCTTTATGGTAGTAAGTTTACTGTGTTCACTGATCATAAGAGTTTAAGGTATGTTTTTGGGCAGAAAGAGTTGAATATGAGACAAAGACGCTAGATGGAATTTCTTAGTGATTACGATTGTGATATCCAGTATCATGAAGGAAAAGCCAATATAGTGGCAGATGCTTTAAGCCGAAAGTATCATGAAAAGCCAAGAAGGGTACGTTCTCTTAAATTAAATCTGCAAGTAGATTTAAACGATCAGATAAGAGAAGCACAAAAATCAGTAATCAAGGATGATTCTGAAAAATTAAAAGGTATGCTAAAAGAATTAGAACAAGGAACAGATGGAATATGGAGATTTCATGGAAAAAGAATGTGGATACCTAAATTAGGAAATCTACGTCATTGTATATTAGAAGAAGCCCATAAGTCTAAGTATACAATGCATCCAGGAAGTGATAAAATGTACCAGGATTTAAGAAAAAATTTCTGGTGGATAGGAATGAAAAAGGACATAGCAGTCTATGTTTCTAAATGTTTGACATGTTCACAAGTTAAGGCTGAACATCAGAAACCCTCAGGTTTGTTACAGCAAATAGAAATGCCAGTTTGGAAATGGGAATTGATAACAATGGATTTTGTTACTAAATTACCCAAAACAAGAAAAGGAAATGATACAATCTGGGTGATTGTAGATCGACTAACTAAGTCAGCTTATTTTCTACCAATGAAGGAAACAATTAGTATGGAACAATTATCTAAATTGTATGTAAATGAAATTGTTTCTTTACATGGTATTCCTTTATCAATTGTTTCTGATAGAGATAGTCGCTTTACATCTCATATTTGGTTAAGTTTCCAAAAGGCTATGGGAACTAAGTTAAAATTAAGTACGGCTTATCATCCACAAACAGATGGACAAAGTGAAAGGACAATTAAGACAATGGAAGATATGCTTAGAGCTTGTGTAATTGACTTTGGAGGTAATTGGGACGATCACTTACCTTTAATAGAATTTTCTTATAATAATAGCTATCACACAAGTATCAATGCTGCACCATTCGAAGCACTTTATGGACGAAAGTGTCGAACCCCAGTCTGTTGGGCAGAAATTAGGGAAAAGCAACTATCTGGACCTGAGATAGTACAAGAAACAACCGACAAGATTATTCAAGTCAAGGAACGACTGAAAGCAGCACGTGATAGACAGAAGAGTTATGCTAATAACCGACGCAAGCCATTGGAATTTCAAGTAGGAGATAGAGTATTGTTGAAAGTCTCTCCTTGGAAATGAGTGGTAAGATTCATCAAATGGGGAAAGTTAAGTCCCAGGTATGTTGGACCTTTTAAGATTATTAGAAGAATAGGACCTGTAGCCTATCAGCTACAACTGCCAGAGGAAATGGCAGGAATACATGATGTGTTTCATGTATCTAATCTTAAAAAGTGTTTAGCTGATGAATCATTGATAGTACCTCTTAAGGATATAGAGGTAAATGAACAACTCAAGTTTGTAGAAAGGCCTCAACAGATTGAAGACAGGAAAGTCAAGAATCTTAAACATAAAAGACTAGTTCTAGTCAAAGTGAAGTGGGACTCCAAAAGAGGACCTGAGTACACATATCCGCATTTGTTTCAATAGATCTTGAGGACGAGCTCTAAACAAGGTGGGGAGAATGTAACAACCCTCGGTAAAACCGACACTCTCATAATATGTCTAACACTTTATTATATCTTAGAATGTCTCAATATGTTTTATATTATACCCCGTATGTGAAAACCGAGCCCGAATTATGTTTTAACATATAAAATAAATTAAAAATAAGAAAAATAGGGTTGAGGCGGGCCGCGTAAACCCACCCCATCCTATTACGCGGGCCGCGACAGATCATGAAACGCGGAAGCATCTGGTGCTGACACGTGTCAACATCGTGGCGAGTCTAGTAGCTGACCCAGCTAAGCTATAGTTTGACCATATGTTGACGCGGGCCGCGTAAGGCTTAGCCTTACCTTACGCGGGCCGCCTGAGAGTCAATATCAGCAACTATATAAAGGAGGCCTCGGGTTTCAATTTCCGTCGCTCACTTCTTTCATTCTAAACGAAATTCTGAAGTATTAAGCATTATAGTCGGGTACTATACCCCTAATTAGCGAGGTTCTGCTCCGTTGTAAGTATTATAACCCCAGTTTCATAATAGTTACGCTGCCCGATTGATTTAGGGTTCTGTAACAACTGTCGTGGTTCTACCCGACGTAGTTGTTGGAATGCTGTCTCGGGGAGGGTATTATTAATATTTTCAAAGGGTTATGGTACTAACCAATGTACATTTGTATAAATTATAGATTACTAGTGGGTATGCCCGCGCGTTGCTGCGGATGTTTATGTCTGGAAATAAAAATCGATCTTGTAGAAATCATAAATAGTACTATCCTTATTATACAAAACAAAAAACTGCAAAATAAAAAAAAACACCTTCACTAATTGTGAAAAATCTAAGCAGTGGGTATAAGGGATTTTCAACTTATTATAAAATTGGTCAATTGTTAGAAAGAAAAATTGAATTAGAGGCCCATATAGTTTCATATATTGGGTTAATGTTGCTACATAATCATAAGTACTTTCAGATTCTCCATCTTCTTGGTAACTAATAGACTTCGGTTACTTCTACTCGTTTGACCCATTCCACTTTCAGCTTTTTTTTTTTTTTTCATTTTACCTGTTAAAAGAAACACAAACCATCACCCATTTAGCACCCATTTGGTTAGTATACATAAATATTGACTTTGGTGACTTCAACCCATTTGACCCAATCCACATTCAGACATTTTTTTGTTCAGTTGACCAAATTAAGGAACACAAACCAAAATCGGCCATTCCACATCTCATAGTCTTGACCCATTTAGTTAGTAACTTGGAATAAAAGATATAAACTCTAGTGACTTTAACCCAGTTTGACCCATGTGGGATTCTGAATAAATAAATAAATTTGTAGCCATAATATTCTTATTATTAACAAATAAGTACCGATTGAATATTAATCTTGTTAAATAAAAAAACAAATGACAATAAAGTAACTTAAGCCGAAAGGGATTAAGAACATACTCTATATATGCCACTGGTGCAAGTAACAATATCGACCGTTTTTCGAGTTCAAACTACTCTTGTATATCCTCTTGTGCTATCTCTGCAACACCAAATGTATTATTTTACCAAAGTTAATGGTGAACTAATCAATTAAGTTTTAAAGCATGGAACCCGCGTGTTGCCACGGAGTCAAAGATAGGGGTGGGAACATAATTCAAGCCCTTAAATGATTAAAAAATCGTATGTAAGGTGTATGAGTGTGTGCTATCTCTGCAACACCAAATGTATTATTTTACCAAAGTTAATGGTGAACTAATCAATTAAGTTTTAAAGCATGGAACCCACGTGTTGCCACGGAGTCAAAGATAGGGGTGGGAACATAATTCAAGCCTTTAAATGATTAAAAAATCGTATGTAAGGTGTATGAGTGTGTGCGCGCGCGCGTGTGTAAAAGCACCAGCACTTCATGACAAGGTAAGTTTTTAACAGCTATGAGGTTGGGTGGTGTGGTCTCATCCATTTATCGTATTAGGCACCGCAACATTAATAAGTTTACTACATAATAACAGAAGATAACATACCAAAACCTACATAAACTATAGGTCCATGCATTCATAACATAATTAAAAAACATGTTGAAGATTTTAGCACACAGAACTCTTTATTATAAACAAATATATCAATAATCTTAATCATTCAAAAAACCTTAACTTTTTCAAAAAAAAAAAAATTGTAAAACTTACCCAGTCATTGGTCTATGAACTTGACTCATGACATTGTTCTTCTTATCATCATTTCTTCTAAAGATCAAATAACAGTAAATATAAGCAAACTCATATCTATATAATATAACATAACTTTTTAATAAAATGTTAACTAATAACATAACTTTCTATTTTCACAGTTAAAGAAAACTCGTAGTGTCAATTTAAAGACAACAAATATTATATAAAAGGGGTTATATATATATTACCTCTATTAACAGAAGCCTTTGAACATCTTGGCGAAGCAAACACTTACCGCCAAATATTTTTATAAACACAGTTAACCTAAACTGAGTAACTCATTTAACAAAACCAACACAAATATGAGCTCGTTAAAGAAACCCAAAATAAACAGAGCATATTATGAAAAGATAGTGTATAAGAAACCCAAAATAAACATAGCATAATGATGAAAAGCTAGTGTATAAGAAAAACGTACTGTATTCGTTCAAGAAAAATTAGGGTTTGAACACAAGCTTGGTGATGAAAGGCTACTCTGTCACTAATGTTGTCGTCGTGGTGGCTACGACGCCGAAGATCGGTCGTCGGAACCACTGAATAGATCCCTCATATTCTCTCTTTCTCCATCTGTAGCTCTCTCTCTTTCCAACTCTCTCTTTTTTTTTCTAATATGCAATGGTGCGGTTATATAGTAGAGGGGCTGATGAAAACCGCCGGAAGGTGAGACGATTCATTTGCAATTGAAGGCCAAAGGTTGTGTTAACTGTAGTATGGAAGTGATCGGTTGTGGTAACTGCAGTATGGAATTAAATAAAAGGGATGGGAAGAGGGCGTAGAACACAAAAGAGGGTAGGTTGGTTTTATTTATTTAGAATCAGGACCCTAGACAATAACTTAGGTTCAAAACATGCATTTAGTGTATTTAATTAGAAGTTTATTAAATAATGTATTAATGTGTCTTAAGTTTTGGGGTAAATTACAATGCTGCCCTCCTCAAATGAAGTTAAATTACCTTGTTGCCCGTCTAATATGTATTATATAGTAGTATAGATATCCAGGAAACCATTATGAAAAGCCTAAGACATCAATGTGAGTTTATCATCTTTTTGTTAATGTTTTTGGAATAATTTACAAAACCTTAATTATTTACAATGTGATTAAGCGGTGATTGAGTCTTTGTAGTTCTTCAATTACTGCCGGTATTATGGGGTTTTGTATACAAAAGTTACTACGAGTAGTAGTAAGTCTGAATGACAGTTCATTACCATTGGACGATGAGTTAGCCAATGGGTAATTTGACCATAGCCATAGATCCGGTCGAGTGGCAAATACTGAATGAGTAATTGTGTAGAAATAAACAATGTGATCGCTCTCAATACTGTTTTAATTGATAAAATGTTTCTTGATTAAATTGGGATTCACTCACCAGTATTTCCGACTGACAAATGTTTTTAAAACGCATTACAGGTAACACAATGTGAACAGCCAATTAATGAAAGCCAGCTGGAGAGCACTGAAGGCTTGGAAAAAATGTGGCTATAAAAGTTACCTAATAAACGATGTTTTAAATTCAATAAAATAGGGTTTGTCCCTATAAATGTATTGTAATAAGAAACTTGGATTTTGCCCATGTTATTATTAATATCAAATATGGTGGTTTTACTTTGATAAACATTTCCTAACTACGGTCCTGATGTAAATTCCGCTGCGAGATTAAATAACCTGATACCACCACAACTGAGATCGCGTCCGCCCGTTCCCGGGAATAAGGGATCGGGGGTTGCGACATGCACCCATCATGAGTGTAGTATAGTGTTGGTAAGATACCGAGGTCGTCCAAGGATACAAGAGCTTTTAATACCGGTTTATCCTCAACGTCTAATCGATCTAAATTTTTTTGAGAAAAGTTTTGAAACATAAAAATAAAACTAAAAATGAAAAGATAAATAAAGTAAAAACAGATAGACAAGATAGAATCACTTGGATCCAACTCGTCTTTAATGTATCCTTTGATGATTTTTGCACTTCCAGACTTTTTAGGAGATTATCTTAGTTATAGTAGTAGGCCCCTCTTTTGAAAGTGACGTTACCTTCAACCCAGTGGTTTGAGTCAGCAGGGATACAATCCCAAAGGGTCGGAATATTGAAAAACAATTAAGTTAGTTATTAATGCGAAAAGTGGTAGGCCCTCTTTTGAAGGTGACGCTACCCTCGGCTAAGTGGTTTGAGTCAGCAATGATACAATCCCAAGAAGCCGGTTTAAAGTATTAATAGTAGTTTACATATGAGGGGCTCAAGCTATTCGCACCCCCGCCATCCAATACCTTAGGGCATTGAAGGAGGTCCTAGTAAGCTTGAGCCAGGTCCTCGCAGGATCTAAACACTGAACGAGACAAGAACTTTACTAAACCATCCCCCTAACCCCCTTCCAGGTAGTTAACCCGCGCTTTATATAGACTGTAAAGACACGAATGATGACATTTTTTACTTTACATAGACAGTAAAGTAACCTCAAGACACCATGAGAAAATGATAAAGAAAATTCACCTTCAACATAACAAACTAGTTATTAAAGTCATAATACTAACCCAAATAAAAAGTGCCGAAAGATTAAAAATAAAAAATAATACATAAAAGACTTGTCTTCACCAAGTGATGTAAGAGGCTTAGCCAAACATGGCCTTTGATTGGCAAGAACCCTTACAATCAATCTTGGATCCCGAGACTACTACACACTCTAAAGATGGATGATGGATGATGGTGGTGGGTGGGTGTTGGTGTTGTAGTGGTGGTGGAGTGGTGGCATAGTGGGAGAGTAGTGGTTTGCCAAGGGATGCCTTTCAAGTGAGCCAAGCACCCCTATTTATAGCCAGAATAGAGCTCTAGCCATGGCCCCGTGTCCAGTGGGCACGCCCCATGGCCATCATTTTCTCTTCCTTCATTAATTGCAACTGTCAGCAGAGGGCCCCACACGACCCCATGTCTCCTGGGCACGGCCCTGTGGTCAACTATTTGCTGTACTATCAAGATTCTGCGTATCTTAGCGTTGACCACGCCCCGTGTTGAGCTGAGCACGCCCCCGTGGTGGGCGTAGAAGCTTCTACAGGTTTGTCTTGTTGTGCCGACTCCTGACCACGCCCCATGCCCAGCTGGGCACGGCCCCGTGGTCAGGCTTTGTTGCCTTGTTTTTGCTTTGGGAGATGCTGCCGAGGGGTCGGGCATGTCACGTTTGTTCCTTCTTTTGGTATTTATGTTGGTTTTGGCTGCTTATTTGCTCCTTTTGTTCTTTTAAGCTCATGTGGTCCTGTAAATTCAAAAGGAAGAAAGAAACACGCTTTTTCCAACATTAGTACTGAAAAGGGGTTAGTTTTATGACTCATTTGATGTAATTTATATGTTGCATTTTGCATACATCAAATACCCCCACACTTGAATATTTGTTTGTCATCAAGCAAAACTCTTTAATATGTGGCTTACACACCCAAATGGAAGAGGTAGAGAAGAAGTTTTGGGCTTATCTTGAGTGTCGGGAATCCAAGATCTTTATTGAGTTTTATTTTTATTTTATTTACAATCCTATTAGTCATGATTTATTTAGAACATTTTATAAGAAAAATTATTTATTAGGGCATAACATGCTTCTTTAAAATTCCATTTATATACAAGTTCACATACCTCACGGGAGATCACTTAACACTCGGCCGATTTGTGTATTTTTGTGAAGCACTCGAGACCGGCGTGGAACTTACTTCTACCATAAGCTTTCCATGCGATCAAACCTCCTCCTTTTTAACTATAAACCTTCGTAAATATCAAGAGGACTTGGGGAAGGGTTAGGCTTGGGCTAAGGGTAGGCGGTTTTTGGTTAGTGGTTAGTAAAAATGGCGAAAAGCGTAAAAAGCGTCGGTTGTCGTAAAACTTTTTGTTTTTGTGACTTTTATTCAAACTAAGCACATTCAAACAAGATTTCTTTGAGGAACTTGTTTGTTTATTGCAAAACTTCCATTTTTTTCATGTCACAAGATAACCGAACTTTTTACTAAAACAAATGGGTAAAAAGAAAAAGGTTTTGGTGGGTAATGGGTGTTTGTTTTGTGGGTTTTGAAACGAAAATGTTTAGGCTCAAAGGGGTTAACTAGGGGGATTTTGGGTAGGTGATAAAAAAAGAAAAATAATGGTTTTGAAAGGAAAATGGGTTAATCCTAATGTTTCCATCAGCTACTTGCTTGGGTTCAAGTTGATAAGGACTGGGAATGTATCATCTTGGCAAGTTCTAGAGTCGTAAGAACCAAGCGGCTATTCACACAAGAAACGAAAAATGAGCATTTAGTTTAAAGATATATGCATGTATGCTCAATAAAGGCTCAAAACTCACTTAGGGTCTATTTGGTATGGGGTAAGGGAATGGACGAAGGAATGGAATAGACGAGGTAATGGAATGGATGAGGGAATGCAATGGATCATTACCATTCCATGTCTTGTTTGGTTACCATGTGAATGGAATGAATTATTATTGTGTATTGTTCGGTAGGCAAGAAAAACAGAGTAATAAAATTAGCGGTGAGTGGTGGTGGTGGTCGGTGGTAGTGATTGTGGGTGGTTATAGGTGGCGGTGGTGGGTGTCGGCGGCGGCGATGGGTGGGGGTGGTGGGGGCGAGTGGCGGTGCGGCGGTGACAACGAGTGATGGTGGAGACAAGGTGGTCGTTGGTGGTGGGTGGCAGCAAAGGTGGCGGTTGGTGGCGGCGGAGGCGGTTGGTGGTGGCGGTGGTTGCGGCGTCGACGATGGTGGGCGGCGGCGGCGGCGGGTGGCGTTGGCGGTTGGTCGCAGCTGTGGGTGATGACGGTGGCGAGTGGGTGGCGGCGATGGCTGTCGGGGTGAGGTGGTGACGGGTGGCGGCGATGGCGTCGGTGGTGGGTGGTGGGTTGTGGCGAAGGTCGTGGGTTGTGGTGTTGTTGATGAATGGTGCAAGAGGGGATGGAATGAAAAAAAACATGGGGGTTGGAAGGAATGATTTTGAGGGAATGGAATGACTTTTGGAATGGGTGATTCCATTCCATTGACCAACCAAACATTCTTTTTTTCATTCCCTCGTAATCACTGTAACACCTCGTAAAATCACATCCAATACATTGGTGACACGTGTCATAAACCCTAATTGTGATTAAAGATATCTTGAGGGACCAAAAACTGTCAAACAGTGTGAAGATGTAATTAGAAGAACCAAAAGCGTCAACATGCCAAACTTGTGCCTCTGAATGACTCTGTATAATGTCCGTATTCATTATTGAATAAATTGTCTGACACTAGAAGCCGTTTGCGCTTAAAAATCGAAAGTTACAAAACATAGGGGTTAAAAGTGTCAACATGTTAATATTTACCTCTGAGTGACCTATTAACATTCCCAAGGCTTTGTAATACATTATTACACCCTCATGAACATCTGATAAAAGTTCCATAAAGATCCGATTCAAAATTTTGAAGTATATTGAAGTTTCCAATAATAGGGGTTAAAAGTGTAAATATCACAATTCTAGTATCAGGAGACCTTTTCAATATGTCCAAGACTTACAAATGCATGGCTACACTCCCTAGGACACCCCTGACCTGTTTACACTGACCATGCATGCTGAAAATGTCAGATTATCGAGTAACAAGAATGCAGGGACTGAACATGCAACAAAACAAAACAACTTGAAAACACTCCCCCTCGCGTGGCGCACCAGGTTTAACCTGGTTTGGCGCGTGGCACGACGGAGGCTGGTTTCTAGCCTGAACTGGCAGCTGCCCAGCTCTGCAACCTGAAATCTCCATTCTGATTCTCTGCAATACAGGGACGAAAACATCAACATTTTAACTGTTTTGCATTACCACTATACACATGTTAACATCATAAAACATCCAAGGACACATGGAGTGATCTTGTGAAGTAAAAATCACTATAAATAAACCTCACCCCTTCACTTGAAACTTGCACACTTCAAGAAATTTCACAAACACACTCTCAAAACAAGTTCTCTGGAGCAACCTGGTCTTTAAGGAGGCTCTATTAGTTCAAATTTTCGTGCTAAGGACTCTTGTAAGTGCTCTTAGCTTCTGAAATTAAGGTTTTATTAGTTTAATGGCCGAAAGTCAAAGATAGCGTAATTCTGCTTTGACTTTGTGATTAATCACAAACGGTCCAGCCATTATTTGAATTAAAAATGGCTATGAGTTGGTAATTATGTAGGTAATAAACCCTTAAAAGGGCACCTACTGATTTTCATTCTAACTTGGTCAATTGTCGGGTCAAACTTAACTTTAAAAAGTCAACAGAAAGCTATGTTTGCAAATAAACTCATAACTGATAATGTAGAGGTTATGGAACATGTTTTAACACTAAAATAATTTGGTAAATAATGTAAGAACATGTCTAAGCATGTTCAACCCGACAATTCTAAGTTTAGGCTTGGTTCGGAACCGAAAGTCGCAAAAATAGACTTTTGCTTTGACTTTCAGTTCTGACCCGATTTAGCTTGTTTTAGAAATTCCTTAGGGTTCCATTAGGACCATATTACATGTTAGTATAACCCTCTGAGTTTATACAATGTGGTTCCTTTGTAATCCTAGTTCATTGCATGTTTCTGTTAAATGCCTAAAATTGACCATTATGCCCTTTTAATGTAAAAATGAGATTTTTGAAAATGTGAGAGGATAAAAACCTTTATTACTGATTTATAAACATGTCCTAAAAATTTGACATCAGTTTGAGGTCTAAATTAGGAGTTATGCTCAATATCGTAATTTGAAAGCTTTTTATTAATTAAACGGTATATTTAGCATAACGCCTATTTAAACCCGGATTTTGACACCAAACCTTTTACCCACTGACGTAATATAATATTTTGGGATTTTTGAAGATTTTTATTAATTTTTAAACTGATCATAACATGGGGTTCTTGCTTTAATTCGGTAATTGACGGTTATACCCTTTTTGCTAATAAAATGAGTTTTACATAACATTTTGATACCAAACCTTTTGCTACTGATTTTATATCATAAATAAAATATTTTAAGCCTTCTGGACTGATAAAAATCTCAGCTTTCCTTATATAACCAAAAACTCGCCTAAAACCGACTTTTTACGCGTTATAAACGCATAGTATGGGTTAAAACTATTTTTGGCACATAAGACTCAATACCTACTGATGTTTTAAGTAAATTTTTATACTTTAACAGTAGGTAAAAGTTTTGAACTCAGATTTCCAAATTTGACCTTTAAAGCTTATGTGAAATGACCAAAATGCCCCTACGGTGCATAGTTTGGTTATAAATGATAAAATTCACATATATGCAATACCCTACTGATATGACTAGCAAAAATAAATATTTTTACTGACCATTTTAGAACAAAACCTCAGATTATTATTTAACCTCTTTTATAATCTTAAAAATGACCAAAATACCCATGCGAGGCATAAATTGATTTTAAATTCGTTTTGGGCATAATGGAAGGTATCCTACTGATATCACAACATATTTAAGGCATATTAACTTAAGTAACATGTACATGACTCTTTTGGTTACCCGTTATGCACTTTTCACGTTCGGTTCGATTTATGTGACTAGTTTGCATAAATTGACCGAAACGGGTCAAACCTTGTCATTTTTATCTCAAAATCCAGAATGTGTCTAGTTTACCCATATTATACAAGTCTTCAAACTTGTCGGGTCTAAATCACATTCTAATTCGGTCTCCGCTTAATCTTGCGTTTTGAACCGTAAACCTTTCTTTAAAACTAACCGGTCTAAGTTTAAACTTAAGTAAGACCCGTTAGGAATCTAATAGGTTATTAAAACCTTCGTTCCAGATTTAGGAGCCCAGTAAAAGATATTTGCACCTGCTGATTGTATACGGCTGGGATAAATTTGTATAATTTGCTCAGGTAAATACTTTTAACTTATTTTCCTTTATACGGGCTCGGGGTACGGTATATAAAATACCGCTTGGTCGGGTATTGAATTTTTAATCGTATGAAGGTTAAATCATTGAGATAACCCGTTTAATCTGTTTTGTTTGTTTTAAGCCTTTGGGGGATTAATGACCATGTCCTGGATATCCTCGGCTCATTCATTAAAATGGCCACGACTTAAGCACGGGGTGTAGGCATACACCTGCCGGTGCGTATGTAAAATAATATGCCCACTTGTTCGAGAATAACTCACCGTGGGATATATTATGTGGTGTGTCTATTAATCTTTATCCCGGTATTCAGCCCGGGCTACTGAACGTATAACAAACATATAATTCTTTTACAAGTTTATTTTTTTAATAATTATCCCAAGTTATAAAAGATTATTTGTGCCTTATGCATCTAAAACAATTTTCTTAAAATCTTTTCAAAAGTGCCAGTTAATTGTATTACAAGTGTAAACTGACGTATTTTCCAAAAGGTTAAGTGCAGGTACTAGACGGAATAGGCTGGCTACTCCTGAGTGAACAATCACTTTACAAATCTGTTGAACAATATTTTCCTTTGTTTTGATCCGCCTGTGGATCCTTTTACATCCTGTTTGTAATACTCATATTACTTTCATTCGGTTTGTAATATTAATACTTTTAGACTTCCGATGTGCATTAAACTGTGATTATTGACTATGATGATATCAACTACGTCACGATACTCTTCACCGGGCCCACCGGTAATACGTGGAAATATCGGGGTGTGACAATCACTCATTCCATTCCACCTCTCATTCCTGCATACCAAACACTACCTTATTATGGGAATGGGTTTATAATGTGATTAAGTATATATAATCAAATTTTAAATAGATTTGTCATGCCTTTTCATAATTTTCTTATTTGGTTCTTTTTATCACGACGCTATCGGTTGTAAATTTGTAAAAATATAACCTTTTTAGAACTTGTTATTCCCGAATTAAACCAAGACAAGTAAAAAAAATGAAACTTTTTGAAAAAAATTGGGGTGATTAGCGGTTCTAATAGAGTTTTGTGTAAGGCTTGTTATTAGGACTTGCAAGATTCAAGGTTTTAGCACCCCCCACACTTAAATTACACATTGTCCTCAATGTGTCCCAAAAATAAGTTTTTTAGGTTGATTTGAATGTGTAAAAAGTGTTGAAAAACAAATATTTCTGTTACTGGGCATCTGGCCACGACCCTGTGTGGTCCGGGCACGACCTCGTGGTTAGATTGCCAGTATCAAATTTCAACAGAAGGCTGGCCACGGGGCGTGTTCAGTGAGCACGGCCTGTGGTCAGTTACCTGAACTGGGACTTTTTCTACAGAGCCTGGGCATGGGGCGTGTTGGGCTGAGCACGGCCCTGTGCTGCACATGCTGTAATGCTGGAAAAGTTGACGGAAGGCTCTGTTTTCGTGCATGAGGTGTGGTTTTAGCATCCCTTTGGCAGTTTCCATCTTTTCTTGTTTATTAAACCATTATAAAACATCCAAACATCACAAAATAACTTAAACCGTCTTTCATTAAGAATGCAAAATACATAGATCCTAAAAACTAAAATTACAAACAAAAAATTAAGATAGAAAGGTAGGTCCTAGAATGCAAGAAATTTAAGCCATGAAAAAGTTCTACCCTAGATGTTTTCATGACAAGAACAACAAAAACCTAAAAAATGATTTTTCGGTTAATAAGGGCTCTTAGAACTTCAACCCGGAGGGTGCTCCTCAAACATCATTGAGCCACTCCTCAATCTCCCGAGGGAAAAGGAAGACGGGCTCATTGTCCACACCCTCTTGTGGGGGAGGTGCGACATCTATCGGAACCTCATGTAATGCGTCTAGAGGAGGTTTCGGAGAAATGTCATCCTATCCGGTCGGGTTGACAACTTCTTGCGCCAGGTTCCAGTCTTCTTGGAGGAAGATTGGTTCCATGGGTGGCATAGCAAGAATGTTCAACCTTTGGTGCAAAAGGTTGATTTCTTGAAAGCTATTCTCCAGCCCCATCGTCAAGTAGTTGATACGGTCAATGAGGACCTCCTCCACCGATGTCATCTCGTCAAGTGCTTCCCTTAGTGCACACATGTATCGGACAAGGGTAGCTTCTATTGACGGTCTTCTCCCCCTTCGATTGTTTCTTGTAGTGGTTGATGAAGTTCCACTGTTTTGGCTTGACATTTTGAAGAAACAAGACGAAAATTTCAAAAGGTTGAAACTGAGACTCCGGTCACGGCCCCGTGCCCGCTGGGCACGGCCCCGTGGTCACACCTCTACAGGTTTTTGAACCAAGGAATATCATTGTTTTAAATTATTTTTATGTATTTTTAAACATTTATGAACATAAATAACTTAAAACATTGTTGTAAAACTTATGTTTAATAAGATTTCTTGGTTAAAAACCTTGCAAATATTACAATAAAGCTTGAAGCTATGAATGTTTTAAGCTTTAATGGAGGTTGGAGGGTTTTGGAGAAGAAGGTAAGTGACAAAAATGACAAAGACAAGATGGTTGGTGAGAAACCTTCTTTGGAATATACCTTTTAAGGTATGAGTGAAGATCCCAACAAATCTTTGTCTTTGGAATGGATCCAAATGTGCAGGAACAAGGCTGACTTTATAGAAAACGGCAGCACACTGACCATGGCCCCGTGTTAGCTGGACACGGCCCGTGGTCAGACAAGGTTTTGACACATTTTGTCCATATTATGAGCACGGGGCATGTTGGCCTGGACACGACCCCGTGGTCAGAATTGAGGTGGGCACGGGGCGTGTTGACCTAAGCACTGTGACAACCGGTAATTTACGCCCTTAATTACGTGATTAGCAGGCGACTTACACGAAAATAAATAGTTTTTACGACGCAAATTAACTTAGTTAGGGCCTCAGTAAGCTTAGGAACGCTTATGCGTTTCAACAGTGCGCGCGTGACGTTCTGCGGAGATATTGTTGGAAATTAAACGGTAATAAACTGAAACCATACGAAATACTGACGACGCCGACGAATATGGATGTTACACGAATATTTTATACTTATGGAGTTTTGGTTGCGATATCGGGTCTCGAAGGAATTACGAGCCACTTATACATGAGATGGGCTTGTGGGCCCTGGCCCAAGTGTCACGGCCCCCGACCCGGTTTGACCCGTTTCAGGAGCCGCGGGACAGAAAATCCCGTGGTATTTATTTAAGTGAGTTTAACAACGGAAGTTTTCTTCAGGATCTTTTTAAAGCTGAAATTTCCCGATTTATTTTATTTCACAACTCGGGATAAAACCCCGGTAATTTACAATCATAAGATTTCATGGAGAAATCTTTATTTTACAAAACATGTTTCTTTATTTTATTATGAGCCACTTCCTTAAGCTTGTAGTGCTTCACGGCACTTTTCCTTGGATCACAACAGATCACCTGAAACATGTTTGAAAAAAGTTTTGTCAGCGGGAAATACTGGTGAATCATTCTTTTTACAAAAATGACACGTTTGTTATAATTTACAGTATTAAGAGAGATTACAATGTTTCAGATATCAACCAACTACCCACAATATTTGTCACTCGACCGGATCTGTGACTATGGTCATATCACCATTGGCCACCCGTTTGTCCAATGGCAAAGATTATCAAGTAATGTATACAAAACCCCACATACCGGCTATAATTTGGTGATTACATAAACTTAATCACTGTAATTATAACTGTGAAAATAAACATGATTTTGAAATCAAATTTGATAAAAAGAGAATGACTCACATTGTAGATTTAATTGAGCAGAGCCTAGCCTACTGATTAGCCTTTTTGACCTAAATTTAATAACATGCACACGAACTCAGTTAGTAACTAATACAACATTTACGATAACTCACGAGATTAAACCTTCACTACGAATGACAAAGTGCGATACTTAAACATCCATCGAATTAACGATGAATGACAAAGCATAAACCCTAATGTGGGCAGCACTTAAACATCCATTGGATAGTTTAATCGATCGGACATTGAATCGTAGCAGCGATCGAGTTAATACCCGGTATCGGAGCAGCACCTCGCTAATTAATTACTATTTTCGACTTCAGAGCTTTATCAATTCGTTTTTTACGAAAAGATTTTGACAACAGTGGATTGTACAAGTGACGGGCTATTTATAGGTAAAATTAAGACCTGTCGCGGCCCGCGTAAAACCTTAGCTCAACCTTACGCGGCCCGCGTAGCCGCCCAGTCTACGAGTAGCCTTGACCAGTCACCAGCAGGTGTGACACGTAGGCGACACTTGGACCCGGAACACTTATCCGGTCAAACATGAGTTGACGCGGCCCTCGTAAAACATCCTTTGTCTTTTACGCGGCCCGCCTGAGACCCAATATTTTGTTTTTCTTGGTTTTTAATATGGTTTAGGGTTTCAGGGGTCCGGGTTTATACTTACGGGTATTTTTAGGATAATTTTGAGAGTCCTTACACCAAGCCCAAAACCCACAAGCCTAAACCTACACATAATATATTAGATCTTTACAAGATCTTATAAAATCTCTGTAAATATTACAAAATCCTATTAAATCTTATAAAATCTCTTTAGGATCTTTACAAGATCTACTAAATCTCTATAAATCCCTCCAAGAGATTCTTGTCTTTAAAGTTAGAAACACACCAAAATCTCAAAAAGATCCCCCCCCCATACTTAACCTGTGTATAAATATGTGAGACCATAGGGTCTCTTTGTTCTCATTCCTCAGTTTTCATAACTCACACACAAAGAATAAAGTCCATCTCCCTCTCTCGATTTCAAATAAGCAGACAACATAATCATCCACCCCTCTCCTTGATACACAGACACCCACATGTCTCCTCTCTCTCTCGGCATATTCACCGGCAACCGGAGTCAGAGTTCCGACCGAGCTCTGGCGCCACCCTACTCACCGACAAGATTTCTCACCCAAACACCCAACCCTCACCTCTTAAACCCACCCTCTCCGATGATCTCCTGCGACGGCAGGCGGAGCCGCCGCCTCTCACGGCGGTGGCGGTGGTGATTTTGTTCAGCTCGATGCCCCCCTTACTGATTATCGGCTGCCACCACCAGATGGTGGTGGCATAAAGCGGCACTACACAGAAAGAGACGAAGAGAGATAAAGGCGAAGAGAGAGAGAGAGAGAGGGGCGATGAGAGAGAGAACCAGTGGCGGTGAAGACTGAGGCGACGGTGGCGGTGGTGATTTTGTTCAGCTCGATGCCCCCCTTACTGATTATCGGCTGCCACCACCAGATGGTGGTGGCATAAAGCGGCACTACACAGAAAGAGACGAAGAGAGATAAAGGCGAAGAGAGAGAGAGAGGCGATGAGAGAGAGAACTAGTGGCGGTGAAGACTGAGGCGACGGTGGCGGTCGGAGGTATCGGCGGCAGTGGTGGAGGTTGTGCCTGTGGCTCGGTTCACTTTCTGACAGGTGGTTCAGGTTCGAGGTTTGGTTCAGCGGACTTCAGATCCAGGTTTGTTTCGATTCAAATTTGGCCCAGTTTGGTGCGGGTCCTAGGTAACTCAGTTCAGATTTTGGTCACGGGTCTTAGTAAAGCAGCAGGTTCGGTTCATAGATGGTGCTTGGTTCGGGTTCAGTTCAGTTTATCTCAGATGTGGTTCGGGTTTTATTTTGATGTTCGGTCAACTTGGTCAACCCGAGTCAACTCAGTTGACTCGGCCAACTTAGCTGGTCAACTTACAACGAAAGCGGAGCAGAGACTCGGTAAAGAATTTAGGACACGTTCATTAATTTCGTTAATTATTCCTTATTTATTTACGTGATAACGAGCTCGAACTGATTCGTATTGATTATAGTTACGTTTTTGGAGATATTTAGCAACTTTGATATATTTTAATTGAATCTTGTGAATTTTGAAAATATAACGACAACTTGGTTGTCCGGGGCGTCCAAAAACAGAGGAAACTCTGCCCGTTTTTCGAGAAAAATCCGTAATATACAACGCGTGTTATCATAAAATAAATCTATCGGATTCAAATAATATTTTATAAAAGCAAATACAAATATAGAATTCCTTACGACGACACTTTACTACTTTCGAAAACAACGATACGAAAATGATTTCAACGACAAATAAATATAGTTACAATATTTATTTTAAGCTTCAAAAATCCGACAATCTTCTACAAAATCAATATAATTATTTATATTGTTTTAAACGCCGATAAACCGCTTTCGACTATACAAATACATGTAGCGTGCGTAGTTACTTCAAGTGTTAGATCACAAGACTTCTTTTTATAAAAACGAATATAGTTCATACATATATTTCAAATGTCAAACAACATGAATTCGTTTTTACAAAATAAATATAGTTTTATATTTATTTCAAACAACTCGATGATATTTTCGCAAAATAAATATAACTTTTTTATATTTATTACAAACGCCGAAACGACATATACGTATATTATGGCAAATATATCCAAGACGCAATATATATAATACAAGTTTATTATATATTACTTTCGTACGAATATTCCTATATACACAAACGACTTCTCGGGGCAACAAAATATAACTCAGTCATTTTCGTTAAATTAACAACGTACCACCGAATCGTTCGATTAACGATTCGGTAGAGCTCGGTAACACGTAGTTACCGTTTTTGGTTAGAAACTTATAAGATATCCCGTGTTAGGAATATTGTAGAATGCACGCTAGCGAGTCTCATCTTGGAAACGACATCACGAAGTCGTATTTAGCTAGCCTTGCACAGGAATATTCAGGTGAGTTCATAACCCCACCTTCTTACAGTTTTACATTTTTTATAAATGTTTTCGGGGTGGAAAGACATGCACGTTTTACAAGAACATACAAAGTTTTTGAACGAACGAAAACTCATATTTCTAAATCATGTTACGAATGGATTTCAAGGAACTCAAATGGTTTACGAACGGATCATACTAAATATACCGGTTTTTACAAAACAAATGGGATCATCTAGTGATAATATTGAGACTAGGTTGGTATGCGTACGTAAAAAGAGACAACCCAGTGAGTTCATGCTCCCCCTTTTCTTTTAATTGTTTTCAGTTTTATAACTTCGGGGGTGAAATACATGTTACAAATGTTACAATGTTTACAAATGGTATGATGAATACAAGAATTGAGAAATGATACGAGAAATGATACAAGAATTGATACGAGAAATCGTGTCACGAATAGGGTACCATAAGCACCATTAATCAACAATATACCTAGACCGCAGAACAAAAGGTTAGATCTAACGGGTGTCCGGGCAGCCACACTCTTGGTGAAAACTAGTACCGAGTAGTGCTTTTGTGTCTCAGTCGTGAATCGACAACTAGAAAAATGCCTATGGTTTGGTTGCTTCCTATGTCGTGTCACATGTTAATGGCCTTGCAACCCATTAACAACAAGATACATACAGAAATACTTGATTTATACATGATACATACTGAAATACTTGATTTATACAAGATACATACAGAAATACTTGATTTATACATGATACATACAGAAATACTTGATTTATACATGATACATACAGAAATACTTGATTTATACAAGATACATGCTATGTTTTCATACAAAGTTTCCATATAACTTGACAAGAAAATGATTTTAAATTCGTTTTCTCAACAATACTTCAAAAACCGGTCATCAAAAAGATTTATTTCAAATCTTTTACAAACAAACTATGAACTCGCTCAACTTTATGTTGATTTTTCGCATGTTTCTTTCTCAGGTTACTTTTCAGAAACTATGGCACGGTTGGAATAGGAGAACCATTGGAGACACGAGTACTTAGTGGGCGTTCATTTTCTAAAAGACTTAGCTTATTTGCTTCCGCTGTGCAATGAAGATACCAGTCCAGTCACGCCAGCTCTGATAATTTCGGGGTGTGACAGATTGGTATCAGAGCTATAGGTTACAGCGAATAGGGTTTTCTATAGGAATACCTAGGCTCTAACCTCACTTTCTTCTGGGAACTTAGATTATTAAGACTCTGAATACATACAGAACGCATAGTACTCGAATATGGTCTCCAACCGTTGCCGAAAAACAAACAGTCAAAATTATGTTTCCAAACATACACTATAGTGGTGTTTTACACACGGTACACAAAACAATTACATACAGTACACAAAACTCTGAGAGTTTAGTAAACATGCATTTAAGACCTTCGGAAACTCATGTTGAAGTTCATTAAAGGTCATCACGTAGGAACCACGTTTATTAACTCAGGAAAATGTCATTATGATGCCGTCTATGCTATTTTATTTAACCGAGCAGGTAACCTACGCAAAACAAAGCACGGGCGTGCAAGATTTCATGAAACTTAATCTACATGTCGACAGAGGTTGAGGTACGATTACATACGACTTTCGAGACAAGGTCTTTGAGAAGACACGATTGAGCACTTAAGCAACGATGCTAATTCCGACAGCAGGGGAATTACCGATCAGGATGCGACAGCTTGTCACGCGATCCTGCAGCGACATGAATCACATTAAGGAAAAGACGCAAGTCACCGTATTCCTTCTATTTCAGTTAACGACGAATACGCTATGTTCGACATTCCATGGTAATGTCACCTAACAACCGGACGTCACGTGCAACCCCAGGTAAAGTCCTTAAATTTCTTTTATTGAAATTTCGACTTTCACATTTACTGAGTAGATTTTCGTATCTCTACTCCTCATAATGGTCATTGTGTCACGATCATTTCTTCCAATATAGCGAATATTCATTTGCTTCATTTCTTGAATATTCATATGTTACACATGCTTCGTTTGTTACGCATGTGGTTTCATTTCAAATAAGCGTTTAACCAAAGTTCGAATATTGTTTCACTAAATCTAATTATTGATCTGTGATTTGAATGACCTGCATTATTGCAATTGTTGGCTCCTTTGTTATCAAGTCAACACATTTTCTTGAAAATTCTTTTCTTTTTCAAGTTACATACATGGTATTTCTTTGTGGCCATGCCGAAAGTTTTCTTGTTGATACATGTATTTATTGTCGGCTTGCGCCGAAATCAAATTCAAATGTTTGAACCTGTCCATTACACATATTCAGTTCAAAACATCATATGATGTATTGGGAGCATCATATTCAAATCAATTTTTTAACAAGCACTTCATTTGTTTCGAGTCGTAGTAAACTTGTTTGGCATTCGAATCCATAAAATTGTTTGTTGATTCTGACACCTTGTGGTGTCAGTAAAAACTTGTAGCTTGGGCTAATTATGATTGAGCATTTGATGCAAAACACAAGTGATACTTGTTTGATCACCACTATTATTGAATTATTTTTTTATCACTATGACACCTTGTGGCGTCGGTAGAACTTGCAGCTTGGGATGAACATGATCGAGCGTTTCATGCAAAACTATTTCGTTTGGGCTTGTTGATTCTAAGCTTCTCCTAGCGAATGTTATTGTTTCTAACATTCAATTGCATAATGTAAACGTCCATTTGGAATTCTTTTGGTCGAAATTCCTCTTTTATTGGACCCCTGTTAACTTGGTCACACTAGTGACTATATCAGTATGCCTCGTTTCCTTTGACATTATTCGTATTTACTTACATATAACGTAACTCTAAGGAGTTGACGTAGTCTAAATTTCGAGGACGAAATTTTATTAACAGGGGGAGAATGTGACAACCGGTAATTTACGCCCTTAATTACGTGATTAGCAGGCGACTTACACGACAATAAATAGTGTTTATGACGCAAATTAACTTAATTAGGGCCTCAGTAAGCTTAGGAACGCTTATGCGGTTCTACAGTGCGCGTGTGATGATCTGCGGAGATACTGTTGGAAATTAAACGGTAATAAACTGAAACCGTACGAAATACTGACGACGCCAACGAATATGGATGTTACACGAATATTTTATGCTTGTGGAGTTTGGGTTGCGATATCGGGTCTCGTAGGAATTACGGGCCACTTATACATGAGATTTGTGGGCCCTGGGCCCAAGCCCAAAACCCACAAGCCTAAACCTACACATAATATATTAGATCTTTACAAGATCTTATAAAATCTCTGCAAATATTACAAAATCCTATTAAATCTTATAAAATCTCTTTAGGATCTTTACAAGATCTACTAAATCTCACTAAATCTCTATAAATCTCTATAAATCCCTCCAAGAGATTCTTGTCTCTAAAGTTAGAAACACACCAAAATCTCAATAAGACCCCCCCTAATACTTAACCTGTGTATAAATATGTAAGACCATAGGGTCTCTTTGTTCTCATTCCTCAGTCATCATAACTCACACACAAAGAATAAAGTCCATCTCCCTCTCTCGATTTCAAATAAGCAGACAACATAATCATCCACCCCTTTCCTTGATACACACACACCCACATGTCTCCTCTCTCTCTCGGCATATTCACCGGCAACCGGAGTCAGAGTTCCGACTGAGCTCCGGCGCCACCATACTCACCGACAAGATTTCTCACCCAAACACCCAACCCTCACCTCTTAAACCTCCCCCCCCCCCCCTCTCCGATGATCTCCTGCGACGGCAGGCGGAGCCGCCGCCTCTCACGGCGGTGGCGGTGGTGATTTTGTTCAGCTCGATGCCCCCCTCACTGATTATCGGCTGCCACCACCAGATGGTGGTGGTATATGGGGGCACTACACAGAAAGAGACGAAGAGAGAGAAAGGCGAAGAGAGAGAGAGAGAGAGGCGATGAGAGAGAGAACCGGTGGCGGTGAAGACTGAGGTGACGGAGATGAAGCGGCGCCGCCGCTCACGGCGGCGACGGTGGCAGTCGGAGGTATCGACGACAGTGGTGGAGGTTGTGCCTGTGGCTCGGTTCACTTTCTGACAGGTGGTTCAGGTTCGAGGTTTGGTTCGGCGGACTTCAGATCCAGGTTTGTTTCGATTCAAATTTGGCCCAGTTTGGTGCGGGCCCTAGGTAACTCGGTTCAGATTTCAGTCACGGGTCTCGGTAAAGCAGCAGGTTCGGTTCATTGATGGTGCTTGGTTCGGGTTCAGTTCATCTCAGATGTGGTTCGGGTTTTATTTTGATGTTTGGTCAACTCGGTCAACCCGAGTCAACTCAGTTGACTCGGTCAACTTAGCTGGTCAACTTACAACGAAAGTAGAGCAGAGACTCCGTAAAGAATTTAGGACACGTACATTAATTTCGTTAATTATTCCTTATTTATTTTCGTGATAACGAGCTCGAACTGATTCGTATTGATTATAGTTACGTTTTTGGAGATATTTAGCAACTTTGATATATTTTAATTGAATCTTGTGAATTTTGAAAATATAACGACAACTTGGTTGTCCGGGGCGTCCAAAAACAGAGGAAACTCTGCCCGTTTTTCGAGAAAAATCCGTAATATACAACGCGTGTTATCATAAAATAAATCTATCGGATTCAAATAATATTTTATAAAAGCAAATACAAATATAGAATTCCTTACGACGACACTTTACTACTTTCGAAAACAACGATACGAAAATGATTTCAACGACAAATAAATATAGTTACAATATTTATTTTAAGCTTCAAAAATCCGACAATCTTCTACAAAATCAATATAATTATTTATATTGTTTTAAAAGCCGATAAACCGCTTTCGACTATACAAATACATGTAGTGTGCGTAGTTACTTCAAGTGTTAGATCACACGACTTCTTTTTATAAAAACGAATATAGTTCATACATATATTTCAAATGTCAAACAACATGAATTCGTTTTTACAAAATAAATATAGTTTGTATATTTATTTCAAGTATTAAACAATATGAATGCTTTTATAAAAATAAATATAGTTTTATATTTATTTCAAACTTCAAACAACTCGACGATATTTTCGCAAAATAAATATAACTTTTTTTATATTTATTACAAACGCCGAAACGGCATATACGTATATTATGGCAAATATATCCAAGACGCAATATATATAATACAAGTTTATTATATATTACTTTCGTACGAATATTCCTATATACACAAACGACTTCTCGGGGCAACAAAATATAACTCAGTCATTTTCGTTAAATTAACAACGTACCAACGAATCGTTCGATTAACGATTCGGTAGAGCTCGGTAACACGTAGTTACCGTTTTTTGTTAGAAACTTATAAGATATTCCGTGTTAGGAATATTGTAGAATGCAAGCTAGCGAGTCTCGTCTTGGAAACGACATCACGAAGTCGTATATAGCTAGCCTTGCACAGGAATATTCAGGTGAGTTCATAACCCCACCTTTTTACGGTTTTACATTTTTTTATAAATGTTTTCGGGGTGGAAAGACATGCACGTTTACAAGAACATACAGAGTTTTTGAACGAACGAAAACTTGTATTTCTAAATCATGTTACGAATGGATTTCAAGGAACTCAAATGGTTTACGAACGGATCATACTAAATATACCGGTTTTTACAAAACAAATGGGATCATCTATTGATAATATTGAGACTAGGTTGGTCTGCGTACGTAAAACGAGACAACCCACTGAGTTCATGCTCCCCCTTTTCTTTTAACTGTTTTCAGTTTTTTAACTTCGGGGGTGAAATACATGTTACAAATGTTACAATGTTTACAAATGGTATGATGAATACAAGAATTGAGAAATGATACGAGAAATGATACAAGAATTGATACGAGAAATGATACGAGAAATCGTGTCACGAATAGGGTACCATAAGCACCATTAATCAACAATATACCTAGACCGCAGAACAAAAGGTTAGATCTAACGGGTGTCCGGGCAGCCACACTCTTGGTGAAAACTAGTACCGAGTAGTGCTTTTGTGTCTCAGTCGTGAATCAACAACTAGAAAAATGCCTATGGTTTGGTTGCTTCCTATGTCGTGTCACATGTTAATGGCCTTGCAACCCATTAACAACAAGATACATATAGAAATACTTGATTTATACATGATACATACAGAAATACTTTATTTATACAAGATACATACAGAAATACTTGATTTATACATGATACATACAGAAATACTTGATTTATACATGATACATACAGAAATACTTGATTTATACAAGATACATACTATGTTTTCATACAAAGTTTCCATATAACTTGACAAGAAAATGATTTTAAATTCGTTTTCTCAACAATACTTCAAAAACCGGTCATCAAAAAGATTTATTTCAAATCTTTTACAAACAAACTATGAACTCGCTCAACTTTATGTTGATTTTTCGCATGTTTCTTTCTCAGGTTACTTTTCAGAAACTATGGCACGGTTGGAATAAGAGAACCATTGGAGACATGAGTACTTAGTGGGCATTCATTTTCTAAAAGACTTAGCTTATTTGCTTCCGCTGTGCAATGAAGATACCAGTCCAGTCACGCCAGCTCTGATAATTTCGGGGTGTGACAAGCACGACCCCTTGACTAGAATATTTATGAAGCGGCGTCTTATTTTAAGGTTTTTATTCGGATCGGGTGGTTCCTTACTGGAGGGAACAACACCGAAGTGCCTAAGGTACCTTAATTGCTCTCGATTTAAACAAGAATGCAAGAGGTTATCGGAAAGGGTAAAACCTAAACTACATACCGGTGGGCGAAACCAACCTTTATTCCCCTTATCCGGGCTCTTGTTAAAGAAGTTATATGCCGAATCGCTCAGGTCTATGAGCGCATCGATGGGGGCCGATGGAGAGTCCTTCACGGCACAATCGACACAGGGACGATTATCGCTCATGTTTTCATAAGAAGTTAAGGTACTCTTGATGTCGTCGATGTTGGTAGAATCCGAATGTGACCCCAATGTCACAGCCCCTGACCCCACCCTGGGAGCGGGTGCTGCGAGGCAGTCAGATGGTACCGGTGTTTAATAAATACACAGCGGTAAAATTTTTCATCAGGATCGTAGTTAAAACACCAAACTTATAATATATAACAAATGGGCTAAAACCCATATTCAATTCAAATGTTTTTATAGAGATAAACCCAAATAAATAAAACAAAATTTTCTTCTTTTATTCAGGTATTTATAGCCACTTTATTTAAGCTTTCAGTATTTCATATCTGGCTTCTATTATCTTTACAACAAATTACCTGAAACACGTTTTGAAAACATTTTATCAGTAATAAATACTGGCGAGTTCATTCCATTTTTATAAAAAATATATTGTTATACTTTACTGCATTAAGGGTTTTTATATTTGTTTATATTTACCCAAAACTCAATCAGTATTTGTCACATGGTGGCAGTTCCGATGTGACAGTGGTCATATCACTCATTGGCTCACTTTCGTCCAATAGTGAAGTTTATCAAGTAATAGATATATAGAATATCTTACTATTATTCAAAAGTATCAGTCACTAGGCGATTCCCGTGACGGTGGTCAAATCACTGTTAATCATTCTTTTAACTAGTGACCGGGGTCATAAGACTGTTGATCGTTCTCTCAACTAGTGACTGTGGTCGTATCACTGTTGATCGTTCTCTCAATTAGTGACTGATGTCATAACACTGTTGATCATTCTCTCAACTAGTGTCTTTGGTTATGTCACTGTTGATCATTCTCTCAACTAGTGACTCTGAACTTAGTAGTGTCCTATGACATTACTTTATCAAATATATTTTCTATGGCACAAAACCAATTAGTCTAGAAAATGAAAGATATCATTTTCCATTAAATTAATAGCTATAACTTTATCAAATATAATATATTAATTAAATAATTGTAATATTATTATTTAATATATTAACGTGACTAAGATTTAAAGTATAATCTTAATGTAGTAGAATATATTATATTTGACATATTTTATCATGATATACATTTATTGACTAAATATTATTTTATAATGTTAATAGTAATTTAGGTTTATTAAATATATTTTCTTTAATATTACTAATGTTTATTTAATTATATTTTCTTTAATATAACTAATATACTTTAATAATGATTAATAAAGCTCTATTTTATATACACACCATTTAGATTTATTTCAATCATACATTAAATTTATTAATGATTTAATGTAAAAATAATATTAGTTTTAGGCTATGGCTACTAGGGGCACAATCCCCCCGTGCTTGTGATCATGCTACTATTGGCTAACTTTTTGGCCAATAGTAACTAGGGTCAAGTAATGTATAAAACCCACCCCTACCGGCAGTTATTGCAGAATACAAAAATTTAATCACTGTAAGTATAACTGATAAACATTTAGGATTTTAGAAAGCATTTTTAAATATAACTGTATCACAAAAAAGTGATAAAAAAAGGAATGACTCACTTTGTAACTTTAGGGTTCAACTAAAATTCTCCTGGTATAATATTGGGTAGAACTCCTGAGCTATTTAATAAATATATAATGCACTCGCGTTAACTATAATAACCCAAATTCAACTTTATCAATATGACCCGAGACAGAACCCCAACGAACTTAGTCAGGCAGAGCCTTGACATGCGTTACGGGGCCCTAGATCAATCGGACAGGGTATCGACTCAGTGATTAGGGGTTAAAACACTTAAAACGGGGCAGGGCTTTGGAGTATTATAGGTTTAATAACAATAAAAATAGAATTATAGAAATGAAAGAGATCGAGAGGCAGAGAGTAAAGGAAATGTTTGAGCAATTTAGAGATGTTGAAATGATGCTCTATTTATATTGGATTTTCGGAAACTTAGTGAACACGGATCTTGACTTCCACGTATCTACATGCATTAATTTCATATATATGTGTGTAAGACTTCAATTTTTTCAAATGCACACACACAATGACACGTGCACATAGGTTTGTCTTGTTGTGTAAGACTTCATTAATTTCTATAGGTTTGTCTTGTTGTGCAGGCTCCTGACCACGCCCCATGCCCAGCTGGGCACGGCCCCGTGATCAGGCTCTGTTGCCTTGTTTTTGCTTTGGGAGATGTTGCCGAGGGGTCGGACATGTCACGTTTATTCCTTCTTTTGGTATTTTTGTTGGTTTTGGCTCCTTATTTGCTCCTTTTGTTCTTTTAAGCTCGTTTAATCCTGTAAATTCAAAAGGAAGAAAGAAACACGTTTTTCCAACATCAGTACTAAAAAATGGTTAGTTTTATGACTCATTCAATGTAATTTATATGTTGCATTTTGCACACATCAGTGCCAAGAAATGATTGGCATTTTTAGTTGCTTGATTGTTTGATCGTTCCTCTTGCATCTTACTGTCACTCATTAAATTAAAACATAAATAATTGGATGTAAAATAGGAAAATACCAAAGGATATTATGAAATGAAGAATTACCTTAACAACGCTTGAAGATGAAGAACATGCCCATCGCATTCTTCAATGACTTGAGCAAGTAGATCATTCTACATCAAAACTAAACCATGAAAATTGAAAAATTAAACTTCCTATAATTCAAACAATAACAAAAACACTAGTTTTTTTTTACTTCATTTACATTAAAGTTGCGAATTACCCTGATTCACTGCTCACAAATTCCTTGTAGAAGTTGGCTTACCTTCCTTCCACACAACTCGTTACAACCGTGCCCCAGATCTTACACAACTGCAAAAACCAAAGAAGCATTTCATCGAACACCTTACCTACATAAACATGAATATGCACGCATTTCACAAACAATCGATTGGTTTAGGAGTTCAATTTTAATCATAAATCTGAAAGCTCAACCGTCTATCATGAAGGCTTGAACCAGAAACTGAATTCAAGAAAGAAAGAGCGAATAAGGACAAAAACCTTACCAAGACAGTAGAGACATAATCGATCCACACTGGTGCACATCCCTTCGCCGGCGTCAATTAGTGCCCTTGACAGTGATGAAGATGATTATCAGTATTCGGAGGCGATGTTTTTCATCTTCGTAACCTCCTCAGACCTCCGCTTAGGATGATAGAGAGTGAAGGCATGCATGGCTTGTTTAGGGTGAAAAGCCAACACATTTGGAAAAACCCTAATTGGGCGGAACCAGCGACAATCGAGTTCTATGGATCTCTGGAACAATAGTGCAGTTGAAGGTTGAGAACAAATGGGAGATATGTGTGATATTCTCCAAATATACAATTATAGGAGTTCCCAGAGGAGGTGGTTAGCACCCCTGGGGTGGTTTTGATAAACTACATTCAACTTACGATAACTGAATTTTAAAATCTTCTGGTGGAGATTATGGGCAGAAAAAGGTGGAGCAAACTACCAGTAGAGAAAACCGTAAATAACCGCCCTGAACCACCACCACAGTGGTTTTTTGTGAGTTTAAACGGCTCAGATTTCATTTCAATGGTGAGTATCGATTTCACCGGCGGTTAGACTTTATGGGGTTAATAATATATATAATTTTCTACATAACAATTTTGTTTTGATGTAGGTGATTAACTTATGGTCAATTTAAGTTTCCGATTTTCATATGATCGTTTTTTGGTGTTAAGTTAATCAATTTTGTGATAACAAATATGAAAGAAGAACGATATATACCAGGAATTGTTTATTTTAATTTATTACCTTGTGAAGTTAAGCATGAATATGTGATAAGTTACTAAATTCGCTAATTGTTCGATGGGGTCATGGGGTACTTGAATCTAAGTATTGTCATTAAAATACCTGATCAACTCGTAATAATAGTTATGATTCATGTAAAGGGAAAAATATATATTTTTAAAGTTTGATTTAAAACTGAGAATATTTTAAGTCACCCTGATGATTCATGTTAACTAGTTTTTTTATATCGTGTGTTGCGTCGATACGTAGCAAATGATAATGTAAAATAAACGTGATTCGAAAATAAATCATTTTGTTTAAAAAGTCAAACCATTAGAATGATTTAGTTTAATATTGTACCGTTTTATAATACCAAATAAATACTTTATTTTGAGTATAACTCGTTTTTTAACAAAACTTATAACGGAATGTCAAAAAAAGAAATCAAACACAACTACGTACTTAAGTTTTTAGAAAAAAATTATAAACGTAACTTATTAAAGAAGTATCAAATTAATCGATAAATTAATATATGTTAAAAAAAGAAAAAAACAATTATTAAAAAAAGGTAAAGGAAATATATGTTTAAAAAAAGAGAAATATGTTATTAAAAGTAAATATAATAATAAACCTATATATATATATATATATATATATATATAATATTAAATAATAAAATAATAAAAACTATATATTATTATAAAAATAAATTTACTATTAATCTTCCCTCGAAAACAATACATATATAATATATATGTAATGGGAGAAATATATATTTTTTTCTGAATAGCAAACGGGACTTTATTCCAACCAAAATAAAACCGATAACTCTCAGCCAGGAACTGAGAGCCAACGATTATAAGTACAGTAAAGGAAGAAAAGAAAAAAACAGTTACATCATGACTATAATACAATAAAGAGTAAACTGCAATTTTACACCCTGAGGTTAGGGGTGATTGGCACTCCTACCCCCCCTAAGGAAATAATTGCAAAATTACACCCCACTGTTAACCCTTATGTCGCACTTCTACCCCCCGCCGTCAAATTGAGTAACAGAACTGTTAAGTCTAAGTTGAAATGACTATATTACCCTTCCATTTTACCCCCAACATTCCTGTTAAGTCGCACAATTACCCCCCACTGGTAAATTACTAATTTGTCATTTTCTATTACCCCCTGTACTTTGTGATAACACACAACATTACCCCCTGAAATTTACAAAACCCTTCCCGCCTAATTCAAATAGCTGTTCTTTGATCAAAAACCTAACAAGCAAATACCTGAAACGTAACAATCATACCTGTTAAAAAATCTGAAACGTAACAATCATACCTATTTCTATAAGGTGTTCACACCAACAAGCAAATACCTGTTCAACCGGTGGGAATGCATACAATCATACCTGCAATGTCAACATAATGAGTGTATACATCCAGAATCATAGTTGCAGTACATAAGTGTATACATCCAGAATCTGATTAAGCCACTGTTGAGTGTGCTGCACAATTTGGAGCACATAAGTGTGCTGCTAATGTGAACTGTGACCATAAGTGTATGCACATGAGTGTATACATGATCATAAGTGTATGCACATGAATGTATCCAGAATCTGATTAAGCCCAAACTATGACCATAAGTGTATGCACATGAGTGTATACATGATCATGCCCAAACTGAAGGACTCATTGCATACAACTGAAGGACCAGCATTCCTTTGAGATGCAGACTCATGATCTCATTGGATCCACCAACGAGCTCCTGTCCTATAAAAACAGCTGGGACACTTGGCTTACATCCTAAGGCTATGAGTTCCTGCTCAATTTGCTGACCATCTGGGCGTTCTTAATGCTGTGGCATATACAGCAAAACTCTTGATGAATATAACCACTACTCTATCTTTCACACAACAGGAGGAAAAGGTGGATACGAGTAGTATTTTATGTTAATCTTAAATGGAATGCCACAGGAGGTAGATTGCAATTTGATTGAATAATATGTTGTTCAGTTACTGTGTGATCAAACATGATCAAACATAATACATGATCAAACATAATCAAACATGATTACGCCCAAACTGCAAAGGCCTCATTGCAGGCTGCAAATGCATAATCAACCTGCAAATGCATTGTTCAAACAGATTTCATGCCCAACTTTCAGAAAATTCAGTATGATCAACCAAGGAAACTGTCATTTTAGAACATTCAGGTTACTAAACAAGCTGCAAATGCATAATCAACCTGAATGTATGCATATTAATACAGAGGATATAGGAGATTGTATGCATTACCCAAAAGCTTTTTTGATCAAACATAATCAAACATAATGTCAACAACCTAATTTTGATCAAACAAAATACCCAAAAGCTTTTAGACAAAAGCTAAATAAGTTACCTTAGGTTAACCTACATATTACACAAAAGCTTAGATTAAGTTAAGTTAACCTACATATTACACAAAAGCCTAATAACTACTAGACTAAACATCCGCTCAACTCTCCGGTGGTAGATGGAAGTTGAGGACAGGCCTCCCAAACACAGAGACCACCAGGTGGAACACCATAGATGAGCTTG
Source organism: Helianthus tuberosus (assembly GCA_030545235.1). NCBI lineage: Eukaryota > Viridiplantae > Streptophyta > Magnoliopsida > Asterales > Asteraceae > Helianthus > Helianthus tuberosus. The sequence goes on along the minus strand of CM060396.1, from coordinate 287,451 downwards.
ATAAGCTCATCGTCAGGTCAACTGTAAAAAAACCAACATTAACCAAATCAGACCCTAACCCCTGTGTATAACATGATAATGACTAAATCTGACCCTGATTAACTAACATTGGCATATTATACCTTTCGTGTGGCGGATGATATAGCGGAGTAGCCAAAAGAAGACCGACATTTCGACTGATCGATGGTGGTTGTGATCGGAGAAGATGGTGGATCGCCTGTGGTTGTGATCGGAGAAGATGGTGGTTGTGATCGGAGAAGATGAAGTCGCCGGTGTATGGTGGATCGATGGTGGTTGTGATCGGAGAAGATGGTGGTTGTGATCGCCTGTGGTTGTGATCGGAGAAGAAGGTGAGAGCTCGATGGTGGGAAGGTGGGGGGGGGGTAATTGTGCGTGGACATGTTACTTATAGGGTTTAGTTTATCCAAGAAGCTTTAGATAAGAGTGAAAGGACAATTATACCCTTTGACTTTTATGTTACTCAGTTGACTGTTAACTCAATTTGACGACGGGGGGTAGAAGTGCGACATAAGGGTTAACAGTGGGGTGTAATTTTGCAATTATTTCCCTAGGGGGGGTAGGAGTGCCAATCACCCCTAACCTCAGGGTGTAAAATTGCAGTTTACTCTACAATAAAATTGAAATCCCACCATTGTTGCCTCGAAATTGCTTTGAATTTTGATCTTTGTTTCACATATTGGTACGTTTCTTCCTTTATATCTTCTATCGCTTTTTGAATGACGCCCGGTTTGCTTTTAAATATCTTCTCGTTTCTAATTTTCCATTTAAAAATATATATTTTTAAAGTTTGATTTAAAACTATAAGAATGTTAAGTCACCCTTATCTAGGTAAAATGATTGAAATCATTAATTGGCACCAAATTTAGTGATACAAGGAAGGAGTGTCGGTGTAACGATATGTTGTGGCGTCGTCGAGAAAAGTCGACGCATCTTTTTGTAGTGGTCTCGTGTGGGAATCCCAGTAGACTTGATCCAGGTTTAATCACATTTTTTTTTGAACGGTAAGATTCTATGATTAATAGAACAGAGCCAACATATGCTGTAAAAACCCAAAGTACAAAACAGAAAAAACAAGCAAAATAAAACGTACAACGCCCTTGTTAGTTTTATTTAAAAAAATAACTACATAGCCTTGCTTTTTTTAAACAATGCGATATAAATTTAACGACACTAAATTGTTTAAAAAAAATCATTTTGGTCTCGTAGGTGATTTTGACACGTGCTTGAATCGACATCTCACACGATGAGTAATTGTTTATAAATAACTAGAATTAAGTTCCCCCGCGTTGCGGCGGGGGCATAAACCGTGCCAAGTAGCACTAATGCTACACAACTACCAACGATCAACAACACCAAAAAAACTCATAAAAAATAAACAAAAAGGAAAAAATAACACCAAACGAAAAGCATCTATAAATCCTTGAATCACGCATGCCCGTTGTGGCATGATAATGGGAAAAAATTAAGCTGAAACGTAAAAATAGAAAAGAATAACTAAGTCAATCTAAGACCACGCGCGTTGCAACGAACTTGTCAAACAGGGAAAAATAGACGCGTTGTGACAGTCCTATTAAAAATGAAAAAAATAGACGAAAAAATGTTGAAACCCACACGCATATTGCGGTGTGTTCACTCGCAAAAATAAAACGAAACATATAACGAAGAATTTGCAAAAGATGAAAAATACAGGGATCAAAGTTAAAAATAAAAATGTGTTGGGATTAAATTGCAAAAGATGGAAAAATTTATGTTAAAAGTAACAAAATAAAACAAAAGATGTTAAAATGTAAAAAATGAATACATTAGGATTGAAAGTGAAAACTCACAAATTTTTTTGGTAAACTGCCTAAGCTTGGAGTATAAATCACTAAAGCACAAACATGATGGTAATTTATAGTATGGTAATTAATATTAAATGTTTGAAAATAATTGTCTACATGCGTTGAAAAATTTAAAAATAAACACATACATTTCACTATTCATAACACCCCTTAAATGAATGTGAAAGTTTAACATATATAGCTAACGTGGCATCAGTTTTACATTCACTAACCATAACACATGGTATAATACGCATCGCTTATAAACAAAATCTAATTTTCTTTGCAACGAAGTTGCGTTAAGTATTTTGTGGTATCGTAAATTGTACCGAGTACCGGGTATCCTACCAAAATGAACCTACAATGAGTGAATAGAATTGGTACAGTTACTAATATTTATTTTTATGGTTTCGATCTATCTAAATAAGGGGGGAAAACTTTTATGTGATTAAACATAATACCATCATAGGATACATGTTTTCCTCACAGAAGGTTTCCACTAGTTTAATAACAACCTCAAGCTACTTATGTTAATTCCATAACACATCAATCATAGTTTTTTCTGCAAAATAGAAAAGTTCAACTCTAGTAATATACCAAAGCAAAGTACGTTAGTACGTTGAAGTTACAAAATTTGCATTATTCTTGAATCAGGAAGAAACGAAAACTAAAAGGGTTTTTTTTGTATATAAGATTTACACATGCATGCATGCATGCATGGCGATATTTATGAAAATTTTAATAACTTAAATGAAACGATCACATTAACACCCCATAAGTTTGTTGGCCCCCTTTTGCTTAGGCTTCTCCGACACCGTGCCATCGTTTCCGGCGAGTGCTCGATACTTGTCCTTTCGGGTAAAGGCGGTACACTCATAAGAAAGTGTAGCTGCAATCACCCTCTGTATATAATTAGCCACCTCATGGCTAGACTTGCCGCTGCTGCATGTTAATTCTAGAGGTAACTTATTCAAGAAGGTGACTTCATAAACCGGACTAGGGTTCATGAAGAAGTAAAAGGGGTCCATCCCTTTCCACCCTCTCGCCGTGGTACCGTGAAACATGCTCATCTTGTTGACCATCGCCACTGGCACAAGGTGGTCAGTAAGCTCCGCAAACATGGCCGAGAACCGGAGTAGAAAGGGCTCCCTGCAAGTGGTACCCTCCGGGCATATAGCTAAGTCGCCTTCTTCTAGAAGCTTCTTGATCATGGAGGCGTCGGTGGCTCGGTCACGGGATAACCGGACGGTCTTGATGGGGGAGATGACCTCAGAGAGACGGGAGACGGAATAGGTGACGGCAGGGATGGGGCGGCCGAGGGCGGTGGAGAGAAAAATGGGGTCAAGGAGGGTGCGGTGGGAGCAAATAAAGAGAACACCGGTTTGTCCGGAAGCTTTTTTGACCGCTTGGGGAGGGTTTCCTTTGACTATGACGCGAACGCCGAGGGACCAGAAGGCGTAGTAGACTAGTGGCATTGGGAGGAGTGCACCCGCGGCGATGCGGAGGCAGGCAAGGAGGAAACCAATGGGTATCCATAAGAGGGTGAGGATGGCCATTAGGGGGGTGGGCTTTTGTACTAGCCGCCCATCGTGGAACACTATGGGCTTAGGTAGCTTTTCGTTTGGTACGGGCTTCACTTGTGGGTTGTATGGCACAATGTAACTCTCCTGTGAAAAAACAAAACAAAACATTATATATGGTTTGCTTAAAACAAAAGAATATATCCTGTACCTTGCATAATTCCATAAATGGAAAGTCCGTAGAGCGGTCACCCAGCCCAATGTCTGGTTGATTGTCGTCACCAAATTGTTTAACAAGTGCGTGAGCCTTTTGTTCATCCACAAGGACGCCCGGGCTGAGCACAAACCCGGTTGCTCTACCTTTATAGGTTCCAATTTCCGTGCCCAAAACTATATCAGCTCCCAAAAACTCCTTCAAGAAACCCTCCACCATGATCCTTGGGTTGGCCGTCAGCACGCATCGCTTCCCACAGGCCGAGAACACACGCCATGACTCAGGGTGGAGGTCACTCGAGTAGAACTTTGGCAACACCGCTCTACCCACGGACTCAATGTCAGACACCTTCATTCCAGCATAGGTGGCAAATATAAGGACCTGGATACCCGCAGACTCCGATACAAAGTAGTAAAGAAGCCCCGCCAATGGTGCCGAGAGGAGCACCATAAGAAGGCGAAGAGCCCCGCCCGCTTCAAAAGCAACCAACGAAAAGTAAGGGAACGAGCTTCGACCTCTCAAAAGGGTCCCGTCCATGTCCGCCACCACGGTATCATTCTCCCGACCAATCGAACTACATGTTTCCACCGCCGGAAACGTCTTCTTCATTTTGATTATGCTTAATTGCTTAAGTGTCAGTCTCTTGAAATTTCATTCATATATAAATACGTTTTCATAGTTTGTCACGTAAAAGTCAACAAAGGACAATTTTGGTGGGTGATAACAATATACAATCTCTAACTCTTCTTGTTCTTGTAGTTGTAGTTGTAGTTGTAGTCTTTTTCCATAGAGTACCCCGTCAAATATTGTTGTAACTTTTTTTTTTAAATTAATACTGAATACTGTGTTTGATCATGAGCAAGACCAATAAGAAGAGTGTTGGGTACGTGGTCGTCACTTAAGTGGTTACGTAAAGTAAAAAGAGTAAATTGCGATTTTATTCGGTTAGGGAAGGGGTGGTCATCACTTGTAAAAATTTCATCACTCACAACATCCAATCAAGTTCCGTCATGTCATCAACCATTATTCCATTACTCATAACTTTTTTTTGTGGCAATGGTCATCACTCACAACACCCAACAATAAACCCTCACACCCCCTCACATCCATTTATCACCCACAGCCCATCACTCGTTGATTTTATCACGCCAACCTTCCATCACTCGTTGATTTTTTTGGTGGCGGTGGGAATGTCACCAAGTTCCACGCGTGGAACTTTTCATCACGCACAAAATTAACAACCACCCCCAGTCCCCTTATGTTTGTTTAAATTTGTTATTTTAGTCTCTGAGGTTTGACTAAATTTGTCATTTTAGACCAAATAGTTTTTTTCTCCTCTGGGTCTTCTCTTTTGTTGCCATTTTGATCTCATACCCTAACTTCATCCAAAAACCTCATTTTTATCCAGGGGTATTTTGGGGATTAACTTTATAAATCTTTTCACTTGCCATTTTGATTCATTCTTTTATTACATTATATAAACACAATTTAACCTTTTTAAAAGGGTTATTGGATTTTAATAATTATAAATTACAGTAATAATCACACAATTCATCAGTCGACGATTGAAGAAACAACAATGTGGAATGCTCGGCCTCCAAGTTCAACCTTTAATCCCGACGTCGATTATGCTATGTACTAAAACCCACAAAATTAGTGTAATGATCCCCTGTTTTGTTCGATTAATGTTGTTTAAGTGTCTCTGAGCCGCTCAGGATGCAAAGGGTTGTTCCCCTCCACCTCCTAGATCCGGCGACCCCAACGCTTGGCCTTCCAATAACCAATCTTCTCGTTGGGGAGGATCACTAAGAAACACACTCTTTCCGGACAAACCGAAACCCCCTTCAAAGACTACAATTTTGGCTCCCGAAGCTTCGGTTTCCATTGTAAACAATGGCATGGCTGGGTTAGCCGATGATGCCAAAGATCTCGCATGCATGGATACTCTCTTTGGTGTCTTAATCTTAATGGGGATCGCGGTTTGTAATGTCAAATACTTAGGAGGCTTAAATTTGCTCCTGATTTTTGCCTCCGAGAATAATGCAGTCAAATTCATGGAAAACCTGGATGTTTGGAAAATTTGGTTTTCTTCCCTGGAATATTGGAACCCAAACTTCTCTCAAAAAGAAAGATTAGCTCGTCTGTTAATTTGTGACGTGCCGACACACCTTTGGTTAGGAACCACTTTTGACCTTATTGGGAATTGTCTGGGGAGGGTTGTTCGTCCTTCGGAATCCAAGTCAAGCGACACCGATTTGGTGCAGCATTCCCAACCTTTTTAATGGGTTTTGGTGTAGCATTTCCAACCTTGTTAAAAAAGAGGCCCATAGAATCTTTGCATCCTGATTCAAAGAAGAATTTGCGCATAGATCGATTCTCAATTGCTTGGGTTGTAAAAAGCTTTCGGATGAGGAAGTGGCTTCTCTTATATTGCCTTTATTTCTTGGTGAAATTAAAGTAGTGGTGTGGGGCTATGGGAATGATAAAGCCCTGGGTCCCGATGGATTTGGTTTCCGTTTCATTAAAAGGTTTTGGGATCTCTTTGGGCCGGATTATATTAACCATCACTTCGTTGAGACGGGATCAATTGCTAAAGGTTATTCCCCCTCTTTTATTTCCCTTATCCCGAAAGTTAATGATCTCGGTGGTCTTCATGTTCCTATTAACTTTATTGGGTCTGTTAGCAAGGTTATTTCCAAAATCCTTGCTAGTAAGCTTAAAAAGGTTATTAATTCGGTTATCTTGGAATCCCAATCGACATTTATCTAGGAAAGGAATATCATTCATGGGCCGTTTATGATTAATGAAATTCTTGCTTGGTGGAAGAAAAAGAAAGCCAAGGCTTTGATGTTCAAATTGATTTTGAAAAGGCTTTTGACCATATTAATTAGGATTACATCAACTCTCTTATGGAACAAATGAACTTCCCAAGAAAATGGAATGGATGTAACACCCTTAAATTTTTCATTTGAATTTAACAATAAAATACACCATTACTATTAAATTATTGGTTAAGTAACATAACATTCATTAACGGAGTTTCATAAGTGCGTCAACTTTAGTCAACTATGACGAAGTTAAAACATTTCAAAAGTTGTTTAACGAATGATTACAATCCATAAACAAAAGTACTAAAGTTTAAACACATTGCGGAAGCTTCAAAAAGTAGTGTTCGGTTCTTCATCATTCGCTTGATTGCCATCCGTAAGATCCACCTTGTTACCTATTATTAAAACCTTTGAAACATTAGTTTTGAACATTATTAAGTAGTGCATAAACACAACATCCATCATCAAATATTAAATAAAAAAAATTACAAATTTTCTCAGGTTCCACCGTAAATTACGGTGTCACCGTAATTTACGGTGAGTCCTGGAAATTCTTGGTTTTGCCGTAGAACAGTAGTAACCTACCGTAAACACATATCCTCTACCGTAAATTACGGTACTACCGTAATTTACGGTAGTACCTGGAATTCCATGTTTTGTTTTGTTTGTTCATTACACCAAGACCCCAACTCTCGGATTTCAGTTTTCTATGATACCGATACATTAAAATCTTGTATTTCTAATATATTATATAATATTCAAAATCAACAATCAATCTATCAAAATCCGGAGCATTAACCATGTCTTACTTGATTATCCGACCCGTTTGGCTCGTCTACGGAATTCCTTCCTTTTTGACGACTACCAACGAGTTCTAACCAACTTTTGACCAAATATTCAATATAGCGATATCATCGCTTTAATTCATAGCAACCTTTATTCTAAATTTCAACTATGCATATTACAATAATCTAAATTTGCTTAATGTAACGAGTCAAGTTACATACCTTTAAAGCAAGCCTTTCAAACGTGCGTCCACACCGGTTTGCCCGCTAGATGCCCCGGCTTCCTTTCCTATAGAGTTCAATCACTTGATGTTTAGAACTCTATGGTTTACATACATAACGCACATTTTGTCATACTTCATAATTATGCGTTTTTAACTTAACAATTCAGTTTCAAGCCTTCTTTGAGGCATTTCAACAAACACTATAAGGACAGAATTCTTACATTTTTCATATTCATGTTTATAACTTGCTATTTAGTTAACTTAACTTCAATAAAGCCTTCACATAACATTTAACATCATACTTTTTCTGAAATCACCTTCTAAGATTGAATTACACTAGGATAGTCATTCTAAACCCTAGTGTTCATCATCATCTTATAAAACCCACAACCCACCTTCAAAGTGTTCACCAAATTTTCTGAATTTAGTCATGATTTCACATGTAATTGGCTAAGTTTCACTTCTAGACACCAAATCAAATCTAATCTAACCAAATAACACACATGCAACATCTAATTTCAGAATTTCCAAAATCATGAGAAATTCAAGTTGAGATATTTCATCAAATTTTACATACCTTACAATCCTCGTGTGATGAGGATCATGATTCTAAGCTAAATTTTCGATTTCGACTTGAATTGATCTTTCAATTTGCAAGACTAAAGAGTTTTAGGGTTTTGGAGGAGTGGGGATCGCCCCCTGCTTCACTTGATCGACCAGACACCCCTAAATGGGGTGTTTGGTTTATTTTTATTTGTTTTAACTAATTTAGTTTCAGATTTAACAACTAAGGCCCCTCTACTTTGTTCAACATATCATTTAGTAACTTTTAACCCTATTATAGACTATTTCTAGTCTTGTAACTAACTAACTAGGTTAAAATTTCCTAGTTAGTAAATTCTCGTCTATTTATACATTATAGTTCCAATATAAAGTTTTATATTTTCGGGGTGTTACAAGTCCACCCCCTTAAAAGGGTTTCGTCCCCGAAACCGAAGTACGTACCAAATAATGTAGGGTAGAGTCGTCGCATCTCTTCCTCGGTCTCCCACGTGGTGTCCGAGCCTTTTCTATGCTCCCATTTGACTTTAACTTGATCAATTTGTCTATTTCGTAAGTGTTTGACCTTTCGATCTAAAATCTCCAACGGTCTCACAACGTAATTCAGACTATTATCCACTTCGATATCATCATAATGGATATAGGCTGTTTCGTCCGCTAGGCACTTTCGTAATTATGACACGTGAAACGTGCCATGAATCCCACTTAGTTCCTCCGGTAGCTCAAGGCGGTAAGCTACCTTGCCAACTTTCCCGATAATTTGAATGGCCCAATAAACCTCGGGCTTAGTTTCCCCCTTTTTCTGAATCTAATAACGCCCTTCCATGGGGAAACCTTTAGCATGGCAATGTCACCAACTTGGAATTCGATTGGCCTCTTTCTTTTATCAGCATACGCTTTTTGCCTGTCTTGAGCTGCTTTCAAGTGTGCCCGAACTTTTTCAATCTTTTCATTCGTGGATCGTACTATATCTTGGTGGGCGAGTTCGCGTGGACCTACTTCACCCCAACATACCGGGGTTCGACACTTCCTACCGTAAAGCATTTCGTACTGTGCCATCTTAATACTAGATTGATAACTGTTGTTATACGAAAACTCGACTAACGGTAGGTGGACATCCCAACTGCCTCCAAAGTCGATTATACACGCCCGTAGCATGTCCCCCAATGTCTGTATTGTTCTTTCACTTTGTCTATCCGTTTGAGGATGGTACGCAGTGCTAATGAACAATTTGGTTCCCATTTGCTCTTGAAAATCTCGCCAGAAATTTGAACTAACCCGGGTATCCCTATCAGACACGATGGATACCGGAACCCCATGACGTGCTATTATTTCATTAGTGTAAACTTCTGACATCTTTTCTGACGTATAAGTCTCACGAATCGGAATGAAGTGAGCACTTTTCGTCAATCTATCTACCACTACCCAAATGGCATCGAAACCACGATTCGTCTTAGGCAACTTGGTTAATAGGTCCATTGTAATATGTTCCCATTTCCAAACCGGAATTTCTAACGGTTGGAGTTTGCCATATGGTTTCTGGTGCTCCGCCTTGACTTGTAAACATGTCAAGCACTTTTCCACATACTTCGCCACATCCCTCTTCATTCCGGGCCACCAATAATTTTGTTTCAAATCGTTGTACATCTTGGTCGCACCCGGATGAATTGAATAACGGGATTTATGAGCTTCATTAAGTAGCGTCTTCACTCCACAAGTATGTGGGACCCAAATCCTTCCGGATCGAGTCTTCAACCCGTGATTCCCATCCGACAAATATTTCAATTGACCAATTATTCTTTCTTTCTTCCAATTCTCTTCTTTTACTGCTTCTAACTGCGCCTCTCGAATACCTTCAAGTATACCCGAGGTCACTACAAGTTGCATCGACCTTACTCGTATTGGGACGTAGTCCGCTTTTCTGCTCAGAGCATCCGCTACCACATTAGCCTTTCCGGGGTGATAATGTATTTCACAATCGTAGTCTTTCACCGTTTCCAACCATCGCCTTTGTCGCATGTTTAACTCCTTCTGGTCAAAGAAGTATTTCAAGCTCTTGTGGTCGGTGAATATGGTGCACTTTACCCCATACAAGTAATGCCTCCATATTTTTAATGCAAATACCACCGCAGCCAATTCGGGATCGTGCGTGAGATATTTCTTCTCGTGTATCTTCAATTGTCTCGAGGCATAGGCTATTACCTTACCCCGTTGCATCAACACGCAACCGAGCCCCGATAATGAAGCATCCGAATAAACCACCATGTCTTCGACTCCGTCCGGCAATGTCAATACCGGAGCTTGAGTTAACTTTTCCTTTAGTGTTTGAAACGCTTTCTCTTGATCAACACCCCAAATGAACTTTTCTTTCTTTCGTGTTAGTTTGGTTAGCGGTGACGAAATCTTAGAGAAATCTTGAATGAATCTCCTATAATATCCCGCAAGCCCCAAAAAGCTTCTAATTTCAGAAGGGTTCGTTGGGGGATTCCATTTTGACACAGCCTCTATTTTCGACGGATCCACCAAAACTCCGTCGGCACTTATGACATGGCCAAGAAATTGCACCTCTCGTAACCAGAAGGCACATTTAGAGAATTTTGCATATAACTTCTCTCGTCTAAGTGTCTCTAACACTTCTTGTAAGTGATGTGCGTGTTCAGCTTCACTTTTCGAATACACCAAGATATCATCGATAAACACGATGACCGACTTATCCAGCATTGGCTTGCAAACCCGGTTCATGAGGTCCATGAAAGCCGCGGGTGCGTTTGTTAGCCCAAATGACATTACGAGGAATTCGTAATGTTCGTATCTCGTGCGGAAAGCCGTCTTCGGCACATCTTCTTTGACCTTTAGTTGGTGATACCCCGATCTAAGGTCAATTTTTGAAAACCAGTTCGCACCTTGTAGTTGGTCGAATAAATCATCTATCCTCGAAAGCGGGTATCGGTTCTTTACCGTGAGTTTGTTTAACTCCCGGTAATCGATACACATGCGCATGCTTCCGTCCTTCTTTCTCACAAACAATACCGGAGCGCCCCAAGGAGACACACTCGGCCTTATAAATCCCTTGTCAAGCAGGTCTTGAATTTGAGACATCAACTCTTGTAATTCCGACGGTGCAAGTCGGTACGGTGCTTTTGCAACGGGTTTTGCGCCCGGAATCAATTCGATCCCGAACTCTACTTCCCGTTCAGGCGGTATCCCCGGTAAATCTTCCGGAAACACGTCTTCATAATCTCGTACTACCGGCACGTCTTCAATCTTTCATGATTCTTTCTCGGGCTCATTTGCATATATCATGAACGCCTTGCATCCTCGCTTCATAAGCTTGTGAGCTTTCAACATTGAGCACACTATGGGGTTACCTCCTTTTTCGCCATAAATGGTAACGTGTTTCCCGCTCGGAGATGTTAGTTTTATCTCTTTACGGAAACACACGACTTTTGCATGGTGCTGGGCTAGCCAATCCATCCCAACGACTACTTGGAATTCCCCCATTGACATCGGGATTAGGTCTATCAAGTATTCCTCATCATCGATGCTTAATTTACAGCCTCGACAAACATCACAAACTATAAAACTTTTGTTGTCCCCTATTTCAACTTCTAAAGGTACAGGTAATTTTGTCAATACAAATGAAGGATGTCGAATAAATCCATGCGAAATGAAGGATTTATTCGCACCCGTATCAAACAATACACGTGCTGGAATTGAGTTAATTGTGAATATACCTGAAACCACATCGGGTTCTGTCTTTGCTTCAGCCACGGTAAGTTGGAAGGACCAAGCCTTCGCTTTGGGAGCTTCTGTTGGAGACTCTTTGGTGTCTCTCTTTCCCACCAACTCGGGGCATTCAGACTTCTTGTGACCGGGTTGATAACATTTATAACAAACAGTGACTTTTCCCGGGCATAGCGAGGCCGTGTGCCCCGTCTTATTACATATAGGGCATGGCTTGTCTTTAAACCGACATTCCCCTTTGTGTCCCTTCCCGCACACTTTACAACTTGGCGACCCACCTTTCGCATCCACCTTTTTTTCCCGATTCTCCAGTTCGGGCTTTCTTTGTCGGGCTTGGATTCACATCTTGTGCCCTCCGTTCACCTCTTTCGACTTGCTTCTTCAACTCGATTTCCCGTTCCCGAGCAACATTAATGATTTCAGTAAGGGTCTCGTATTTTGAAGGAGTCATAAACTCCCTATATTCAGCGCTCAACATATTGTAGTAGTAGTAGTATATTTTATGTTCTTCGTTCGTCACCAACTCACTACTAAACTTCATCTTGTCCATAAACATCGCCGTGATCTTGTCTATGGTTTCACCCTTATGCCTAAGTTGCATGAACTCTTCCTTTATTTTGTTAATGACCGCTTTGGGACTATGATGTTTAAGAAATGGTGTCTTAAACTCCTCCCATGTCATGGTCCTTGCCGCTTCGGCCCCTATTTCATTCTTCTTGTTATCCCACCAATCCTTGGCTTGTCCTCTTAACTGACCCGTTCCGTAAGCAACGAAATCGCTTTCGTCGCAATGGGTTCTTTCAAACACCCCTTCAATATCGCCCAACCATCTTTGGCAAATTATCGGGTCGACTTCCCCGTTATAGATTGGCGGTTTACACGCCATGAATTCCTTATATGAGCACCCTTTACGTTCTCCCATTTTGTCTTTCGTAAGGTTGACAATATCCTCCAACCTTTTAACTCGCTCTTCTACGAGTGACAACACTGTGCTTTGGATCTTGTCTATAAACCCGGATAGACTACCCTCAATTGCCTTTCCTACTTCCTCGGCAATCATTTCTTTCAATTGTTCGGTGCTTGTCGGCACCGGATCATTATTGCTCTCTTTCGACATCTTGAAACTGAAATGTTTACATCAAACGTTAAACATTTCATTCATGGCATTGTTTCATTTGTTTCAGTTTAGCCAAGTTCCTAACTTGCTTTAACCGTTCACATTTAGTGCACTTTCCGGGTTTGAGCGTGTTAACACGCTCTTCCCATGCATAACAATTCGTTTCTTATTCCTTACACAAGATATAATCTACTTAACATAATAAGTTAATTCTTACCGGATGATCGATCAAGCTTGAACCGAACACTTTGTTGACAACCTTAAGCTCTGATTACCAACTTGTAACACCCTTAAATTTTTCATTTGAATTTAACAATAAAATACACCATTACTATTAAATTATTGGTTAAGTAACATAACATTCATTAACGGAGTTTCATAAGTGCGTCAACTTTAGTCAACTATGACGAAGTTAAAACATTTCAAAAGTTGTTTAACGAATGATTACAATCCATAAACAAAAGTACTAAAGTTTAAACACATTGCGGAAGCTTTAAAAAGTAGTGTTCGGTTCTTCATCATTCGCTTGATTGCCATCCGTAAGATCCACCTTGTTACCTATTATTAAAACCTTTGAAACATTAGTTTTGAACATTATTAAGTAGTGCATAAACACAACATCCATCATCAAATATTAAATAAAAAAATTACAAATTTTCTCAGGTTCCACCGTAAATTACGGTGTCACCGTAATTTACGGTGAGTCCTGGAAATTCTTGGTTTTGCCGTAGAACAGTAGTAACCTACCGTAAACACATATCCTCTACCGTAAATTACGGTACTACCGTAATTTACGGTAGTACCTGGAATTCCATGTTTTGTTTTGTTTGTTCATTACACCAAGACCCCAACTCTCGGATTTCAGTTTTCTATGATACCGATACATTAAAATCTTGTATTTCTAATATATTATAAAATATTCAAAATCAACAATCAATCTATCAAAATCCGGAGCATTAACCATGTCTTACTTGATTATCCGACCCGTTTGGCTCGTCTACGGAATTCCTTCCTTTTTGACGACTACCAACGAGTTCTAACCAACTTTTGACCAAATATTCAATATAGCGATATCATCGCTTTAATTCATAGCAACCTTTATTCTAAATTTCAACTATGCATATTACAATAATCTAAATTTGCTTAATGTAACGGGTCAAGTTACATACCTTTAAAGCAAGCCTTTCAAACGTGCGTCCACACCGGTTTGCCCGCTAGATGCCCCGGCTTCCTTTCCTATAGAGTTCAATCACTTGATGTTTAGAACTCTATGTTTTACATACATAACGCACATTTTGTCATACTTCATAATTATGCGTTTTTAACTTAACAATTCAGTTTCAAGCCTTCTTTGAGGCACTTCAACAAACACTATAAGGGCAGAATTCTTACATTTTTCATATTCATGTTTATAACTTGCTATTTAGTTAACTTAACTTCAATAAAGCCTTCACATAACATTTAACATCATACTTTTTCTGAAAATCACCTTCTAAGATTGAATTACACTAGGATAGTCATTCTAAACCCTAGTGTTCATCATCATCTTATAAAACCCACAACCCACCTTCAAAGTGTTCACCAAATTTTCTGAATTTGGTCATGATTTCACATGTAATTGGCTAAGTTTCACTTCTAGACACCAAATCAAATCTAATCTAACCAAATAACACACATGCAACATCTAATTTCAGAATTTCCAAAATCATGAGAAATTCAAGTTGAGATATTTCATCAAATTTTACATACCTTACAATCCTCTTGTGATGAGGATCATGATTCTTAGCTAAATTTTCGATTTCGACTTGAATTGATCCTTCAATTTGCAAGACTAAAGAGTTTTAGGGTTTTGGAGGAGTGGGGATCGCCCCCTGCTTCACTTGATCGACCAGACACCCCTAAATGGGGTGTTTGGTTTATTTTTATTTGTTTTAACTAATTTAGTTTCAGATTTAACAACTAAGGCCCCTCTACTTTGTTCAACATATCATTTAGTAACTTTTAACCCTATTATAGACTATTTCTAGTCTTGTAACTAACTAACTAACTAGGTTAAAATTTCCTAGTTAGTAAATTCTCGTCTATTTATACATTATAGTTCCAATATAAAGTTTTATATTTTCGGGGTGTTACAATGGAGGAGTTGGATTATAGGTATTTTGTCGTTGGCTCGCTCCTCAGTGCTTATTAATCAGTTTCCTTCATTTGAATTCCAATTCTATAGGGGTTTAAGGCAAGGCGACCTGTTATCGCCCTTCCTCTTCATTTGGGGCATGGAAGGGTTGGTGAGTATGTTATATAATGCCTCAAGCCTTAGGATTTTTAAAGATTTTTCTTTTCTGAATAAGGTCCCTTCGATTTCCCATCTCGTCTTTGCTGACGATGCCTTTATTCTAGGGGAGTGGTCAAAGGATAATGCATTTTCTATGGCAAGGATCCTTAAATGCTTCCATCTAGTTTCGGGTTTAATGATTAATTATTCTAAGTCCATGCGCTTTGGCGTGGGGGTGAATCCGAGGGATGCTCTTTCGGTTACGAAGGACATTTGGTGTGATTTAGGAACCTTGCCTTGTTCATATCTTGGTCTCACCATTAGGTCAAATATGAATGAAATAATGAAATGGAATCTAGTTCTTGGTGTGTTTGATAAGTGGCTCTTTAATTGGAAAGTGTTGGTCCTTCCCTAGGGTGGAAGACTAATTCTTCTCAATTATGTAACACCCATCTAAATTTTACTTGAATTTAATAATAATTCACACCATTTTAGATAAAGATGTCTAGTTATAACATAGATTCCAAAAGTAAGTTCAAAAGTGGCAAAACCTTAGTCAACTATCGACTAAGTTAAAACATTCAAAAGTTGTTTAACAATTTGTTTACATCCCATAAACGTAGTCTATTAAAGGTCAAAATAGTGTGGAAGCTTCAAAAGTCGTGTTCGGTTCTTTGAAACTTGCTTGACCGCCGTCCGTAAGGTCCACATCGTCACCTAGGGTAAAAACCACTAAAACATTAGTTTTGACATTAATATATGTTACATAAACACAAGTTCCGACATCAAAATATGATAAATAAAATACAAGTTTTCTGGGCTCCACCGTAACTTACGGTGTCTACCGTAAGTTACGGTAGACACTGAGTGATTCTGGTCTGCCGTAACACAGGAGTAAACCATCGTAACGTTTTTGTTTTCCACCGTAAATTACGGTGGAGACCGTAATTTACGGTGGACTCTGTGAATTTTCCATTTGATTATATTATTGATTTCACCCTGTTCCACACGTCGTTTTAGGTGATTCATTTCCTGTATATTTGTAAATTCATTACGGACATATTTCTTACGACTATCATACCCAACTTTGATTCTCCGATCATAACGGCCTAAAGCCGCTTATACTATTATTCGACCCATTCTAACTTATTCTATTTTACTACTTCTCACTAGTAAGCCTATGGCGCCTTATACCCATCATCCGGGGCTTAGCATCACTTGCGCTTCTTTACCAATTCCATGGTTTAACGCTCTTGTGATTTTAACGCCAATGCTAACTAATTAGAACACCAAAACTACAATTTACACTATTGTTTGACCCGTTGGCTCATCTTGTGGAAATCCCCCAATGTGATGACTACCAAACGGTTCCTTATTAATTTTAACTCTATTAATTCAAGTAGCGATCATAGTCGCAAAATCAACACAATTTCTATTCTAAAATGCGACTATACATAATATAACCACAAATCACTTAATGTAACGGGTCAAGTTACATACTTGCATAACTAAACAACATTATCAACCAACAATTCTAATTAACTATTTTGACCCGTTTGTTTGTCGAGTGAACTTCGTCACTTCTATGACATACCAACTCGCAATTGACACTACATTCTCATTAACTTTTCTAAGACTATTGTTTATACACAATGTAACGAAACCGAAGTTGCGTACCTTTAAAGCACACCTTTCAAGCATATATCACCTCCGGCTTGTCCGCTTGACGTTTCGGATTCTTTGCCTAAAGATTTCAATTCACAATAAGTTTAGAACTCTTTCACAAGCTTTAACGCATAATTCTTTACAATGATCAAGTCTGCGTTTTCACTCAACTTTTAACATTTTAACCCTCATTTAGGCGTTTTATCAAACACCTAGCGGGTCAGATTTCTACATGATCTAAACCAAGCTCATGACTTGAGTTTATCACCCTAATTAACTTCAATTAGACTATATACACGTATTTTAACATCATCATTTCAGAAATCACTTTCTATGACCCATATTACACTAGAATAATCATTCTAAACCCTAGTGTTTACTAGTTTCCCACAAAACCCATGAATCACCTTCAAGGTGTTCATGAGATTTTCAGGAATTAGCCATGATTTCGCATGTTATTGTCTAGGTTTTACTCCTAGACACTATATCAACCCTATTCTACCCAAATAGCAAACATGCAACATCAATTTTCAGATTTCCCAATTTCATGAGAATTTCAAACAGAGAATTAACACCAAATTTTACATACCTTGTAATACCCTTGTGATGAGAATCACTAATCTATGTTCAGATTTTGATTTGAGACAGAAATTAGCCTTCAATTGATCAATTTTGTGGAGTTAGGGTTGGATGAGGAGTCCTGGTCGCCTTTTTTTCGTTGTCTGGTTCGACCTCAAACACACACCAGTGTATTTGAGTTTCTAATTTACTTGTTTTATTAATATTATTTTTAGTTTAAACACAATTGGTCCCTCAATTTTCACCATTTATTTATTTTCACTTCTAAACTACTCACAACTCATTCTCTAACTAGGTTAACATTATTCCTAGTTAGTTTATAATTCTTATTTATTCGCAATGTTATTGTAATATAAGAATTCGTATTTTCGGGATGTTACAAATTACGTCATGGAAACTCTTCCGACCTACTTCTTTTCTCTTTTTAAATCGCCCACTAGCATGATCTCTCAACTTGAAGTGAAAAGGCGTTCAATTAGGTTTGTTGGAGAATAGTGACTACTCATATTGATGTTGGCGGATTAGGCCTTACGCCTCTCCGGGACGTAAACATCGCTCTTTTAACCAAATGGTGGTGGTGTTTCAAAACCGAGCCACTCGCCCTTTAGAACTAAGTCATTTGCTCAATTCATTCATTAAACCGTTCGTGACCCATCCTCCCCTACACTAAAAGCATCAACAACACATGGAGCTTTATCGCCAAATTTAAAAACCATCTTGCTCACACCAACATCGACCTTGGTTGTCTAATCAAAGGCTAAGCGGGGAAACGCGATAAAATTCGCTTATGATTGGACCCTTGGATTTCACCAGTGTCATTTCGATCTCTTTTCACTCGTTTATTTCTGCTCGAGAAGTTCAAAAACATGCTTCTTGGAAACTCCTTTAGCTTGTCAAACGATGATATAGCCTGGAATTGGGATTGGAAAACCTTAGATTGGCCTGGGCCTAAGGTTTTTGAGCTTGTCGGCCTGGTGCAGCTTCTCGGGCAATTTCAGCCTTTAACCAAACCTGATAAATGGACTTGGATTGAAGATTCAGGTGGTATTTTTTCTGTTTCTTCTATGAAATTTGTCCTTTTCGAAGCTTTGAATCTTATTGTGTCGCATGATCCTATTTTCGTCTGGAACAACAAGGTGTCAAAAAAAGTTAACATTTTCTCCTGGAAGGCGAGTCAAAACAGAATCGCCTCTTTAACCGAGCTCGTGAAGCGAAATATTGATGTTGGTTCTCTCTCTTGCAAGCTTTGTTCGGAATCAGATGAAACAGGAAGCCATCTTCTCACCTCTTGCATCTAGGTGGCTGAAATTTGGCACCATATTACTACTTGGTGTAACATTGCACCTTTGTTTGCTTTCCCGCATTGGCGGATCTGGGCCAAAAATTCAAGAGTATCCCCAATTTTTTTTACGATTAGGAGTATCCTATGTATAAAACCGAAAAAAAAGTTTTGCACTACGTAGACGAAGTTGAGGGTTATTTTTACACTATAGAGACTGAGTTGAGGGTGCTTGTACACTACCTCTGCCCATGCTTTCACGATTAACAACCTCCTTTCGATTCACGAGGCTTACAACTTGGGACGGCGAAAAAAGGAAATACTTTAAGTTATATTGTTGACGGCTTGCTGATGCATTTAAAAGGCGAGAAACGAGATTGTTTTTTCGGGGAAGAAAAAGAGCATAAATCTCGCTATGAGAGACAAAAAACGCTAAGCTTCTTTTGGATGTGAAAAGACATAGTGTGGAGGGAATGGATTCGTTGCCCTTTGTAATTTCTATTTTTCGCCTTGTTTTTTCTAGTTTCTTACTAGTTTCGGTAATGAAATTCGCCGTTCAAAAAATTCGTCCTAAATATATTAAGTCTATCGGGGTTAGATTCGAAAATGAGACCAATGGGATGGTGCTCCATCGGCAAAGGCAAAACATTTTGATCGGAGTGTCGCGGTCCGGTCAAAGATACATTTATAAATCCTAAATACCTTAAACAAATAGCAAGTGGATTCAAAACAGATACAATACAATTAATATAAACTTCAAACGCAATTTGTCACAAATCAAAATTAAAACAAATGTCAAACCCTAGAAATCTTACAAAATCTACTATAACAACCCACCTAAAACACTTATAGCATCCCAATACGTCCTAAAATACGCGCCGTGTTCGAAAAGTGGTCCCCAAATACTTTATTTTTATAAAAATTAAATAAAAACAAAATTTAATGGTCTCTGGCGGGGCGCGACAGACCCCTTAGGATCTGTCGCGGGGCGCGACCTAGTGCCACCAAACTGTCACACTCCCAAAACACCACATGCGGGAACCCCTGCGAGGCGTGTGACGTACTAGGATCTAGTCACCAGTCACATTGAACTCATACATGATTTAAATAAAAACTTTCATTTATTAAGATAAAGTATTACTTTACATAAAGTATAACTCATCGTATTCAGCGGAAGCATAAATCATTTGTTAAGTGTTACATAAACCGTATGTACAAAAACCATTAGACTTGTCTCGCGATTCCATGCATTACGAGTTACGACCCATGACCACTCCAGCATCCCAGATAGCAAGTTCCACATCCACACATACCTATAACCTGCGAGCATGCACACAAGTGTATCAGACAACGCGGGTGAGTTCATAGTTTTATGAAAACGTTAGTTTCCAAGTGTTTAATTCCGTTCATTGATTACAATGTTGATAATACCCCGAATACAAGACGGATCCAGATTTACATTGCCATTTCCCCAATGCTCCTATCAAAGCATTGGGCGTGACTGAGTCATTAGTTCACACCCGTCCTCTCAGGTACGGGGTGAGGTGTCACACCCCGATATTTCCACGTATTACCAGTGGGGAGTATCGTGACGTAGTTGATATAGACAATTTATCACAGTTTAATACACAGTAGAAGTCGAAAGATAAAAACATTACAAACCGAATGAAAGTAATATAAATTACTACAAAAACGGTTGTAAGGGATCCACAGGCGGACCAAAGTAAATAGGAACATTGTCCAACAGATTTATAAACATCTAAGTTTGCAAGACTCTTTATTGATCCTAGAAGTAGCCAGCCTATTCCGTCTAGTACCTGCACTTAGCCTTTTTGGAAAATACGTCAGTTTTCACTGGTAAATACAATTAACCGACTCATTTTGAAAATGTTTAGGAAAATTTATTTAAATGCACAATGCACAAAATATCTTTTATAACTTGGGATAATTATTTAAAAATAAACTTGTTAAAGAATTACATGTTTATTATACGTTCAGTAGCCCGGCTTGAATACCGGGTTAAAGATTAATAGACACATCACATGACATAATCCCGCGGCGAGTGATTCTCTAACAGGCGGTTATATCTTTTTATATTCGCACCGGCAGGTGTATGCCTACACCCCGTGCATTAAGTCGTGGCCATTTCAATGAATGAGCTGAGGATATCCAGGACACGGTCATTAACCCCCCAAAAGCTTAGAATAAACAAAACAGATTAAACGGGTTATCTCAATAATTTAACCTTCATCCGATTAAAAATTCAATACCTGACCAAGTGGTATTTTATATACCGTATCCCAAGCCCGTATAAGGGAAAATAAGTTAAAAGTATTTACCTGAGCAAATTGTACAAATTTATCCCAGACGTATAAATCAGCAAATGCAGTTATCTTTTATTGGGCTCCTAAATCTGGAACGAAGGTTTTAATATCCTATTAGATTTCTAACGGGTCTTACTTAAGTTTAAACTTAGACCGGTTAGTTTTAAAGAAATGTATATGGTTCAAAAAGCAAGACTAAGTGAAGACCGGATTAGAATGTGGTTTAGACCCGACAAGTATGAAGACTTGTATAATATGGGTAAACTAAACACATTCTGGATTTTGAAGTGAAAATGATAAGGTTTGACCCGTTTCGGTTAATTTATGCAAACTAGTTACATAAACTGTACCGAACGCGATAAATGCATAACGGGTAACCAAATGGGTCATGAACAGGTTTCCTAAGTTAATATGCCTTAAATATGTTGTGATATCAGTAGGATACCTTCCATTATGCCCAAAACGGATTTAAACTCAAATTAAGCCCCGTAGGGGTATTTCGGTCATTTTTAAAGGTTATAAAAGAGGTTATATAATAAACCGAGGTTCTGATCTTAAAATGATCAGTAAAAATATTTATTTTTGTAAGTCATAACAGTAAGGTATTGCATATATGATGTGCGTGAAAGTGTCGTATATATTAGGTGTATATTTTAAGCCCTTTTTAACACTTATTTTAGCCAAGTTTTAAATTTATAAAACACGATATTTCACTAACACTAAACACACATATGGGCAAGTGCACCCATCGTTGAGTGTAGCATAGCGTTGGTAAGATACCGAGGTCGTCCAAGGACACAAGAGCTTTTAGTACCGGTTTATCCCCAACGTCTAACCAAAATAAAAGTTTAGAAAAATGTTTTAAACTAAGAAAAATAAAACTAACTAAAATGCTGAAAATAAAAATAAAAATAAAAACAGATAGACAAGATGAATCACTTGGTTCCGACTCGTATCTAGTATAACCTTTGATTATTTCCGCACTTTTGCACATAATTAAGATATTATCTTAGTTATTGTAGTAGGCCCCTCTTTTGAAGGCGACGTTACCCTCACCCCAGTAGTTTGAGTCAGCAGGGATACAATCCTAAAAGGGTGGATTATTGGAAGATAATGAATTAAGTTATTAATGCAGTATTGTGGTAGGCCCCGCTTTTGGCGGTGACGTTACCCTCGGCTAAGTAGTCTGAGTCAGTAGGGATACAGTCCTAAGTAGCCGGGTTATAGTATTAATAGTAGTTAACTTATGAGGGGATCAAAGAGTTTGGACCCCCGCCATCCAATACCGTGAAGTATTGAAGGAGGTCCTACTAAATTTGACCCAGGTCCATTGCAGGACTTCTAAACGCTGAACAATGGCAAGACCTTTACCAAACCGTTCCCTTAACCCCCTACCAGGTAGCCAACATATCTCCATATAGACCGTGGAGATATGAATGGTGAAAATCCTTTATTTTATATAGACAGTAAAATAATGCCAAGACACCACGGACAAACGATAAGGAAAGATCACCTTCAACATAAGTAACTAGTTATTAAAGTCATTAATACAAAACCAAATAAAAAGTGCAAAAGATTAGAAATAAAAAGTATTATACTAGACACTTTGTCTTCACCAAGTGATGTAAGAGACTTAGGCAAACATGGCCTTGATTGTCAAGAACTCTTACGATCAATCTTGGATCCCGAGACGACTCACACACTCTACGATGGACAATGGATGATGGTGGTGGATGATGGTGTTGTGATGGTGGTGGGTGGTGGATGAAGTGTGAGAGAGGTGGTGTGCCAAGGGATGAGACGAAATGAATCCAAGCACTCCTATTTATAGGCTGAACAGAGAGCTGGACACGGCCCCGTGTCCGTCTGACACTCTCTCTCCTCATTAATTGTAATTCGCAATTACAATAAATGCGCCTGCTGTACTTTCGACACGCCCCCGTGTCCGCTGAGCACGGCCCCGTGATGGGCAATAGAAGCTTCTATAGGTTTGTCTTTTCTGCTGCTTCTTGGGCACGGCCCCGTGCTGGCTGAGCACGGGGCGTGTTCAGACTTCTGTTTTCTCTATTTTGCTTTGGAAGGTGCCGTTGAGGGTTCGGGCAGTCCACTAATGTTCCTTTTCTTATATTTATGTTGGATTTAGCTGTCTTTTTGCTTCTTTTGCGTTTTTGAGCTCATTTAATCCTGAAAATACAAAAGGAAGACAAAAACACTCTTTTTCCAATATTAGCACTAAAAAAAGGTTAGTTTTATGCCTCATTTGATGTAATTTATATGTTGCATTTTATACACATCAAATACCCCCACACTTGAACTTTTGCTTATCCTCAAGCAAAACTCTTTAATATGTGGCTTACACTCCCAAATGGAATAGGTAGAAGAGAAGGTTTTGGGCTTGTCGTAGCGTGTTGGGATTTCCAAGATCTTTTTGGGTTTTATTTTTATTTATTTACATTCCTATTCGTAATGATTTATTTAGAACTGTTCATAAAAGAAATTACTTATTTGGGCATAACATGCCTTTTTTTTAAAATTCTATTTATATACAAGTTCACATACCTCGCGGGGAAATCACTCACACTCGGCCGAAGGTGTATTTTTAGTGAATCACTCGAGAGCGGCACGGAACTTATTCCTACCATAGGCTTGCCAAGAAATCAATCCTCCACCTTTTTAACTTTTATACCTTTGTAGATATCAAGAGGACTTTGTGGGTTAAGGGTTGGCTAGGGTTAAAGGTAGGTGGTTGGGTTAGTGGTTAGTAGAAAAAGGGCTAAAAGCGTAACAAGTGTCGGTTTTCGTATTTTTGCAACTTTTTATTTTGATGAAGCTTTTATTCAAACAAAGTTATTTTTGATTACTTTGTTTGTTTATTTTCTTTTTTTTTGCTTCATCATTATCACAAATTTTTTTTTTTTTTTTGATCACGAAGAACCGAACTTGTTACTAAAATAAAGGGTTAAAAATGAAAAAGGTTTTGGTGGATGAAAGGGTTTTTGTTTGGGTGATGAAACGAAAAGGTTTAGGCTCAAAGGGGCTAACTAGGGGGATTTTTGGGTAGGTGGTAAAAGAAAAAGAAAAATAATGGTGTAGAAATGAAAAAGGTTAGTCCTAATGCCTCTATCATTTACTTACTCGGGTTTAAGTTGATAAGGACCGGGAATGTATTGTCATGGTAAGTTCTAGAGTTGTAAGAACCAAACGGCTATTCACACAAGAAACGAAAAATGAGCATTTAGTCAAATGATATGTAATTATGTGCTCAATAAAGGCTCAAAACTCACTTTTGTGGGAATGGGTTTTTATGTGATCAAGTATATATAATCAAATTTTAAATAAGTTTGTCATGCCTTTTCATAATTTTCTTATGTTGGTTCTTTTTATCACTACGCTATCGGTTGTAAATTTGTAAAAATATAACCTTTTTGAGGACTTGAATTTCCCGAGTTAAACCTAGACAAGTAAAAAAAAATGAAATTTTTGAAAATATTTTGGGGTGATTAGCGGTTCCAATAGAGTTTTGTGTAAGGCTTGTATTTAGGACTTGCAAAATTCAAGGTTTTAGCATCCCCCCCACACTTAAATTACACATTGTCCTCAATGTGTCCCAAAAATAAATTTTTAGGTTGATTAGATGTGTAAAATAGTGTTTAAAAAGCAAAAAATTGTGTTACTGGGCACTGAACACGGCCCCGTGTTATCCGGGCACGGCCCCGTGCTCAAGTGCCAGTAACAAAATTGAAGTAAGAGAAACAGAAGTCTGGACACGGGGGCGTGTTGGGTGAACACGGCCCGTGTCCAGGTACCTGTACTGGGCGTTTTCTGCAGGTGGTTCGACACGGGGCCGTGTTGGTTGGGCACGGCCCGTGTTGAACCTTCTGAAATGGAGAAAATTGTCGGGTTGCCTCGTTCTTGTGCATGGGATCATTTTTCTCGTTCCCCTTTTCATCCTTTACCACCATGAGTGTGTTTTATTTATTACAAACCATCCAAACCTTAAAACCATCATTTCATTTCATCATAGAGAGAACTTACATAATCCTAAATTAAACTAGATAAAACAAAGAAATAACAAACCATGGAGTCCTAGCCTTTACTTTATTTTAATTTAGCAAAATTTCCAAGAAGTAATCAATCTTGGTTAAACAAGGCCTTTTTGAACTCCTTCTTCCGAGTGCGGTTCTCCTCAAATGTCGGCGAGCCATTCTTCTACCTCCCTTGGAAGGAGAAAAGAAGGCTCATTGGCATTAGTTTGAGGAGTTTCAACTTCCACCGGGATTTCTTGTTGGTGTTCCCTGGGAGGTTCCGCCGGAAAGTCTTCCCACCCGGTAGGGTTGTTGATTCCGAGTGCCAGGTTCCAATCCTGTTGAGGAAGGACTGGTTCCATTGGAGGTGCTACAAGAATATTTAACCTCTGGTGCAAGAGGTTAATTTCTTGGAAGCTGCTTTCAAGTCCCATCGTTAGATCGTTAATACGGTCGATTAGGACCTCCTCTACTGAAGTCATTTCGTCGAGAGCCTCCCTTAATGCTATCACATAGTGTACAAGTGTAGCTTCAATGGAGGGTCTTCTTCCTCTACGGCTGTTTGGCGAATGCACAGGAGATGTTTCGCTGTTTTCACTCGTCATCCTACGAAAAATAAACTAAAAATAGTTTATTTAATGAAACAGTAACCGGACACGGCCCCGTGCTCACTGAGCACGGCCCCGTGTTCATCTTTCTGCAGAGTTTTGGAACAAGGAAACTTGGATTTTTAAGTTATTTTCTGAACGTTGTGGGGCCTTTTTGGCTACTAATAACTTAAAACAATGTTTCATAACATGTTTTTACCAAGATTCTTTGAACAAAACTCATTTATTCCTACCATAGAGTTGGAGGAATTCCAAACTTTCAATGGTAGCTCTTGGAGAAAGATGAAGAAGAAGGAAATGGCTAAAAGAGGAAAGGACAAGATGGGTTGTTGGAACCTTCTTTTAGACTTACCTAGGATAGTTTGAGAGAAGATTCCTGCAAATCTCTGCCCAAGTTGGTCCAAATGTGCAGAATTCTTGGCTGCATTTATAGAAAACGACAGCAACCTGGACACGGCCCCGTGTTCAGTGGACACGGCCCCGTGTGCAGGTGGAGTTCTGACACAGTTTGTCCGTATTCTGACGTACTGATCAGAATGGAATCTTTCGATGGACACGGGGGCGTGTTGGCTGGGCACGGCCCCGTGTCTAGGGACTGTTTTATGAAGTTGTCTAGTTTTTTAAGGAACTTGTTAGTATCGGGTGGCTCCTGACTGGTTGGAACAACCCCAAAGTGCCTAATATACCTTAATTGTCCTAGACTAAGGCGAGAACGCAAGAGGTTGTCGGTGAGGGTAATTCCTATTTTCATTCTAGGTGGACAAGTCCAACCCTTTCCCGGGCTCTTGTTAAAGAAGGTATATGCCGAATCGCTCAGGTCTATGTATGCACCGAACGAAGTCGATGGAGAGTCCTTCACGGCACAATCGACACAGGGACGACTATCGTCCAAGTCTTTGCTAGGTACGAAGGTATTTTCGGGAGCAACGAGGTTGTCGGAATGCGGTTCCAACATTTCTTCATGGGTATCGTCTTGGGGTGGATCAATAAAATCCTTCCCAAGCTCTTCTATCCATTTCAGAATTAGCTCTTCTAGTTGAAATAACTCGCTAAGGAGCATTTCCCCTAGAATATCTGGCTGGGCGCATTCGAGGGAGAAATAGTGCTTATTTTTACTTTCGCCCCTCTTAAGGTTGTGAGAAGATGGTGGGTCCATGTAGTGGGGCCTATAATTTAGGAAGTAGCATTTTACTTCTTCATGTTCGCCACCACATAATTGACACCACGTACCATAAGAGTGCCGAAAGTAAAAATAATTACTATCACTCATGTTTATGTCAGAAATTACCAACCGTCGGGATCTAACGGTTCTGTTTTCAGTAACTGAAACTTGGGCACGGGGGCGTGTTGAGTGGACACGGCCCCGTGTTCAGCTTACTGTCTGATGTAAAACAGGATTGCCAGTTCCAATGATTGAGCACGGGGGCGTGTTCAGCGGGCACGGCCCGTGCTGAGCTCTGCAGAAGCTGAAAAACTAAGAAAATCCTAAAAAAAATAAAAAGAAAAAATAAAAGATGATTAGGCCGTTGATTCCTAACTTTCTTAAAATCCTTGTGTCCCCGGCAACGGCGCCAAAAACTTGATGTGCGTGAAAGTGTCGTATATATTAGGTGTATATTTTAAGCCCTTTTTAACACTTATTTTAGCCAAGTTTTAAATTTATAAAACACGATATTTCACTAACACTAAACACACATATGGGCAAGTGCACCCATCGTTGAGTGTAGCATAGCGTTGGTAAGATACCGAGGTCGTCCAAGGACACAAGAGCTTTTAGTACCGGTTTATCCTCAACGTCTAACCAAAATAAAAGTTTAGAAAAATGTTTTAAACTAAGAAAAATAAAACTAACTAAAATGCTGAAAATAAAAATAAAAATAAAAACAGATAGACAAGAAGAATCACTTGGTTCCGACTCGTATCTAGTATAACCTTTGATTATTTCCGCACTTTTGCACATAATTAAGAGATTATCTTAGTTATTGTAGTAGGCCCCTCTTTTGAAGGCGACGTTACCCTCACCCCAGTAGTTTGAGTCAGCAGGGATACAATCCTAAAAGGGTGGATTATTGGAAGATAATGAATTAAGTTATTAATGCAGTATTATGGTAGGCCCCGCTTTTGGCGGTGACGTTACCCTCGGCTAAGTAGTCTGAGTCAGCAGGGATACAGTCCTAAGTAGCCGGGTTATAGTATTAATAGTAGTTAACTTATGATTGGATCAAAGAGTTTGGACCCCCGCCATCCAATACCGTGAAGTATTGAAGGAGGTCCTACTAAATTTGACCCAGGTCCATTGCAGGACCTCTAAACGCTGAACAATGGCAAGACCTTTACCAAACCGTTCCCTTAACCCCCTACCAGGTAGCCAACATATCTCCATATAGACCGTGGAGATATGAATGGTGAAAATCCTTTATTTTATATAGACAGTAAAATAATGCCAAGACACCACGGACAAACGATAAGGAAAGATCACCTTCAACATAAGTAACTAGTTATTAAAGTCATTAATACAAAACCAAATAAAAAGTGCAAAAGATTAGAAATAAAAAGTATTATACTAGACACTTTGTCTTCACCAAGTGATGTAAGAGACTTAGGCAAACATGGCCTTGATTGTCAAGAACTCTTACGATCAATCTTGGATCCCGAGACGACTCACACACTCTACGATGGACAATGGATGATGGTGGTGGATGATGGTGTTGTGATGGTGGTGGGTGGTGGATGAAGTGTGAGAGAGGTGGTGTGCCAAGGGATGAGATGAAATGAATCCAAGCACTCCTATTTATAGGCTGAACAGAGAGCTGGACACGGCCCCGTGTCCGTCTGACACTCTCTCTCCTCATTAATTGTAATTCGCAATTACAATAAATGCGCCTGCTGTACTTTCGACACGCCCCCGTGTCCGCTGAGCACGGCCCCGTGATGGACAATAGAAGCTTCTATAGGTTTGTCTTTTCTGCTGCTTCTTGGGCACGGCCCCGTGCTGGCTGAGCACGGGGCGTGTTCAGACTTCTGTTTTCTCTATTTTGCTTTGGAAGGTGCCGTTGAGGGTTCGGGCAGTCCACTAATGTTCCTTTTCTTATATTTATGTTGGATTTAGCTGTCTTTTTGCTTCTTTTGCGTTTTTGAGCTCATTTAATCCTGAAAATACAAAAGGAAGACAAAAACACTCTTTTTCCAATATTAGCACTAAAAAAAGGTTAGTTTTATGCCTCATTTGATGTAATTTATATGTTGCATTTTATACACATCAATATATGTGAAATTTATCATATATAACCAAACTATGTACCGTAGGGCATTTTGGTAATTTCACATAAGTTTTAAAGGTCAAATTTGGAAATCTGAGTTTAAAACTTTTGCTTACTGTTAAAGTATAAAAATTTACTTAAAACATCAGTAGGTATTAAGTTTTATATGCCAAAAATAGTTTTAACTCATACTATGCGTTTAAGACGCGTAAAAGTCGGTTTTTGGTGATTTTCGGGTTATATAATGAAAGCTGAGGTTTTTATCAGCCCAGAAGACTTAAAATATTTTATTTATCATATAAAATCGGTAGCAAAAGGTTTGGTATCAATATGCTATGTAAAACTCATTTTATTAGCAAAAAGGGTATAACCGACAATTACCGAATCAATGCAAGAACCCTATGCCATGATTAGTTTAAAAATAAACAAAAATCTTCAAAAATCCCAAAATATTATATTACATCAGTGGGTAAAAAGTTTGGTGTCAAAATTTGGGTTTAGATAGGCTTTATGCTAATAATTCCGTTTAATTAATAAAAAGCTTCTAATTTACGATATTAAGCATAACTCCTAATTTAGAGCTCAAACTAATGTCAAAATTTTAGGACAAGTTTATAATTCAGTAACGAAGGTTTTTGTCCTCTCACATTTTCAAAAATCTCGTTTTAAGGTCAAAAGGGCATAATGGTCAACATTTAAGTAATTAACGGAAACATGCAAATGAATCGGATTAATTAGAAACCAAGTTGTATAACCTCAAAGGGTTATGCTAACCTATAACCTGGTCCTAATTGAACTCTAAGGCATACTTAAACTAAGCCAAATCGGGTCAGAACTGAAAGTCAAAGCAAAAGTCTACTTTTGCGACTTTCGGTTCCGAACGGAGCCTAAACTCAAAATTGTCGGGTTGAAGATGCTTAGACATGTTCTTACATTAATTACCAAGTTATATAAGTGTTAAAACAGGTTTCATAGCCTCTACATTGCTAATTATGAATTTATTTGCAAAATAGCTTTCTGTTGACTTTTTATAATTAAGTTTGACCCGACAATTGACCTAGTTAGAGTGAAAATCAGAGGGTGCCCTTTTAAGGGTTTATTACCCACATAATTACCAACTCATGGAAAATTTTAATTCGACTAATGACTGGATCATTAGTGATTAATCACTAAGTCAAATCTTAATTACGATAAGTTTGACTTTTGGTCATTAAGCTAATAAAACATGAACTAAGGAGGCTAAGAACACTCACAATGGTCCTTAGCACGAATTAGGAGCTGATGGAAGGTTGCTTGAAGTCAAGAGAGCTCCAGAGAGGGGTTTGAAATGATTTTGAGATGAGCAAGTTTAATGTTGCAACTCAAATTCCTTATATAGTGATTTCAATTGCACAAGATCATTCCAACAAGGTCTGCACATGTTTCCTGGTCATCCCAGGTGTCCCCTATGCATGTAAATCTATTGGCTCAGTCCCTGAATTCGAAAACCATGCTCCTAAGGCGGTGGAACCGGCTGAACAGGCAACTGTCCATTTTTCTGCCCAGTTACAGGTCTTACGGACAGTAAGCCAAGGGCCTTACGGTCCGTATCCGCTTTTTAATATTTATCGCCCAGATCAGCCACCTTACGGTCCGTAAGGTGGTCTCTTTGCGGTCCGTAAGACTTGGTCAGAAGACAAAAAATTTGAGAATCTTTAACATTTGACCATGCAACCTATCATACTTCGAATCTCATGTCATTTTTCAGCAGAGGGGACTATATAATGAGACTTGCATGCTCTTGGAAGTGTTGCCATTCAAATGGAGGTCTTGGAATATTTGAAGAAGGCTTTTAAATGAAGTTTGTCGTAAATGCACATGGGATTCCACTCTTTGCAAATTTGAATTATTTATCACATTAGTTAACCAGATTTGTATCTTATATCAGATGTTTATAAAAAACATATTAAGGTTTGGAATTAATAATAAGGTCACTCAGAGGTATTAATTAACATGTTGACACTTTTAATCCCACCATATATCTTTCAACTTGATCCGGGTTTCTAACACGTTTACCTTCCATGACACGTGTCTTTAAAACATTGGTCGTGATTTTACGAGGTGTTACATCCTCACCCCCTTAAAAGAAATCTCGACCTCGAGATTTACTGAAATAAATGAAGGTACTTTTGTTTCATTGTGGATTCTACCTCCCACGTGTATTCTGGGCCCTTACTGGCATCCCATTTAACCTTGACAATCGGTACATGCTTCTTTCGAAGCTTCTTAACCTGTCGATCTTCAATTGACAAAGGTTTTTCCACAAACTTTTTATCTCTCGTCTATATGCACATCCATATGTGGCATGACTATTGATTCATCAGCTAGACATTTCTTCAGATTGCAGATGTGAAACACATTATGAATTACACTGAGCTCTTCAGGCAGGTTTAAGTTGTAAGCCACTGTTCCGACACATTCGATGATCTCGAATGGTCCTATGTATCTTGGGCTTAACTTGCCTTTCTTGCCAAAATGCATTACCCCTTTCCAGGGTGATACCTTAAGTAGAACCTTGTCACCTAACTCAAATTTTAGAGGTTTACGCCTTTTATCTGTGTAGCTTTTATGCCTATCCCTGGCAGCTTTGAGACGATCGCGTATCTGCACAATCTTATCTGTCGTCTCCAGGACTATTTCAGGTCATGTTAGTTGGACATCTCTAACTTCTGCCCAACAAACGGGCGTCCTGCACTTTCTTCCATATAAAGCTTCAAAAGGTGCAGCTTGAATACTTGAATGATAACTATTATTATATGAAAATTCTATTAACGGAAGATGATCATCCCAACTTCCACCTAAATCAATAACACAAGCTCTTAACATATCCTCCAGCGTTTAAATTGTGCGCTCGCTTTGACCATCCGTCTGAGGATGATATGCAGTGCTGAAGTTTAATCGAGTGCCTAGGGATTGCTGAAAGCTTTTCCAAAAATGCGATGTATATCTCGTATCCCTATCAGAGATGATAGACACTGGCACTCCGTGAAGAGATACAATCTCGTCCACGTACAGCTGACCTAACTTATCTGAGCTGTGTGTTTCCTTTATAGGTAGGAAGTGGGCTGACTTGGTCAATCTGTCTACTATAACCCAAATAGTATCATTTCCTCGCTTCGTCTTTGGTAACTTAGTGATGAAATCCATAGTCACCATTTCCCACTTCCAGGTAGGAAGTTCAGGCTGTTGCAGCAAACCTGACGGCTTCTGGTGTTCGGTTTTAACCTGAGCACATGTCAGACATTTGACCACATAAGTGGCTATAGACTTCTTCAAGCCTATCCACCAATAATTTGCCTTCAAAACCTGGTACATCTTGTCACAGCCAGGATGGACAAAATACTTGGGGTTATGGGCTTCTTGAAGAATCACATCCCTAAGTCCTCCATAAATTGGAACCCATATTCGTCCATTCATTCTTAGGATTCCATCCTTGCCATACGATAATTGTTCAGTAGTTACTCCCAACTTTTCATTCGGATAGTTGTCTTCTAATACAGCTTCCTTCTGAGCGGCTAGCAATCTTTCATTCAAGTTGTTCTTCAATTCAATGCTCTTGGCATTGATTCTAATGGGTTTAACTCTTTCCTTCCGGCTTAAAGCATCGGCGACTACATTCGCCTTGCCTGGATGGTATCGGATTTCACAATCATAGTAGTTCAGTGTCTCCATACATCGACGTTGTCTCATGTTCAGATCCTTCTGGTTGAACAAGTGTTGAAGGCTTTTATGATCATAATAGATCACACATTTGGTACCATATAAATAATGCCTCCAAAGTTTTAGTGAAAATACAACGACACCCAATTCCAAATCGTGGGTGGTGTAATTCTTCTTGTGCACTTTTAATTTTCGGGAAGCATAAGCAATAACTTTGCCTTTCTGCATGAGCACACATCCCATACCTGTGTGTGATGCGTCACAATAAACCACGAATTCTTCAATCCCTTCACGCAATGTCAACACAGGGGCATTGCTTAGTTTCTGCTTAAGTATATCAAATGATTCTTGTTGCTTAGGACCCCAATCAAACTTTATATTCTTCCTAGTCAACGAAGTTAGGGGTGCAGCAATCTTTGAGAAATTTTCAATAAAACGCCTGTAGTATCCTGCCAGACCCAGGAAGCTGCGAATTTCTGTGGGCGTCTTTGGTTCTTGCCAATTCATGATAGCTTCAATCTTGGCAGGATCCACCTGGATACCACGCTCACTAACCATATGTCCAAGGAATTGGACTTCACAAAGCCAAAACTCACACTTTGAAAACTTGGCGTAGAGCTTCTCTTGCTGAAGAAGTTTAAGAATACAATGAAGATGCTTCCCATGATCAGCCTGATTCTTCGAATAAATAAGAAAGTCATCAATGAAAACAATGACAAACTTGTCCAAGTAGGGTTTGCAAACGCGATTCATGAGGTCCATGAACGTTGTTGGTGCATTAGTGAGCCCAAAAGGCATCACTAAGAACTCGTAGTGACCATAACGAGTCCCGAATGCAGTCTTGTACACATCTTCATCTCTAACCTTCAGTTGATGGTAACCTGACCTTAGATCAATCTTGTAGAAATAGCTTGCTCCTTGAAGCTGATCGAATAGATCGTCGATCCTGGGCAATGGATATCTGTTCTTGATTGTAACCTTGTTCAGCTCTCGATAATCAATGCATAAACGCATTGATCCATCCTTTTTCTTCACAAACAGAATCAGCGCTCCCCAAGGAGATGAGTTAGGCCTAATAAATCCTTTTGCCAACAATTCATCCAACTGAGTTCTCAACTCTTTCATCTCTGTTGGGGCCAACCGGTAAGGTGCTCTTGCGACAGGTGCTGCTCCAGGTATAATGTCGATTCTGAACTCCACTTGCCTATCTGGGGGTAAACCAGGTAGTTCTTCCGGGAATATATTAGGGTATTCAGAAATGATGGGAATGTCTTCGATCTTGGGCTTTGGTTCATCAATAGTCACATGTGCCATATAAATGACACAACATTTCTTCATACACCTCGATGCCTTAAGCATAAACACTTGCTTAGGCAACCCATACTGAGTGTGTCCTTGTATGGTAAGTGGCTCACTATACGGAGTCTTGATAACCACTTGTTTCTTGACACAAACGATCTGAGCTTGGTTATGAGATAACCAATCCATGCCTATTACTATGTCGAATCCAGCTAGTTTCAAAGGAAGCAAAGACAATGGAAAAGAGTGGTTCCTAATGGATATGAAACACCCATCTAACACGGTTGAAGCAGTTTCTATGGTACCATCAGCCAATTCTACTTCATAATTTATGCTTAGGGTTTTAACAGGAAGATTTAACAACTTACAAAACTTATTATCTGCAAACAACTTGTCTGCACCTGAATCAAACAATACCCTTGCATAGACATCATTGATAAGAAAGGTACCTGTTATCACGTTGTCATCCTGAACTGCTTCCCGTGCATTCATTTGAAAGACCCTAGCATTGGTCTTTTTACCTTCTTCAGGTTTCTTCGCATACTTTGGGCAATTGGACTTGATGTGCCCCTTCTTGTTACAGTTATAGCAAGTCGCATCCTTTATCTTCTTGCATTATAATGTCTTATGCTCATTCGAATTACAAATCCCACAAGCCCTGGGCTGCGATTGGGATTTCGATTCGTACCTTTATTTTCCCAGATGACGTTTCTTACAAAATTTACACTTGGGCTTCTCACTCGGCTGTTGATCATCCTTTCTAAACCCGGAACTCTTCTTGTGGTTAGAGTTCCCCTTGTGCCTCTTGTCTGAACGGTGTGAGTTATCATCCTCACGCTTCCTCTTCCCTGCATCAGAGTTCCTAAGCGATCTCTGCCTGACCGCATCCAGGGTAAGAGACAATGACAAATCAGCTACGGACCTAAAGGTTGTAGGTCTTGATGCCTTCACACTAGCTTTGATCTTCGGGGCTAAACCCCCAATGAAACGGGCTATACGCTTTGGTTTCGGTGTCACCAAGTATGGAACCAATCGAGACATGGTATTAAAGCTCGTGAGATACGCCTGACAGCCTAAATTCTTCATAACCAATGTCAGAACGTCGGTCTCGATCTTCTCAACTTCATGTTAAGGACATAAATTCTCTTTGATCAACGCAACAAACTGATCCCAAGACAAGCTATATAGGTGGATCTTTCCTGAAGCTTGAATCAGTGACCTCCACCAAGCTAGAGCTTCTCCCTTAAACGATTGTGACACAAACTTCACAACGTCCTGTTCTGCACAACCACTAATGTCAACCACTGTATCCATCTCATCGAGCCAGGTCATACAATCGACGGCTCCGTTCTCCCCTGTAAAGTCCCTAGGCTTGCAGGAGACAAAATACTTATAAGAACAGCCCTTAACACGTGGCTCTTGATTGAGCACAACTTTCCTAGATGGAACACTCCTCTGATTTGATGAGTGATGAGAATCACTCTTACGAGCCGTATGAGTCTTGGAGGGTGGTTTTGAATGAGGTAAAGACTGAGTTCTAACGCGAGTTTCAGTCGATTCATTAAATTGTCTGTTAAGAGCTCGAGTAACGGCATTATCTATTAATGCATGCAATTCTGCGCCTGCTACATTAACTCTGGAAGTGTCATGATTCTCTCTCGGGTGACTGTTGACTTCGTCTGACCCAGCCATGTAGCTTGATTGCTACATAAAATATTGACAAAATTTATTCAAAAGTCCAATATAGAATTGTCTTTTATGGCAATTCATTAACCATGGTAACCATAAGCCATATCGGTTAATTTAATTAAGCATATTCATTCAGGATTATAATTATCCTCAGTCATAATAGATTATAAGGGCACAAAAGACAAGTCACAGGGACAATTTAAACTACAAGCCATGATCTTATAAGATCGAGGCATTAAGGCATTGAATCATAGTTCATTACCTTTCTTGACAGGGAGTTATATGTTATAACTGTCTTTTGTCTTATATGACAATGATTATGGCCCGTAGGCCCTACATCACAATTGGATGTTTAAAATAATAAGAAAGGAATTGGAAGGATCCAATATAAGGATGACTTATGTGATTTTATCGAATCACATTTGCCAGGAGTGTTAACATGTTTTCAGACGTTAACAAGGATTTTGAATCTTACAAGGAACTACCATCATGGCCCTGTCTTATTACGACACATGGCTAGGTTTTGCCTTTAAAATTTTCTTTAATATATAATGGTAGATTAATCTTTAAAAGGAATGATATTTTATTTTATTTCATATATTATATTCACTCATATAGTGATAATTGAAATTTTTAAATTCCACATTCCATAATTAAATAAAAAAAAGAGTACATAAATGCCCTAAACGGGACTTTAACAGAAATAACTTGCCCACGCAGGGGCTAAACTGAAACTACAAGTCCTCGCAGGGACTGGATACATAAATAGGTGTCCACGCAGGGACTTTATTAAAAATTAAAGAATTATAAACAAACAAACAAGGAATCTCAATGATCCCTTTTGCTCTTTCCCTTGATTAAGCTTGCCAAACCTTTAAGAAATCCCCGGTGGCTTCTACGCTCCTCTCGAACCTCCCGTTCCACCAGGCTCAACCTTTGTAGAATCTCCTGTTGCTGTGGTGGTGGTATTAGTTGTGACACCCCAGGAAAACCACGCAACCTATTTAGCTTCCTCAGTAACTACGTGCTAAATTTCGGGACGAAATTTCTTTCAAGTTGGAGATGATGTGACAACCCGAACTTTCAAGGTTAGTGACGTGTAATCTTGCGATTTTAACTCCATTAAACTTAAACGTTTGATAACCCGATTAGATAACTTGTCGAAAACTGTTGGGTCGCGTATATTTTGGGCTTTATAATTATACCTTGCAAACACTCACCATATCGGCCCAAGGCCCAACTAATTTTTGTGTGCTTTGATTTTCCTTGTATGTCTTGATAACCCGGCCCAAAGTTGTAGCTGGAATAAACTTATTAATCGGCCCACTTTAGTTTAGTTGTTATTGCTTTTATAAATCCATGTACGTAAACATCTTGATTAATTTATATACCACATATAACAAACCCTACCCCCTACCTCTGATTTGCGATGGCAGGCCTTCCCCCCCCCCCCTCTATCGTGATCAACCTCTACTATCATGCACACCCTCTATCTCCGGTTAGTATAATTCTTTATTAAATATGGTTCCTTGATTGATTTGCTGTGTTTATAATTGATTGGTTATGATCAATGTTTTGATATTAAAAAAATTAATATGAGTATTCTGTTATGGTCTGTTCGATGCATAGTAGGAGGGTATAAAGTCAACATAAAATAAATAAGCACATGGGGCCAAATCATGTAGTTAACCGACAATAGTTGGATGATATCTCAATTGAATGCATGGATCGAATATTAGGATGGCCGACAACTATGATTTTTAATCAATATTTAATTGGGTCGCACCACTATAACATGCAACCGTCAGCATGCATGGATCGAATATGGAGGGTTGGGCATAATGATGATGTTTTGTATGATGTGTATGTGTTGGGAACAACAAAATTGTTATTTTAGGATTATAATTTTGTGCATGAACATTAAAGTTTTGCATAGTAAATTTTTGTTATAATTCGTGATGTATGTTTATACGTTCTGATTTGGTTTAACTTGCTTGAAACTGATAACCTAGCAATTTCTAAGAATAAGATTTGGAAATAATGTAAGTATGCAGAAGAACTATTGTTATATGGGCCACACGATGTTAGCGAGTTACTAGTTTTTTTTTGGGCTGCAATCTTTAATTAAATCACACCATGAACTGGGCCGAACAATTAGATGGACCGCACAAACAGAACCCAATGGACTTTTGTCTGGGTCTCTCTCTCTCTCACGAGTTGGGCTGCAACCTTAAGCCATGCCGCACACCCGAGTGGGCCATGTATGAGAATGAATTGCACATTCTGTTGGGCTTGATGTAGTTGGGTTGGGTGATACGAACAGGAAACCTTTGGGATACTTATTAAACGGTTTGAGCTACATTCTCATGTGAATGACCAGTTGATTACTAGGTGTTACAATAAAACAAACACTTAGGGTATGAACTTGCAACAGCTTGGGCTTTACAAGTTACCGGGCCGCACACTTCACTAAATATCATGATCATATTTGGGCCGTGCCCTAGAGTTAGGCTGTAGACAAAAATTGGAACCCACACTACCTCAAACCCTGTAGATCGCACACTTTTATGATTTATGATCGTTAAATATGGTCATGCAAACGAACTGATATTGGAGGATTCAAACACCTACTATGTGATACTATGATATATGTTACTGAATGAATTGCATGATCTCTTGTTACGACTTGCATAATGATATGTGATTCAGGTGTACGCTACTTGTGTATTGTGTGTAAAGAATACGTGAATTGTGTGTATACGAAACTGATTGTCTTTGATAACCCTGCTAGGATTTGATTGATCAACTTGTACGTAGATAAACATACCGATCAAACCGAGGTGAGTTCACACTTTCCATAAGGCATGGGATTCCCAAGGGTTGGGAATGGGTAAAGGATTGAAACTGAAACTGCGTGATCTCCTGGTTTGGGACACGTACACACTCTCTTCATTGAAGGGTGACAACACGTGATAAAAATATAATCGGAACCTGCGTAATCTCCTGGTTTGGGGATTACGTACACACCCTCTTCATTGAAGGGTGACAACGCGAATACTAGACCAAAAACTCTATCTTTAAGTCCCTCATTTTGTATCGACTTAATCGTCGAGGCCAATGGCGAGCGGGTCATTAGTTAAATAGCGCTATTAGGTTTGACAAGCCTCACACCTGCCGCAGAGGACGGGCGTGGACTAATGGACTATGGCACGTCAATGATGATAGACATTGACTAGGGCACCAACTTACTTTCGTCAGTAGTCGATATGGTAAACGGGTCTAGTGGTTCACATGGGGAAGCCCCCACTAATTATGGATATGTTTGGGAAACAAAGATACTGGTTAACTCATGGTTTACGAAGCAACTTATGGTTTCCAAAACAAACTTTTAAAACTGAACAACCAACTGTGAACTCGCTCAACTTTGTTGTTGACTCGTTGTTACATGCCTTGCAGGCTTTTAGGTACATGTTGTTGGAACTTGCTGTCTGGGATGCTGGAGTGGTCATGGGTCAAGTTACAAGGAATCACAAGACAAGTCTGATGGATTTTATACACCTATTTTATGGAACTCATAACAAATTGTAATATGCTTCCGCTGGATAATAACTCTTGTATTGTAACACTTATTTTAAATAAATGAAAGTTTTATTTTATCTTTATAAGTTCAACGTGATTGGTGGCTAAGATCCTGGTCAGTCACGCCTCCTGCGGTGATACTCCGCTAGTGAATTTTGGGGGTGTGACAGATTGATATCAGAGCCATTCGTTATAGTGAACTTGGTTTTAAAAAGGGGAAAAACGTTTTTGTAAAACCAGACTATAACCGAACAGTTCTAAAAACGTGTATACGACCATGACACTCAGCTCCAGATTGCAAGGTTCGTCTCTCGTATACTCATTGTACTGCATAACTAGTGAACACTTACATATGATATTGCATGTGATTGCACGTTTAGCACAACAGTATAAATTTATGTGTTACTTGAATGTGTTATGTGAATAATAGGGTGGTATTTCCCTAAACATTCATGACTTACGCTCTGTGATGTTCTTTGCTTGCTACTCGAGTTTGAAGAACCATTCGACATGAGTTAAGAGGAGCTGAGATGAGCATGCAAATCACAATATTATTGTGGGTGCACACATAATAATAATGTGGGGTGCATGCGAGTCCCAGTGAGCCTTAACAAGTGGAAAAGGGGTTCTGTCCCGTTATTCGAACAGTGTGAAACGTAACAAACCTATAGGGGTCATAGCAGTGAATGTCCCCTACCCGAGCGTGAACTTTTCACTCCTCTCTGGATCCTTTCGAATCTCGATGCTATCAAGTATTAACTGAACACCCATCTGAACACCTAGCGAACCATGTAGAATGTTAGGTGCTTATACGAACATCCCCGAGTTGGATGTTGCAACGACAATGATTGGTCTATATCTCTCTCACCTATCTTCCTTTGCTGGAAACCTAACGTATTGACGCCTTGGATCCCGAAGTGCGATCACTTCTGCAACACTCTCGTAACACACCATGTATTACTCAGACAACATCGATGGACCGGAGGATGAGCATAGTACTTTACCAACCCAGTACTTTGACGACCCTGATTACTGGCAACGAGCACCAGCGAATTGGCTTCAATCGAATCCTTAACCCTTGTCAGCGACTCATGGGAGTCAACTCTTACGAAACCATCAGGACATAAGAAATGACAATCGACTATAACGTGGAATATGTAATGGCCAGCACAGTGAGTATCGCTTTAGGACGTGACTCAGAATGTGAAAAGATGGACTTTGATGGTGAAGAATCGTAGGGATTTGTTTCAAACAACAGCATCAGAGGTAACAGCCACGACAACGTCAAGGTACTGGAAATGGCGACCAACAGTATAGAAATGAAGGTGCCTACAACATGGATTGGCCGTGGTTAAGTTAAGAAGACAACGACCAAAGGAACAATGACAGAACATGAAATCCTTGTAATGAAAACAGCAACACTGTAAATGATGCTCATGGAAGGACATTTAGGGTTGACGTGGGCGACGCCAGGATGGCGACAACTTGGAAGTTTGTACGGGTAGCTAATCGCTTCGTCTCTGTCTTGTTTAACCCTGGCGCTTCTCGAAAGGCTGATGGCACGTTGACGTGTGGGATGCCAAATTTCAACCGTGTGGGACAAGTTTTCTACATCGATCTTCTTTCTACTACCCACGATGGTGTTAATGCAGTAGTCAGTATAGGTTGGTTAACCAGACATCGCACAATTATACCCTATGAGGGGAGGGTCGTCGTCTGTCATAAAGTATCCGAGTGGTGCAGAGGTTAGCATCAATTCAGCAGTGAAGGCCAGAAGTGTCCATGGAAGGATTACCCCGCCATGATAGCACTTGTTACTGATGTCAAGATTAAGGAAAAGAGGATCGAGGATCCACCAACTGCCCTTGATTTCTCTCGATGTCTTACCCGTAGAATTTACCGGTCAACTTCCACTATTATAGAGAAGAATCTCAGCTGATCTCGCGCCAGGTGCCGCCCTAATTACTCATACTTCTTACCGTCTTACAACTGTAGAGTTGCAAGAGTTGTCTAATCAACTACCGGAACTGTCGAATAGGAGTATTGTCGGACCTAGCTTTTCGCTTTGGGGAGCCCCAGTTATACCCGTGAAGATAAGCCCTTACATATATGTACTAATTATCGAGAACTCAGCAAGGTGACAGTCAAGAACCGTTCGCTTCAACCATGTAGTAACACCCTGTTGACCAGTTGCGAGGGACAAGCTTCCATTCGAGGATTGATTAACGAAACGAGCCATTATCAGATGGAATTCCAAGAGGAGAATGTTTTGGAGTGGTATAGCGAACGCAATACGGCCAGTGCAACTTTGTATCCCATAACCATTGAGTTAATCAACACACCAGCAGCTTTATGAACCACCTGAGTCGACTGTGTTCTGAATCACTTCCAGGCGAAAGGAATATTATTGGCGGAACTTGTATGTCATTTTTGAGCTCCTAGGGAGGAGCAACCCTATACGAAGTCTACCTAAGATCCATTTTATTAGGTATTGGTCGACACCAAAGATCCATCCAGGGATACGGCAATCCCTTGGTTTCGCTGGATACTATCGTAGATTTATCGCAGGATTTTTCGAAGATCGCACAGCTTAACTCCCTTAAACACAGCAGGGTGCTGTGTTCGTGGAAGACAAGCATGGGAACGTATTTTCAGCTTTCTAATTCCAACTCTGCAATGCACCAAGCATCGTCTTTAC
This sequence comes from Helianthus tuberosus, assembly GCA_030545235.1. NCBI lineage: Eukaryota > Viridiplantae > Streptophyta > Magnoliopsida > Asterales > Asteraceae > Helianthus > Helianthus tuberosus. The sequence continues at coordinate 245,641 of CM060396.1, read as the reverse complement.
CCGAGGGCGTGGGTGATTTAGTGGTATACCATGATGGTCCAAATCAGAGTCCCAGTTACACACCGACGCAACACAAGAGAGTGATGACATATGTGATGGAGTTACAAAGAGGAACTGCGCGACACACACGTCTGGTGGTGAAAACCTTGGCTTTGAGATTTTGGAATGGAGGCATCACTTGGACGGTACCTGATACGTTATTTAGACCGATCACAAGGGCCTCCCGTGTATCGATGTTCGAAAGAGTTAAAGCATGCAATGACATCACTGGATAGAACTTCTGAGTGAGTACGACTGTGAAATCTGAATGTACACGAGCTCTGCAGCTCACTATCGACTGTAACTTACCTAACCAGACTCGCTCTTTTCAAACTGGAGAACTGAAGGAAGAGGATTTTCAAGTTGAACCCTTGCGGGGCATGGAGAAGCAACCTTTGACCAGTCGGACGATACTCGTTACCTCATGGAACGAGTGTGGATCTCATTATACAGTAACTGTAGGAAATTTATGATGAGCAAAGCACCGGCCGCGATATTCTAGTCTTCTGGGTTTTGATGAGAGACATTAGGGTTTATAAACCTTGTACTAGTGATCGGGCATGGAGGCCCACCTAGCTAGGTATGGGAATGATGTTTGACTTGTGGCAAAAGCCAAGGTGAAGTATTAGCAACCAGAAGCACCCATATGGGAATCGAGAACGGACTGCCATGGATTTTATCACTGGCCTACTTACAACTCGAAACGGAAACAATATCACCTAGATGATTGTTGATTGTCTCACATAACTGGCACACTTTCTAGCCATCAAGGAAACGGATGAGTTTTCTACCCTTGCAGTCATCTACCTGAAAGAAGTGGTTGCTAGGCACGGGGTGCCAACCTCCATTATCTCTGATCACGACCCACGATTTGCATCTGATTTGTGGCAAGCGATGCACAAATCCTTTGGCTCACGTCTAGACATGAGCACAACATATCATCCACAGACGGATAGGCAGACTGAACGCACCATCTAAACTCTTGAAGACATGTTTCGGGCATGTGTAATCGACTTTGGTAACGGCTGGGAGCGGCATCTACCTTTAATGGAGTTTTCGTATAACAACAGTTACCACACCCGCATCCGGGCTGCTCCGTTCGAGGCATTCCATGAACGGAAGTGCCGATCACCTCTTTGTTGGGCAGAGCTTGGCGACAGCCAAATCGCTGGCCCAGAACTCTTGTAGACACAACAGAGAAGATTGCTCAGATACGACAACGTATGGCGGCAGCTCGTGACCGTCAGAAAAGCTACGCTGATAAGCGCAGGAAACCACTCGAGTTCCAGGTTGGGGATCGAGTACTACTTTAGGTCTCACCTTGGAAAGGTGTAGTTCGTTTTGATAAACGAGGCAAACTTAACCCGCGATGTGTTGGACCTTTCGAAATCACTGAGAGAACTGCCAAGGTGGCCTACAGGTTAAATCTACCCGAAGAACTCAGTCGAGTTCAAAACGTATTCCACGTATCGAATCTGAAGAAGTGTCTGTCAGATGAAACCCTCACAGTTCCTTTCAAGGAGCTCACCATCGACGATCAGTTGCGATTTGTCGAAGAACCAGTGGAAATCTTGGACCGGGAGGTCAAGATTCTCAAACGCACCAGGGTACCTATTATTCGAGTTCGTTGGAACTCCCGTCGTGGCCCAGAGTTTACCTGGGAACGAGAAGATCAAATGAAACCACTACTGAGGCTGAAGCTACTGCGGAATTTCGGGACGAAATTCTAAACCAATGGGGGAATGATGTGACACCCCAGGAAAACCAGGAAAACCACGCAACTTATTTAGCTTCCTCAGTAACTACGTGCTAAATTTCAGGACGGAATTTCTTTCAAGTTGGGGATGATGTGACAACCCGAACTTTCAAGGTTAGTGACGTGTAATCTTGCGATTTTAACTCCATTAAACTTAAACGTTTGATAACCCGATTAGATAACTTGTCGGAAACTGTTGGGCCGCGTATATTTTGGGCTTTATAATTATACCTTGCAAACACTCACCATATCGGCCCAAGGCCCAACTAATTTTTGTGTGCTTTGATTTTCCTTGTGTGTCTTGATAACCCGGCCCAAAGTTGTAGCTGGAATAAACTTATTAATCGGACCACTTTAGTTTAGTTGTTATTGCTTTTATAAATCCATGTACGTAAACATCTTGATTAATTTATATACCACATATAACAAACCCTACCCCCTACCTCTGATTTGTGATGGCAGGCCTCCCCCCCCCCCCCTCTATCGTGATCAACCTCTACTATCATGCACACCCTCTATCTCCGGTTAGTATAATCCTTTATTAAATATGGTTTCTTGATTGATTTGCTGTGTTAATAATTGATTGGTTATGATCAATGTTTTGATATTAAAACAATTAATATGAGTATTATGTGATGGTCTGTTCGATGCATAGTAGGAGGGTATAAAGTCAACATAAAACAAATAAGCATATGGGGCCAAATCATGTAGTTAACCGACAATAGTTGGATGATATCTCAATTGAATGCATGGATCGAATATTAGGATGGCCGACAACTATGATTTTTAATCAATATTTAATTGGGCCGCACCACTATAAGATGCAACCGTCAGCATGCATGGATCGAATATGGAGGGTTGGGCATAATTATGATGTTTTGTATGATGTGTATGTGTTGGGAACAACCAAATTGTTATTTTAGGATTATAATTTTGTGCATGAACATTAAAGTTTTGTATAGTAAATTTTAGTAATAATTCGTGATGTATGTTTATACGTTCTGATTTGGTTTAACTTGCTTGAAACTGATAACCTAGCAATTTCTAAGAATAAGATTTGGAAATAATGTAAGTATGCAGAAGAACTGTTGTTATATGGGCCACACGATGTTAGCGAGTTACTAGTTTTTTTTGGGCTGCAATCTTTAATTAAATCACACCATGAACTAGGCCGAACAATTAGATGGACCGTACAAACAGAACCCAATGGACTTTTGTCTGGGTTCTGTTTGTGTGGTATGAGAACGAATTGCACATTTTGTTGGGCTTGATGTAGTTGGGTTGGGTGATATGAACAGGAAACCTTTAGGATACTTATTAAACGGTTTGAGCTACATTCTCATGTGAATGACCAGTTGATTACTAGGGGTTACAATAAAACAAACACTTAGGGTATGAACTTGCAACAGCTTGGGCTTTACAAGTTACCGGGCCGCACACTTCACTAAATATCATGATCATATTTGGGCCGTGCCCTAGAGTTGGGCTGTAGACAAAAATTGGAACCCACACTACCTCAAACCCTGTAGATCGCACACTTTTATGATTTATGATCGTTAAATATGGTCATGCAAATAAACTGATATTGGAGGATTCAAACACCTATTATGTGATACTATAATGTATGTTACTGAATGAATTGCATGATCTCTTGTTACGACTTGCATAATGATATGTGATTCAGGTGTACGCTACTTGTGTATTGTGTGTGAAGAATACGTGAATTGTGTGTATACGAAACTGATTGTCTTTGATAACCCTGCTAGGATTTGATTGATCAACTTGAATACGTAGATAAACATGCCGAGCAAACCGAGGTGAGTTCACACTTTCCACAAGGCATGGGATTCCCAAGGGTTGGGAATGGGTAAAGGATTGAAATTGAAACTGTGTGATCTCCTGGTTTGGGACACGTACACACCCTCTTCATTGAAGGGTGACAACACGTGATAAAAATATAATTGGAACCTGCGTAATCTCCTGGTTTGGGGATTACGTACACACCCTCTTCACTGAAGGGTGACAACGCGGATACTAGACCAAAAACTCTATCATTAAGTCCCTCATTTTGTATCGACTTAATCGCCGAGGCCAATGGCGAGCGGGTCATTAGTTAAATAGCGCTATTAGGTTTGACTAGCCTCACACCATGCCGCAGAGGACGGGCGTGGACTAATGGACTATGGCACGTCAATGATGATAGACATTGACTAGGGCACCAACTTACTTTCGTCAGTAGTCGAAATGGTAAACGGGTCTAGTGGTTCACATGGAGAAGCCCCCACTAATTATGGATATGTTTGGGAAACAAAGATACTAGTTTAACTCGTGGTTTACGAAGCAACTTATGGTTTCCAAAACAAACTTGTAAAACTAAACAACCAACTGTGAACTAGCTCAACTTTGTTGTTGACTCGTTGTTACATGCCTTGCAGGCTTTTAGGTACATGTTGTTGGAACTTGCTGTCTGGGATGCTGGAGTGGTCATGGGTCAGGTTACAAGGAATCACAAGACAAGTCTGATGGATTTTATACACCTATTTTATGGAACTCATAACAAATTGTAATATGCTTCCGCTGGATAATAACTCTTGTATTGTAACACTTATTTTAAATAAATGAAAGTTTTATTTTATCTTTATAAGTTCAACGTGATTGGTGGCTAAGATCCTGGTCAGTCACGCCTCCTGCGGTGATACTCCGCTAGTGGATTTTGGAGGTGTGACATCAGTGGCGGCTGCGGCGGCTGCTGATGCTGCGGAATTTGAGGAGGTGGCGGGTATTGGTACCCACAGGTCGGGTACCCAGTCTGATATGGGACTCCATAGGGCCCCTCAGGATGAAGAGCATTGTAGTTTGCCGCTACAAGGTATGGTTCAACTTCGGCGTAGTTGTAGTTAGTATGGGATGGCTGCTCAAAAGGGTTATACGCCGCTGCACCGGCGTATGAAGGAATCGGATTATCATAACCCATTGGCGGTGGTGCGACTGGCGCAGAGCCCACCTCAGAAACAGGGTTTGAAGTCCCACCCATCTACGGGTCTTCATAAAGTGGTGGGTAGTGACTGCCACTGGAAGGTTGAGGGGTGCTGATACGGATTCCTCCTCGCACGGACATCCGTGCGGTTGTTCTTCTCCACCTCGGTGGCTCCAGAGGCGACTGCTGCACTGCCGGTGGTGGCGGTGGAGTGACCGCTACAAAACGTGAATCCTCAGAGGGATCCTGTTGTTGCTGCTGCTGTTGTGATGGGTTGTAGGAGGGAGTAAACACCTAGTTGTATTGGGCAAATCTCGCCTCATAGCTGTCTGGACCACGATAAGGTGATCCATGAAAAGACGACCCATCTGAAATCTCGATGGGGTGAGTAGGTGTCCCAGATGGTGGCTCGGCGGGATCCGGGTCATCATCCATATCCATGTCCTACGCCTCAAGAAAATGGTCTTCGGGACCCAATGGGTTATGACCCATTGGTTCTTCAATCTGGTTTACCGGGTTAAACCGGCTCTAGAAATATGGGGTTGGGTCTTGAAACGCGCGGTGTGACCCCGACCGCTGCAGTGGTAGGTAAGAGTGGTGCGAATCTTTGGGCTCGTTCTCCGATTACAGCCCGAAAGAATGAAGGTAAGAGGGTGATGAACTTAACGAGACAGATCGTCTCGTAGGCTCCAAATAGGTCCTCCAATCCTCTTGAGGACTTGTGCTCATTGTCGCAGACGGAATTCACCGGTGGGAAGGTCCGGCCTCGTGATCGTTGGGGGCGTTGAATGGCCCCTTGCCTCTTCCTCCCCTTCGAAACCTTGGTGGCATATTGTTGAACCTGTCAAAACAACAAAAGAGACAACAAAGGAAAACAATAAAGGGCAAAAATAAAATAAATTAGGATTTGTCTTAAGTTCTTTGTCTAGACTCGGAAGTCGAGGAATGTGCAAACTGTGTCATTGAGATTAAACACAAAAGGCTAGTGTTTAATTCGCTCAATGTTGGCTCTGATACCAACCTGTCACACCCCGATATTTCCACGTATTACCAGTGGGGAGTATCGTGACGTAGTTGATATAGACAATTTATCACAGTTTAATACACAGCGGAAGTCGAAAGATAAAAACATTACAAACCGAATGAAAGTAATATAAATTATTACAAAAACGATTGTAAGGGCTCCACAGGTGGATCAAAGTAAATAGGAACATTGTTCAACAGATTTATAAACATCTAAGCTTGCAAGACTCTTTATTGATGCTAGAAGTAGCCAGCCTATTCCGTCTAGTACCTGCACTTAGCCTTTTTGGAAAATACGTCAGTTTTCACTGGTAAATACAATTAACCGACTCATTTTGAAAATGTTTAGGAAAATTTATTTAAATGCACAATGCACAAAATATCTTTTATAACTTGGGATAATTATTTAAAAATAAACTTGTTAAAGAATTACATGTTTATTATGCGTTCAGTAGCCCGGGCTGAATACCGGGTTAAAGATTAATAGACACACCACATGACATAATCCCGCGTCGAGTTATTCTCGAACAGGCGGTTATATCTTTTTTATATTCGCACCGGCAGGTGTATGCCTACACCCCGTGCATTAAGTCGTGGCCATTTAAATGAATGAGCCAAGGATATCCAGGACACGGTCATTAACCCCCCAAAGGCTTAGAATAAACAAAACAGATTAAACGGGTTATCTCAATAATTTAACCTTCATCCGATTAAAAATTCAATACCCGACCAAGCGGTATTTTATATACCGTATCCGAAGCCCGTATAAGGGAAAATAAGTTAAAAGTATTTACCTGAGCAAATTGTACAAATTTATCCCAGACGTATAAATCAGCAAATGCAGTTATCTTTTACTGGGCTCCTAAATCTGGAACGAAGGTTTTAATAACCTATTAGATTTCTAACGGGCCTTACTTAAGTTTAAACTTAGACCGGTTAGTTTTAAAGAAAGATATATGGTTTAAAACGCAAGATTAAGCGAAGACCGGATTAGAATGTGGTTTAGACCCGACAAGTATGAAGACTTGTATAATATGGGTAAACTAAACACATTCTGGATTTTGAAGTGACAATGATAAGGTTTGACCCGTTTCGGTTAATTTATGCAAACTAGTTACAAAAACCGTACCGAACGCGATAAATGCATAACGGGTAATCAAATGGGTCATAAACAGGTTTCCTAAGTTAATATGTCTTAAATATGTTGTGATATCACTAGGATACCTTCCATTATGCCCAAAACGGATTTAAACTCAAATTAAGCCTCGTAGGGGTATTTCGGTCATTTTTAAAGGTTATAAAAGAGGTTAAATAATAAACCGAGGTTCTGATCTTAAAATGATCAGTAAAAATATTTATTTTTGTAATTCATAACAGTAAGGTATTGCATATATGTGAAATTTATCATATATAACCAAACTATGTACCGTAGGGGCATTTTGGTAATTTCATATAAGCTTTAAAAGTCAAATTTGGAAATCTGAGGTTAAAACTTTTGCTTACTGTTAAAGTATAAAAATTTACTTAAAACATCAGTAGGTATTAAGTTTTATATGCCAAAAATAGTTTTAACTCATACTATGCGTTTAAGACGCGTAAAAGTCGGTTTTTTTGCGATTTTCGGGTTATATAATGAAAGCTAAGGTTTTATCAGCCCAGAAGGCTTAAAATATTTTATTTATCATATAAAATCAGTAGCAAAAGGTTTGGTATCAATATGCTATGTAAAACTCGTTTTATTAGAAAAAAGGGTATAACCGACAATTACCGAATCAAGGCAAGAACCCTATGCCATGATCAGTTTAAAAATAAACAAAAATCTTCAAAAATCCCAAAATATTATATTACATCAGTGGGTAAAAAGTTTGGTGTCAAAATTTGGGTTTAGATAGGCTTTATGCTAATAATTCCGTTTAATTAATAAAAAGCTTCTAATTTACGATATTGAGCATAACTCCTAATTTAGACCTCAAACTGATGTCAAAATTTTAGGACAAGTTTATAATTCAGTAACAAAGGTTTTTGTTTTCTCACATTTTCAAAAATCTCGTTTTAAGGTCAAAAGGGCATAATGGTCAACATTTAAGTAATTAACGGAAACATGCAAATGAATCGGATTAATTAGGAACCAAGTTGTATAACCTCAAAGGGTTATGCTAACCTATAAACTGGTCCTAATGGAACTCTAAGGCATATTATCTATTCTTATGTTCCCATTAAAGTCAATGGGAACAACAAGAAATCTGAACCCTTAGATCAAACTAAGATTAAATCCTGACCCTTATAATTCAATAAAAACTTCTAGAAGGGGAGGTTATTTGACAGTTTCTGAATTCTCTTTTGACTTTACATATCACGAAGAACGGAGGCCACGATCAATAACCTGTTACCTTGCAGTTTATCTTCCATGGATTCAGTTTGCGTTGGTTTTAGAAGATGAAACCTCCCGCAGTTTCGCTGCAGTTGAAGACGGTTTTTGGGTTTGTACAAGAATGCAGTTGTTAAATAGTGGGTATAAAACTAGGTATCAAACCTTTTCTTTAGTTCTTCTTCCTCTCTTCTCCCAGACTCCACCATAAATACGATTAATTGGTTTAAATCTGTAATTTGTATGCTTCTGAAGAACAATAGAAGGATGGGTATAAGGCGATGCCGGAGTTTCCCAATTAACCATCCGCTATATCATCGAATCCTCTGTTCGATTCCTCTTTCAAAAATTTGCTATATTTTAATTGCAGGAAAATGTAATGTTTCTCAGAAAAGATGTCGGGAATCGGTCGCCGGAAGTAGTCCTCGTGGTTATCTTGTGGAATGATACCTCCAACACCCGTCTCTCGCCATTTTCAGTTTCAACCAAAGGTACTGTTAGTTTCGTATTTTTGGGAACTTCGCATTAGAATTTGGGGTTCACAATTTCACATACAGATATCAATTAGAATATGTAATTGTATTAATTTTTCATTCACTGCCTAATATGGTTTTGTTTCATTATGATTTCTCATATTTTCCATTAATTGAAGGCTAATTTCAATTTGTTTTGGCTAGGTGTAAATTACGGTATCTTATCTCTTCTATGGGTTTTCTGACCATTCAGTTTAAAATTCCAAATGTTGCTACTTTGTTACAGATTTCAATCCCTCCATCAGAACATCCATGGATTCCCTTTTGGTTATCTCGTCTTCGGTATGCATTCTTTATTTTTCTCTATTTTTGATATATGAGTTCCCAGCAGATCGTTGCCAAATTTTTTGTTTTTTTGTGTTCAAAATTCCCTAACTATTGATTTGTTCTTCACAGGAACAGCTATTACGAATTTGTGAGTGAAATCTGCTTATTAGGTGCATACATAATTGATATTGGTGGTAATTTTGCAGATCCCATTGTCGTTTTACTAATTCATTTTTCCAACAACCTTTGTCAGATCATCCAAATATGAAGGTTATTTGATTTCATTTACGAAAAGGATGGTAGAGAAGAAGTAGTTGTTGCAAGACTGTTTGCGTATGTGAAGAGCAGTGTAGAATACAACAATAGTGGTGCTTTTGCCCATTGCTTATAACACGTACCTTCACAAGTACAAACTCAGGTATTGCGTTGTTGAATATGCATCATTTTCTTTACAAAACATAATTTATGCTAATTTGCATTTTCTTTATATGTAGGCTGTTGATTTCGACGGTGGTGGTAACCTAAGGATGAATTAATGGTTTGATCATAGCACAAGTTCTTTGGTTAGTTGTTCAGACCAACGGTATTCTCAAGCGCGCAGATCATCTGATTTGGGTTGTTCCAATATGCAGTGCAGTTACCTGTATATTTCTATCCCCACTTGGGTTTTTAGCGGGTGTTTAGCGTTTTGAAGGTGATCATTCAATAAGTTCTTTTCATATCATAATTACTTTCAAAACAAAATGCCAAACATCCTCTAATCAAGTTGTGTGATCTGATGAAAACTGCAGAAAGTAGCAAGATTGCTGGGGGTGTTACAAGATTTCCGGCTATTAGTGTAGCTCATAAGTCATGGCTTTAAATGTCTCAACTGTTGTTACATGAAGGTTGTGATTGGAAGGGGTTTAAAGGAAACTACATGTGAGCAGGATCTGATGGGTGGCAATGCAGAACTCAAAGATCTGCAGGTAACTTACGACTACGAGAATCTGTAATCCTAAATCTAATCACGTGTGTTGTGTTCCTTTAAATGATGAAGTTTCTTGAATGTTTTCTTGTGAGAACAGGGTGAGGTATCGTGGTGTCTCATGGCTGGAATGTCTGTTAATTTTAGGTATTCTATTACTAAATCGTAGATCCGGTGGTGAAGTGTCGTGGATAGTGGATACGAGTCAAGAGTTATCTTATCATACGCATTCTTTCGGTAACCTTAATCATTTTTATTGTTTATATTAAGTTTCTTCTATAATCCATGGGCTATTCAAGTGAGATGCTGATGAATTTAGACATTTGCAGGCTCTGGTTTGATCCCAGGCTCAAACTCGTGCTTGCCGCCACCGGGTCCAGATTACCGAGTCACCCCAGTCGACCACAAAGGTTGTTTCTTTTATTCGAGTTCGATCCTAGGTTGTGCTCGGGTTGATGTGTTTAATTAAAAGGTTCAACCTGTTAACACGTTTTAAATAAATATACCCCACTTACCCTATTCAACGCATTTTTTACAACACACCAACATGATTAACACGTTTTAAACTTGATTACTACCCGACAACCTGTTTTAGACATTGAGGATAAATGGTTAAACGGGTCGTGTCCAGGTTACATAAATTTTTTAGGGTGTATGTGTTAAGGTTGTTTTTTTATACAGATAAAAATATAGGTCGTGTCCGAGTTACACGATTTATAAGTGTGGATGGGTTAAGGTTGTTTTTGAAACGGATAAAAATATGGTTAGTGCTCCGGTCAAGATGTATAAGCATGTATGGGTTAAAGTTGGTGTTTTAGACACGGAGAAAAATATGGGTCATGTCGGGGTTACACGATTCATAAGTGTGTACCGTCGTACGGGTTTATCCATGTATTTTTTACATGGATAAAAATACGGGTTGAGTTCGGGTTGGACAATCTAACCCGTCAACCCAACATGATTAGCAACCCAAGGTTTCATATCTGACATAAACTGCTACTCGCAGGGGTCCTGCCTCCAACTCCCGAAAAGTTTGAGCACGTCCATCAATCATGGATGGTAAAACATAACCAACTATCGATGCTAAAGGTGTGTGTTATTTGTTCTTATATTTATTTTTTACTATGTTTCCTGCTGGGTTCTTTCCGTTTATTATTCAAATTTACCCAAACTGTTTACTGTGGTTCTGTAAAGAGGCAAACAAAGTCGGCCGGGTTGGTTAGGCTGGTCAAACGGCAGCCATAACAGTTCGGTTTGGTCGGTTTGTACTATTTTTTTTATTTTTTTTTTCAAAATCATCATGTTTGTATTAAGTTTTTTGAAAATGATAACACAACATTCATGAATGTTAGAAATATTCATAGTTGAATGTTGTAGAAAGAAAATAAAGATGAATGGTTGGTTCTTAGTTGTAAATTGTGAATTGAAACGTTAAGCATGGCTTGAAAAACCGTGAATTGAACCATATAAACATCAAACTGACCGCTAATATATTATGCATAATAACTGTTCTAGGTTGTACGACGATCACACCGAAAAATCCTTGAAATGGACACCACAAAATCCCACCTAAGACGACAGAACCTGTTCCAATCGGACCAGATCAGTTACAATCAAAGTCAAAGTTTGACCACTTCTCGAGGGTCAACGCTGCACCAAAAGGGCCCGAGCCCAGACGGCTCATGTGAAGTAAGCTCTCTAACTGGCCCTTTAAAGTGGTTTCCTCATGACTTTGAGGAACAAGTTTCTTTAAGCATTATCCAAAAATAGCTCTCCTTTTTACGCGTATACTTCTAAGAACGGGTTGATGAGAGTGGCCCGTTTACCCCAGCTAAAAGTGATAGTCCAAGAAGCTGTCTTAGTGGCTACTCGGACCAGCCTAACTACATGGCGTACACGGAGTCTTCACGGGCTAAAGTAAGGTCTGTAAGTGCACCTAGACAAAGGCCTCATATGGAGTTTCCTAGCACCACAGAGGTATTCTGTCTACGGATACGGTTTAGGTGATCATCGTGGTTCAAACTTGAAGGATAGGTTTGTGAGCAAAGCGTATCCGGGTTCGGGGCGGCTTGATCGACTTGGTATGCCAGTCGGTGGCATTGTTTTTCATGAAGGTGAGTTTAGTGGTGGTTATTGGAATTAGCAACTTATATATGTTTCAACTTTTTACATTTGAGCAAGTGGTTGGAATGCCATTTGAAAGTTAAGATGGCCATAAATATTATATCCAACCGTGGATGAATATAGGGCATCATACCCTTTGAAGACACTATAATTCCTAAAAGTCAAACATACTGACAAGTTTTACAAGTTTCAGACTTTAACTCTAAACAAATATTTTTTTATTGAATCCAAGATTTACTTTCAAGTGTTATCGAACTTTATAACAATCTACAAACAGTCAAATGCATAGATAGATTTCAGAAGCCTTCATAGGCCATAGCTATAAAATGTTTTAGCAAAACATATTTGACCTCAAAACTCAACATCGATCAATAAGATCATGGAAAAAAATCCAAAATGCATATTGGAACATCTTGCATGTGGATTTCCCACGAGCCTCAATGGGAAGATGACCACGTTATTGCCAAGAAAATCGAGGACGAGTACAAATCTGAGTAAGAAACATATTAAAAAACCTCTAATATGAGCAAAACTGTCAACATGTGGAAGCATCCCAAGTGCTAAACTTACCAAGGTTAGACGATCTATTGTGGTTCTGGAGAGGCCGGTGCCCCTCTTGATGCAAGGATGGTAGCGGGCGTGAGGGGTGGGGAAACACAAGTACACAACCAATCCCAATCCCAATCCCATTCACACTCACACTTCTTTAAAAAAAAATTGACTAATGCCATCACATTTCAAATGACCATAATGTAAGTTTATCAAATACTGAATTGATATTATTTGAATAAATGTATATTATAAATGGTAAGATTACCCCGCTACACCGCAGGATTTCAGTCAATTTCTGTTCTGTTAATGGTCTTATTGGTTTTGAAATATTATTGTTATTTATAATCATTTTATTTCTGTTGTTTGTTTGTCTACTTTACGTCTTTTAAAAATACATGTCCCCGTCCACCGGACGGGTATAGAACTAGTTTAAACTAAGCCCAATCGGGTCAGAACTGAAAGTCAAAGCAAAAGTCTACTTTTGCAACTTTCGGTTCCGAACCGAGCCTAAACTCAAAATTGTCGGGTTGAACATGCTTAGACATGTTCTTACATTAATTACCAAGTTATATAAGTGTTAAAACAGGTTTCATAGCCTCTACATTGCTAATTATGAATTTATTTGCAAAATAGCTTTCTGTTGACTTTTTATAATTAAGTTTGACCCGACAATTGACCTAGTTAGAGTGAAAATCAGAGGGTGCCCTTTTAAGGGTTTATTACCCATAATTACCAACTCAAGGCCATTTTTAATTCGACTAATGACTGGACCAATAGTGATTAATCACTAAGTCAAATCTTAATTACGATAAGTTTGACTTTTGGTCATTAAGCTAATAAAACATGAACTAAGGAGGCTAAGAACACTCACAATGGTCCTTAGCACGAATTAGGAGCTGATGGAAGGTTGCTTGAAGTCCAGAGAGCTCCAGAGAGGGGTTTGAAATGATTTTGAGATGAGCAAGTTTAATGTTGCAACTCAAGTTCCTTATATAGTGATTTCAATTGCACAAGATCATTCCAACAAGGTCTGCACATGTTTCCTGATCATCCCAGGTGTCCCCTATGCATGTAAATCTATTGGCTCAGTCCCTGAATTCGAAAACCATGCTCCTAAGGCGGTGGAACCGGCTGAACAGGCAACTGTCCATTTTTCTGCCCAGTTACAGGTCTTACGGACAGTAAGCCAAGGGCCTTACGGTCCGTATTCGTTTTTTAATCTTTATCGCCCAGATCAGCCACCTTACGGTCCGTAAGGTGGTCTCTTTGCGGTCCGTAAGACTTGGTTAGAAGACAAAAATTTTGAGAATCTTTAACATTTGACCATGCAACCTATCATACTTCGAATCTCATGTCATTTTTCAGCAGAGGGGACCATATAATCAGACTTGCATGCTCTTGGAAGTGTTGCCATGCAAATGGAGGTCTTGGAATATTTGAAGAAGGCTTTTAAAACGAAGTTTGTCGTAAATGCACATGGGATTCCACTCTTTGCAAATTTGAATTATTTATCACATTAGTTAACCGGATTTGTATCTTATATCAGATGTTTATAAAAAACATATTAAGGTTTGGAATTAATAATAAGGTCACTCGGAGGTATTAATTAACATGTTGACACTTTTAATCACACCATATATCTTTCAACTTGATCCGGGTTTATAACACGTTTACCTTCCATGACACGTGTCTTTATAACATTGGTCGTGATTTTACGAGGTGTTACATGAGGGTGCCAAACCTAGATAGCGCTACCAACTAACAATAATAACAATAATAATAATAATAATAATAATAATAATAATAATAATAAAAATCTCGGTCAAACAGGTTAACTCAAGACTTAATGTGTCGTTGATTCTCTTCGTCCCTCGGCGACACGACGTAGCCTAACCATTTTCGCTCCTAGCTTCAATCCAATGTCACGTAAAGCTCCCGAAACGCTCATTTCACTCTGTTAGACCTGCAAAAACGCAAACCATATCAAAGTAGATCATTCGGAACTCAAATTTGCATAAAACATGAACTAAACTACGGATAAATACCGGACTTTCGACCACGCATCACGTTCAAACACATAGGCTTCAAAGGTGAAGAAGATCTTTGGTTCAAGTGTGACGGATGACAACAACGAAGAAAAGAAATTCTTTAACTTTAAAAAAAATAGAAAATAGGTTGTTCCTGTACCATCCATGTAACAAATAATCCACAATCTGGAAGGGAGTTTTAACTATACTTGTTGTATCTTGTGAGGTTTCTTTATCCGACGGTTCATTTATATATATTTTTGTATTTATGTTTAATTAATTAATAATTTATAAAGACAAATAGTTAAAGCCAAGTCGCCTCTTTTCCTCGTGTGACTATTATATACAGGTAAAATTCTTATTAGGAAGTGTGAAAGGTGAAATTAGTGATTATTGCAATCATTCTTCTTCTTCTTCTTCTCACACTAATGGAATTCTTCGAGAAACCTGTAGCGGTGAGGCTGAAAACTCACCTAGACAAGTACCTGGTGGCCGACGACGACCAAGTTACCGTCCGTCAAAGCAAAAGTGCCGGAGGAACGCGTCGTGCACGGTGGCTGATCGAGCACGTTGACTCAAACAGCCATGTGATCCGTCTCAAAAGCTGTTACGGAAGTTACTTAACGGCCTCCGACACGCCCTGCCTCATGATGGGAAAGAAAGTCATCCAAAAGTCGTTGCCGGAAAACACCAAAGAGCAGCTTGCGATGGAGTGGCAGCCGGTGAGGGACGGGTTTCAGGTGAAGCTGAAGACATCCTGCGGGACATATTTGAGGGCCAACGGGTCCATGCTGAGAAACACGGTGACGCACGATACCTGTTTTACGCATAATTGGATCTTATTTGATGTTGAGGCGGTTGACATACCCGAGGATGAAGAGTTTGATGATTATATGTCCATGATAACCAGTTTTTCTTCCGTCTCCGATGAAATTTCAGGCCTGGAATTTAGTTCACTTCACTCTTCACCCCGGACACCCATCTTATCAATCATCAAGGTATTAATTAATTCTTTTTTTCTACTTCATAACACAAATTGTTACGTATTAATTAATTTTAACCAACAAACTTACTTATCCTAAAATTATTATTAACTTATCATTCATCTACTAATAATATAATAATATAGTTTCCTAATCAACAAAAAATACCTGTACTACGTATTATTATTATTATTTATCTGAAAATGGTTATATTTTTTTATTTGAACAAATCTACACCACTTAGGAAGGAGAGGGACACCGATACAACACATGGGTTTGGTATCAAAATCGTTATATATCAACTTACTTAGCTTCTTCGAGTCTGGAGCATTTTATTAAATCAACAATTTACGTTGATAAGTGTAATAATGACTATACTTACCGGTAAATAATGATTATCCACTGGAATCTACTCTTTAAATCCACCCGGGACTAAACTCACACCACTTTGATGAAAGACAAACCTCTTGTTCCATTACTCAAGAGGCTATGGGTGTGCAAAAGGATTCGAATCCGAAACTAATTGAATCGTAATATTGATATATCATTCATTAGTTGTAAAAATATACCAATGTACAATATTCTCTTTAATTTAAAAAAAAAAAAAGTGTTAATATTCACATACTTCTTCCCTCTATCTCTATATATACATAGATATGTATTAGAGAGATAGAGTGAAAAAAGTGTGAGAATAAGAGTTTTGAAGTATGAGAATAGGAGCTTATACATCAAAATATAGATGTGAAAATAAGATTTTCGAGGGTGTACATATTAAAGTTCTATATAAATATAATGAATTACGTTTAAGAACGTATATTTTATTTCTTGTGTATAATTCAAACTATTAAAAGAACACGCGTTCAAAAAAATAAATAAAATAAATAACATGCGCCAAAGCGTTCTTTAGCATGCCTCAACCGTTATTATTATATCTGTATATGATCTTCATCTTGGAAACAATTAAAGAAATCCTTTAAATTCTCTCTATATATTTATGGTTGTGAGAGTGCACTTTCTTATTGGTGGCCACTAGGATGGATGTGAATAATAAGTATGACACATAGTTGCTAATTTCTAGTTAATAAAATAAACCAACTAACATGTTAATGTCTAAAGGCGAGTTATTAGTTAATAAAATAAACCAACATGTTAATGTCTAAAGGCGAGTTATTACATAAAGGAGGCTTAATATATTTTAGACGAGTTATTACATAAAGGAGGCTTAATATATCCATGACAAAGGATAAGTTTGTTCCTCATAATTACGAAAGTTAAATCAATACGCACAAAAATTACATAATTACGCTTCTTATGCTTGTAGTTTCGCACAATTTAGCGACTATTTTTTTATAAATAAAAGTTGATTTAAAAAAATGTAGCAAGACTATACTTAAATTAAAAAAATAAAATGTTTGATTTTATAGTGTAATTTTTTTACAAGAAAAAATATTCCAAGCAAATTTGACCGTTGTTTCTTATTTCTTAAGGAGTAATTAAGAGTATGAAAATTATTGATTAATTAATGTGATTGTGAGAGAAGCGTGTGAATTTTAATTTGAAAGAGAAGTTCTAGAAGCTATGATAACCGTATGCCGATCGGCACACGTAACGTGTCCCACAAAATTGACTCTTTCCAAATACGTGGATGGATCTCCGTCAATGAGTATACTAAGCAGCTTTAATTCAATAAACACACTCTTTTCATACAATCAACAAAAAATTCAAGAGTAAATTACTTTTTGAGTCTATGTGTTTTAGTTGTTTTAACCATTTAAGTTTAAAATCAAAAATCTTAACGCCCTGAGTCCTTAGCCATTTATTTTATAACGTTTTGAGTCCAATTTTGTTCATTTTATAACGATTTTTTTTTTGAAGATAAACTGCAATATCATTCCACACGAAAAGGGCAATTACAAAGCAATGGCAGGTAGTCGAGCAACAAGTTGCGCCGCCACCCCCTTTTGAATAGAAAACCCAATTCTACTAAATACATAGTTTGAAACCTTAGCGACAAAGAATTACTATTAAAATTTGAGTCCAAAAAATTGGGCTCAAAAGATTAAAATTTGGACTCAAAAGGACTCAAATGGTTAAAGAAAATGTTTATAAGGACTCAGGTCGTTAAATTTTTTGCTTTTAGACTCAACTAGTTAAAACTACTAATAAAACATAAGGACTCAAAAAGTAATTTACCCTTGACTTGTTAAATTATACAGCTACCGAAAGTTGAATAATACATTGAAATCTTTTCTAAAGAAAACTTTATAAAAACACTATTTTTTATACATATTTTGAAATGAAATCTTTTCCATTCAATCAATAATAATTAAGAGAGAAAAAACTAAAAAGAGAAGACGCCTTGTGTAGTTGTGTTATATAAAAATGAAGGTTCCATGATGTAGCTTTAAAACCAACGTGAATACATGTGCCGACTGTCTGTCTAACCTGGCAGCCAGCCAGCCAGCCATAATATTCAAATCGGTCTATATCTATAGACTTCCCTTGAGTATCTTTTTCAACGCAGTTTTATCCGATTCAAAGCAACAGTAATTATCTGATATCTCCGTCGTCGTTTTGCAGAGGTCTCCATATCAACAAGCATCCGTGATGGATTTCTTCCACAACGCCAAGGCCGTCCGCCTAAAGAACCACCACAACAAGTACCTATACGCCGACGAAGACCAGGAATCTGTCTCTCAAGACCGTAACGGCGCCTCCAAGAACAACCGTTGGACCGTCGAGTTCGTTACCGACACCCATATCCGTCTCAAGTCCTGTTACAACAAGTACTTGACAGCTTCCAACCAGCCTTTCTTGCTCGGAATGACCGGCCGCAAAGTCCTCCAGACCCTGCCCCCTCGACTAGATTCGTCCCTCGAGTGGGAGCCCATCCGTGAGGGGAATCAGGTCAAGCTCAGGACCCGCTATGGTCAGTACTTGCGGGCCAATGGTGGACTTCCCCCCTGGAGGAACTCTGTCACACATGACATCCCGCATCGGACGGCTACCCTCGAGTGGATCCTGTGGGACGTAGATGTCGTCGATATCGTGGTGCAGCAGTCCCCCGCCCCAAGGCCACCGCCTCCCTTGCTTCAATCGGATTCTTTTACGTCTAATGATTCCAGCTCCCCTACAACCAGTTGGTCCTTTCAAGAGGTATGGTTTAGTTACATACATACAATGTTATTGTTGTTAATTTGACAATTGACGAATTGATTTGTGTTTTGCAGTCTTCACCAGCAAAGATAGACCAAGGCCGGGCAATATATTACCATGTGTTATCTGATGATTTTGGGGAAATGGATGAAGATGCACAAGGATTTTGCATTACTTTCAAGGGAAACGACGTGGGTGAGTTAACTCGAAAGCTTGAGGAAGAAACAGGACTAAAGGGGATAACTGTGTGCACGCGTAGCCCATTGGACGGGAACCTCTACGCTCTTCGATTGCAGCTTCCTCCCAACAACGTCACAATGAAAGTCGTCGTCGTCCTTCACAACTCCTCTTCTCAGGAATGAGGGAGGACTTTTTTTGTACATACATAACGATTAAGGAGTGACATTTATCTATACATCCCATACTCTATTATTATTATATCTATATGTATGCATTGATAGTTAAGTTATATTTGGGTGTTTTTGTAAATGAGATGCTAAAGAGTTTTTTTTAAGTTTATCAAATTATATGATGTTAGATTGTCAAATTATGTCATTAGGGCTACCTACATACAAACTAAAATTGCACATTATACACCACCAAAATTCTGAGACCTTTAACATCCATCCTAAACTATAGCCATTGGGAGCCTGAAAGATGCTCCATAACAAGAGCAAAGGAGGTCATCCCACTATGTTCATTGTTCAGATACGTTCACAAAAGGATTCTTTTCAACGATATTATACTCTTTAGCTTATTACCTTCCAAGCAAACATGTATAAATTACACGTTCTAGATTTTAAGCATTCAATATTTGAGCAAAAGACATGTCACCAGCAAAGAACTCATGAGCCACACCATCTATTTCAATGGTGCTGCAACCAGGCTCCTTGGCTACACCCTTATCGTCCATTAGCTTTCTCACCGCACCAACCTCATCCCACTTACGAGCCACCGCATAAACTCTAGACAAAAGCATGTACACACCACTCAAGTTACTCCCTTCTTCTGACTCCATAATCTTTTTGGCCATTTCTTCGCTAATCTCTATTCTCATGGTTCTTTTAGAGCAGGCATCAAGAATGCTCCTCCAGATTACAGCATCAGGTTTAATGGGCATGTTGGATATGACATCTAGCGCCTTAGCAATAAGCCCGGCTCGAGCCAGGAGGTCAACCAGGCAACCGTAGTGCTCCAACACAGGTTCAATTCCATATTGGGTCGTCATGAGTGTAAAATATTCCTGACCCTCGTTGACCATGCCATTGTGCCTACAAGCGCTTAAAACCCCACTGAATGTAATGGAATTGGGCATTAGACTTCCTTCATCAACCATCCGTCTTAAGTATTCTAAAGCTGCCAGAGCCTGCCCATGCATTGCAAATCCAAGAATCATTGTGTTCCATGAGGTCACATCACGTTTTTCCATTCTTTCAAATACGATTTTAGCATTTTCTAATGATCCACATTTACAGTACATTTCTAACAAATAATTGTTGACCAAAACGTCATCAGCCACTTGAGGGTCGCACCTCCTCAAGACATACGCATGAGCCCACATTCCAAGTGATAAGGCCCCCAAGCCAGCACAGGCACGTAAGATGCTCTGAATCGCAAAACTATCTGGTTGGAAACATTCCTGCATCTGACGAAAACACATCAACGCATCATCAAACTGGTTTAATTGAACAAGGGTGTCAATCATGACGTTCCATGAAACTACACTTCTCTCAGGCATTTCATCAAATACGTCTCGTGCATCCTGTAAGCTCCCACAGGAGCCATAGAAATGTATCAAACTGTTGTTTATATAAACATCAGACGCAAGGCCAAGTTTGAGGATATGGGCGTGTAGCTGTTTCCCTTCAGACATTGCGAACAAATAGGCGCAGGCCTTGAGGACGAAGGGGAAAGAATGCTTATCGGGGGCAACATCCCCTTGAGAGAGCATCCTGAGGTAGAGTAAAATGGCCTGGTGCTTCCGATGGGTGCTCGTGCTCCGAGCACAAGCCCTGATAATAGTGTTCCAGGCAAAAGAATTAGGATGGTGGATATGGGTGTGGAAGAAGAGGAGAGCGTAGGGCAGGTGGTGGATAGATGAGAAATGGAGAATTCTGGAGTGGAGGAAAAGGGTGTGGGGATGAGAGGTGGAGGTGGTGCGGAGGGTGTGAGCGTGGATTTGCTTGAGCTGGGACATGGAGGAGCATTGGTTGTTCAACAAGTCAAGCAGACGGTGGTGGTGGCTGGGAGAAACTGCCAGAGCCATATAGGAGGAGGAGGAGGATTCAACCTTTAGCAAAGCAGCTTTAGGTTAGTTAGGTATCTAGATGTCTTTAGTTTTTTTCAAAGAGTTGTACGTATGAACGAACCTGGATTGATTGGGTCTCACCAGATTTGATTAGGACCGTAAAGGTATATGTATATATGACCACGAGAGCCGGATTGGCTTGTACATGGAGGGAGGGAGGGAGGGAGATTAAGATAACCTGATTTTTTTCTGGTAGAGGCTCTTGCAAGAAACAAACAGAGATGAAGATAACGTCGTATACAGACAGACAGACAGACAGACAGACTACAGCCACAGCCCAATATTTAACAAAAGCTCCATTTAGCCGCAGCCCATCATACTATTTATATATTAATTCTTCAAATTTAATTTTTTTTTTAAATTAAGTTTTTTTTTTAATTTATTTGTTTATCATTTTGTTCAATCATTTTTAAATTTTTTATCGATTCATAAAACCAAAAATTAAAATGTTACAATAATTAATTGTTGTCAAATATGACACTATAACATTTTTATCATAAACACCCATCCGCTCAAAAAGTTAGTATTTTTTAGCAAATGACACAAGAATTGTTAGATACATGAATTATAAAAGAGCGCACCAGTTTCTTTGCAGCCCTAGTGGTGCTAGTTAAAAAGGACGGTACCTGCGGATGTATGTAGATTATAGGAAGTTAAATGAAGCCATAGTGAAATATTGATTCCCTACCCCTTTAATTGGTGAACTACTTGATGACTTGGGGGGTGGTTTTGTGTTCTCAAAACTGGATTTGAGATTTGAATAATACCAAATGGTACATTCAAATCCCTGCTACAAAAATGTGTTAGTATTTTTTGATGATATATTGGTATACACTACATCCATGGAACAAATGGACATGTTAGTATATGAGAAGGAGCTCTGGGTAATTTTGATGGTGGTAAAACATTGGCATCATTACTTGATTGTCAAACATTTTATAATTAGAAATGATCGCAAAGCCTTAAATACCTACTAGAACAGAATGTGAGTAGACATTTGCAACAAAAGTGGTTTGCTAAATTAGTTAGATATGATTAGGAAATAATTTACAGGAAGGGGGCAGAAAACTCAGTTGTAAATGCTTTGTCAAGTGTATAAGTGCTAACATTGTTTTGAATGGGAATGAGTTCAGTAAATCCCTTATTATGGCCAAAAATACAAGATAGTTGGGAACGCGATCCAAAGGTCTCAAAGCTTTGATTCAAACTTAACAACAAGGTGCAGTGGTTAAACATATGTCTTGGGCAGGGGGTATCGTCAAATATAAAGGAAAGGTGGTCACTAGGGTGAGGTTAATGCAATTTTAAGAAATCAATTGATAGAGCTGTAATTCTTTAGCTCTAGGGTGTACACTGCAGTCGTTTGAAGCAGAGGCAATCACAGAGAGAAGCACAACAGCAGTGAGTGTGTGTGTAGTTTCAGAAAAGAATGGTGGGGTGGACAGAAAAGAATGGTGGGGTGGATATCAATCAAATGATAATACAGGGTGATGAGTCAAAGAAATCAAAATCCCAATTTTAGAATTTATCAAACAGTGCCCAGATTTCAGATGAGGATACCAACAAATTTCTTTATCTTCTTATATTTCTAGATCAAATTATTTAATTCCATGTTACTTGGATTGTGTAAATTATATTGCTTTTCGAATTAGACATCGTTTGGGTGCAAGTTAAAAATATTGACAATGAGAAAATTTGGATATTCCTTTTATATTATTATATTTCATGCCCAACCAATCAAATTTAAAAGCCACCAATTTGTGAGTTTCGAACCGAGATAATTATAAATGGGAATAATCTTAATTTATCACAACTCTCTAATGCTGATTTCAATCGAGTTATGAATGTGTGAATTTTGAATCGTGATAGCTATAAATATGAATTATGAAAATCGGCAAGGTAAATCGTAAAAAAATATTTGCATACATTTTCTAAATGAAATGTAAAAATAGAGGGATGCATACAACACCCTACTAAAAAAACACGAAAAGAGATGAAATTTCCATCTCAACAAATTGCGTTGATTGACTAAGGCTCTCATAAAAGAATAGATGAAAGTGGTTAGTAGAATCTAATACTGTACACAACAACACAAAGAAGAAGAAGCTATGCAGATTCATTATTCATGAACGATAAGACTATTGTTCTCATACCCGTTGTTGTGGACCACAGGGAGCATAGGATCAACTCTCCATATTCCATCAACAATGAATTTTATCTACAAAAGATGAGCCAAAATTACTTATTAGAATACAAGTCTGTCTACCTCATACTACAGAATTTGTTTACCTCATATCTTCCGGGATACAACTTAAGGGATGTAGAGAAAATGCCTGTCCTTGTTTTCTCCATCTTTACCTGCATAATCATCAACATAAGGATCATGCATTTTGCGACATAAAAACAAAACTGTACTCTGTAATGTTAATTGCATAGTCCAAAGAATTTAGATGATGAACCTGAGAAGTCCAACCATCGAAAGATCCAACTAACAGAACTTCTGATGCTGAATGGGTCCAATATATGCAGATGGTACGAAGAAGCCGCAAAGTTGTACGAGCACGATCGATTCTCTTTTGTTTCTCCTCTACTAACTTCTGTGTATCACTAAAACCATACACACAAAAAATAATTAATTAATTAAACCAACTCTGAACATCTTGTAGTTGCACCTAACAAATTTAATGGACAAATATAACAGAATGCATACATCACTGATAGCGCTATCTTTCCTTCTAAAACTGCTAATTTTGCACGCATTGATCTCAATTTATCCCCGGCCTTCATAACCTCGTTTTCCTGGAATTCCCACACATCCGAAAGCTGTTGCAACTCACTGCCACGGCTTTCATGAACCTGCTCAAGATCTTATCAACACAAGTCAAGTTCATGGCCCATGTTACATAGAAACCGAAATGGTTCGAATAATGCACTATCAAGAAACTATCAATAGCACAATGATAGGTAAAAATGTCATAAAAACACCTTGGTTCAAGTGAAGATGAAAAAAAGAATGTCGACTTCAACCGCTGTTCATAGAAAAAAATACTGACCTCTGAGTTAAGTGTCTGGGTTTTGGACCTTAATGAATGAATGGCAGAGGTAAGCTCTAGTTGCATATGCTGAAGACGAGATCTGATCTTATCAGGGCTTAAATCCTTATTATTATTATGCCTCTGTCTCTCTTGGAGTTGTGAATCAATGTTAGCAGCTGCATGGGATATGAACAGATCAGTGGATATCACAAAAGTAAAAACATTGAAAAGGGCTTTCATAGAATTCTGCAAGTTCTTTTTATGGTCTACTACTCAGTCAACCTTTATATGAAGCAAGTAACTCTGTCTGTAACCAACACACTTGATATTCTAGATTGCATGTGTACAAATTGAAATACTAGCAGATAAACCATAAAACTGTAACCAAATAAATACACAGCAACATTCACATGAAAACACAGGCTTGACATTGGGATTGCAATCTTGGAGGAGCATCAAAACATAAGATACAACAACAACAACAACTCACCCACATGAGTTGACTTGTTAAAACCACCATTGTCCTTGCTTGAGGCATAAGTAGCATGTATGGTTTTCTCCATATGAATGTCGAATGACAAACTCCTATGTTTCTCCAGTCTACTCAGTATACCTTCTACTCCTTTATCTTCTTCTTCTTCTTCTTCGGCTCTGGCCAAAAGAATTCTTTTGAAGTCAATGTCGTCAAGTATAAGCATTAATTTCCACCGACATGTATCAATCAGTACTCTTTCTTACTTACAGTGCTGTGGGTGATGAAGAAGGGTGAAAGCCCTGAAAGTGATTTTCATCTTCGTCCCAACCCAATGCGAGCCAGCCGCCTGTGTTGGCAACCGCATTGACTAAGTCAACTCTCCCAGCATCCAATAGTTGTTTCCTAGATGGGAATTCATTTGGGTTCCTTGAATTCTTCATGAACACCAAAAGCTCTCTCTCCAGAGCCTCCTCACAAGAAAACCCACTTGTTTCTTTACACCCCCAAACCCGGACACTTTTCACGGGCCTAATCTTGAAATTAACAGGGGAGAAGAGGAGTCGCGAGGCGATAAACGACACCATGGCTCGGCTCAGGCATTTCATCGAACAGATGGAGTGCGTAGCCCAAAATCTGGAGCAAGATTCTGCATTTGCAGCCAACGAGAAGGAAAAGTGCGAAGAAAGAAGGGTATTGGAAGCAACGAACAATAAATGGATGATGGATGGATGGATGGATGGATGGTATAACGTGGAGTAAACGCCCTGCTGCTGGGCCGTTTGATTTGATTTGATTTCCTGAAAAAATAAGGGTCCTGTTATTGGCACACATTGGGGATTAAATCGACACCCTTAATACGCATTGTATAGGCCTATACGATGCGTATTGAGGTGGATTCAAACTTCTATGTCTGCCAAAGGCTGTCATTGTCCCCCACCAAAAAGTAATACGCATCATATAGGCCTATACGATGCGTATTGAGGGTGTCGATTTAATTTTATAATTTTAGCAAGGTAGCTTCCTGTCACGCGGTAGCTTTCCGTCACTCGAACGAAGAAGCAGCACTTTGAACATTTGTTGGTCTTCAAACATTATTTGAGAATACCCCTTAATTTATCGAAGCTGTCGAATGAGATCCTCCACTGTTGGGTTATCATCTTTCAACCCCATTTTCCCTAAATTTATCGATTATGTTTTTCAACATGGATGTAATGCAATGATTCCTCTCAATTGAATAGACCGACACTTGCTTCATAGGACTCATTTGAATCGTCTCGGATGTAATAACAATACGTTTAGCATCCGTGTCTACTTGAATTGCAGAAAGCAAAGGATAACGAAGATGAACATTGTATTTATCACGAAAGTACTGAACAGCCGAGATAACAGCTCCGGTTTCATCAACTGCAATTGGAATTGATCTTGGAAGTTTGAACCCTCCTCAATACTCTTGTTACCATCAATAATCTTGGAATTGATCTTGGAATGGTTCTCCAATTCCAGATCAATAAAGGTTGCGGTTTGCAGATTCAATCTTCATTGCTTCATTAAAATTAACAAGGCGGTCTCTTTGCTTCGTCCACTAGAACTATTTGTGTATGCATTCTTAGGGTTTTTATTATTTGATCAATGGAAGTTGAAATCGGCTTTGTATTTAGCACACAAAAGTACTGAACAACCAAGATAACAGCTCCGGTTTCATTTGCTTCGTCCACTAGAACTATTTGTGTATGCATTCTGTTGGTACTGAACAACAGAATCAGGTTCTCAAAACAAGGATCGTTCTAATAGATTAAAGAGAACTATTTCAGTTATTTTGTTGATCCACAAATTACAACAAATTGTGTCTAGTGCAAGGATCTTCGAATGCGGTGTGTACGTTAAATACCGTTCACCGCTTTTTTAGTTGCTTCTCTTGTTAAGTTTCTGAACCAACCGAAATCCACAAATTCAAACAGTTTCTCCGTCGCTAATTTCTCCACTCACCATGAAATCGAACAGTTTCTTCGTAGATTCTGTCTGGTTTCAAAGTCGGTTGAGGATTACGAGTGTTCTAGACTCGTTCAAGGCGTGCAATGTTTCCTCTCAATTGAATAGACCGACACTTGCTTCATAGGACTCACTTGAATCGTCTCGGAAGTGGATTTCGGTTGGTTCGTATCTCTTTGGGTATATTCAAAACCAACTAAAATACGTTGAAGTACTGAATCAACAGAAATAACTGAAATAACTTGAATCGTCTCGGAAGTACTGAACAACAGAAGGATGAGATATCGGCGGTTAGCTCGAAGAAGTTTCTCTCAATCAGGTGTTCCATTAGATTTCCCCTTTTATCATGTGTCATACGTTACGAGATTCTTCGAGAATTAGAAAAGGAGAAAATACGGAACGACAAGGGTAGTATGAGTCTGCGTCCATTGTGGTTCGTGTCAGGTTTGTATTTCCCATAGCTACCGTTTCCGTAGTAAAAAACGGTTGCAGTTTTCATCTTGAGATGCAAGGATCTTCGAATGCGGTGTGTACGTTAAATACCGTTCACCGCTTGTTTAGTTGCTTCTGTTGTTAAGTTTCTGAACCAACCGAAATCCACAAATACAAACAGTTTATCCGTCGCTAATTTCTCCACTCACCGTGAAATCGAACAGTTTCTTCGTAGATTCCAACAAAGTTAATATTCACTGTGGTGGATGCAAGCATAAAGTTAGAAACCGGTGGTATTGAACCAACATTTCCTTCAAACATTCTAAACACTACAAGGATGTTGGGAATTAAATGCATGTACGTGACAAAACAAGGATCGTTCTAATAGATTAAAGAGAATAAAACAAGTACAAAATCATCTGCTTTCTGAATCTGAATCTGAATGTTAACTTTGACTCATAAACCCTTGAATCCCAACGCTTCTATGATGATATCAGCGTTGTTTATCACCCTATGTGAGCATTGGAAGCCCGACCACTAGCAGAAGAACCCGACACGTCTTCTATGATGATTCGAAACATTCACGAACAACAATGGAATCAGACTCATTGTTACGAATTTGGTTTCTTCGGGCTTATGTTGATGGATAACGCAAACAAGTTCTCCACAGTTAGTTATTCAAATCTCTATTCGGTCATCTTTCCAAACTGCAACACACGATAAGTTCTCCAAAAGAATGCATACACAAATAGGATGGATGTGACACACACAGATAGATAAGCTGTCACAGTTGTCAAGACTGTTTGTCGGGTTTCCAATGCTCACACAGGGTGATAAACAACGCTGATATGAACACATGTGTTTTGAAAAATAGCCTTTGTTCTTGGTTTAATGAAGTTACACGTAACATCTAGTTATATTCAGATTTAAACAATGCACGCCTCAATTGAGATAACGGACATCCATCAAGCTCAAAAAGAAAACTTGTGTTTCCCATAGTCACAAACGATTGCGGTTTGTATTTCACATAGCCACCGTTTCCGTAGTAAAAAACGGTTGCGGTACTATTTGTTGAAATCGAAGAAAAGAGTAAAAAAGATGAATTGAGGCGTACATTAGGAACAAGAAGTCCAACAATCCATTCATTATCTGTTGTTGTCTAAAATACGTTACAATATGTTAAAATACGCTAAAATACGTTACAATACGTTAAAATACGCTAAAATACCCTAAAATACGTTAAAATACGCTAAAATACGTTAAAATACGTTAAAATACGTTAAGATACGCTAAGATACGCTAAAATACTCTAAAATACGCTAAAATACTTAAAAATACCCTAAAATACGTTAAAATAAGCTAAAATACGCTAAAATACGTCAAAAATACTATTAAATACGCAACAATATGTTAGAATACGTCAAAATACGCAAAAATACGTCAAAGTACGCGACTAACGATATTTCCACACACGTATACATATAATACGGCACTATGGAGTTCAAGTGGATTTCAAACAAAACTGTACGTAATCATAGAATAAGATATTCGCACGCAACCGAACGGCACCGAAACCACTTATGTTGAAGGTATACATAATAAAACGACAAAATATGCGAAAGTTCGGCAAAAACGAGACATATACGCGTCGAACCGAGGGAAACACGATAACACTAAATTTGAAATAATGTCATATACGATCGTATAGGCCTATGTTGTATCGTATATCAGCTTAATACGAATCGTATAGACCTATACGATTCGTATTAAACTTTGAATTTTCTCAAATATACCCCTGAATTTATCAGAAAACCAGGGGTATTTCAGTAAAATCATCGATTAATACGCACCGTATAGGACTATACGATGCGCATTGAAATATAAATTTCTCAAAAATGTTTTTTCAAATCAAGGGTTCCATCATTACAACCACCGTTTCCGTAGTAAAAAACGGTTGCAGTTTTCATCTTGAGATGCAAGGATCTTCGAATGCGGTGTGTACGTTAAATACCGTTCACCGCTTTTTTAGTTGCTTCTCTTGTTAAGTTTTTGAACCAACCGAAATCCACAAATACAAACAGTTTCTCCGTTGCTAATTTCTCCACTCACCGTGAAATCGAACAGTTTCTTCGTAGATTCCAACAAAGTTAATATTCACTGTGGTGGATGCAAGCATAAAGTTAGAAACCGGTGGTATTGAACCAACATTTCCTTCAAACATTCTAAACACTACAAGGATGTTGGGAATTAAACGCATGTACGAGACAAAACAAGGATCGTTCTAATAGATTAAAGAGAATAAACCAAGTACAAAATCATCTGCTTTCTGCATCTGAATGTTAACTTTGACTCATAAACCCATGAATCCCAACGCTTCTATGATGATATCAGCGTTGTTTATCACCCTATGTGAGCATTGGAAGCCCGACCACTAGCAGAAGAACCCGACACGTCTTCTATGATGATTCAGAGGTCGGTCTCGAGTGGGCATAAGATCCGTGGGCCCTATTGTCGGATATGTGACTCAAGAAAGTCATTGGACTGTTGCCGATGAAGTAAAATGTGATCAAACTTGGACATCAGACGTAAATCTTGAAGAAACAGAACATAATCCCAGACTGTCTAAAGAAGCGCTTTTATCATGTGTGATCCAGAGGTCGGTCTTGTAACGCCCAGCGACCCTAAACTTTAGGCTTTTGGTAGAATTAGTCCCTGAACTTTTACCTATTGTCAATTATAGTCTCTGTAGTTGTATGATGTTAATAATTGATACTTTAGATATGAATCTTATTGGTAATTGATGCTTTATACTATGACGCTTGATTCTTTATTCTAGATGCTTGATTCTTGACACTTAAACTATGAGACTTGGTACTTAATCTAGATACTTGACTCTTGATGCTTAACCTAGACACTTGATTCTTGATGCTATGGAAACTAGATTCTTTATGATTCTTGATACCTGATACTTGGACTCTTGATTCTTGATGCTTGAGAAACTATGATTCTTGACTCTTGAAACTTATTTGGTGCTTGACTCCTTAGACTCGTGAAACTTGATTCTTGGTTAAACGAGAGACTTGAGCCTTGTCACTGGCGGAATCTATGAAACTTGGAAACTTTTGGTTTGTAATGTAATCTAGATACTTTACCCAAACAATACGCAACGCAACGCTAAATATAACTCGCAAAACGAATCTAAGTAAGGAACGCGGAAAGAAGGGATTGGCCAGAGTGGCCATCCGATCGGATGACCACCCGATCGGGTGACCACTCGAACGACCAGCCACCCTATCCACCTTGCACCACCTTAATGCACTCTCACCCTATAAATAAACCTGTCACATCACCATTATGAGTGATGTAACAGCTCGGCTCGACCAAGACACGCACACCCTTCCTTTCTTCATTTTTCTCATTAATTTCGGTATGTTTCGGCTAGATTCTTGTACTTTCTTGACCTACACTTCATTATCTACATGATTCTCACTTGAAATCACACTTTTCACCATGAAATCTCTCGGATCTGAGTTCTTGATGGTGATATCATCAAGGAGGTTCGTACAAACTGACATGTGGTGTCATTCTAAGCAAGATCTAGCTCAGATCTAGGATGATTCATGCGTTTTTACACTACATCTAACCTAAATCTACGTTAAATCTAGAATTTTTCTATAAAACTCAGGTATCTTCGTCTTTTCTAAAAACTTTTACCTTATTCGGAGGGAACCGAGTCTACACTAACTGTAGATCTGATGAATAGTCTAGAGTTGGTGTTAATCTAAGTCCTTATCGAAAAAGACGAGCAAGGCACGAATTCTGACATAAACCCGTCAGAGACAAGCGACTGACCGGACAGGGGTGGTTCCCACCGATCAGAACGGTTGTGAACTGATAGGTTTACCATTCTCTCGATACGTGTCGAACCGTCACCGTTAATCTGGAAACTTAGAGATTTTACGAACATGTTAAACGAGAACAAGGGTCGCCCGATCGAGTGGCAACCCGATCGGACAGCCATCCGATCGGACAACCACCCTATCAGGTGACACTTGCCATAGTCTTGAAACTTACAAACACTTGGTAAACAATCAAAACTTGGAAGTCTGATCGAATGGAAACCCGATCAGACAGCCGTCCGATCGAGCAGCTATCCGATTAGGAGAACCAGGAAACCTAACACTCGGATCGAGTGGCAACCCGATCGGACAGCCACCCTATTTCCCTTCACTTATACTCAAGTGGCAACCCGACCGGATGACCATCCGATCGGGCAGCCATCTGTCTTCACAATACATCTAAGTCACTCGACCGACTGGCAATCCGATCGGATAGCCATCCGACCGGACAGCCATCCGATCCAGTGACTGGTTTGACACTTTATTTCATCTCGTTACTCTGCCCGACTCTTATTCTATTATAATCTAATCAGGCTAATTCTAGAAAGAGCTCCCTTTGATCCAATAGCAGTTTATACTGTTAAGCAATCACTGTGAGTATACTCGATCCCTTTTTTTTTACTTTAAACTTTTGGGGTGTAACATGTATTCTATGAAACTTAAACTTGAATCTTTGAAACTTATACTTTATCCTATGTGAAACTTGTGATTCTTGATTCTTTGTGCTATGTGACGTTTAATCCAGAGTGTGTAGTTCCGCCTTAACAATAGTAGCGCTATAGGAGATGCACCTCTTCCATTATTCTCGGGGGGTATTGTTAGGAGGATTCTAGTTGACCTTGAGTCTTGGGTAAACACTAAAGCATCGGGATACTTGGGCTATCACTGCGTGGATTACGACACTTGCACGACTGAAACTATTTATTGTTTACACTGTGGATATGAGTTGCTTTAATCTATTATTCTATTATCAAACTTATATACTCGCCAATACTTTTGTATTGATATTTTAATACATGTTGCAGGCTGATAGGATGCTTGGAATGCACGGAATTCGGCTAGGAGATGCTTAGAGACGTCGCCTAGATAATATTAGTCTTTGAACAATTTGAACAATTTCTGATTTGGTTTGTAATATGATACTTGTGATGACGTTTGTTAGACATTTGCATGAAATCAATTAATCTCTATTGAAACAATAGTGTTATGGAATTCTAATGAGCAATCTGAACGCTTAGTGCTCGTACCCCGATGTTTCCGCCATCGGTTGGGGTGTGACAAATTGGTATCAGATCCATAACTATAGGGAATTAGGATAAGTAGGAATACTTGCCCTAGTCTATAGTTCTAGGAATCTTGACTCTTACTTGTTGTTTAAGACTTATGTATTCTACCGTATCTGTTTCCTAGCAGCACTTGTTCTGTTAAACTTACATGCCTTTCCTAAGGCTAACATAATCTACACTTGATGCCTTGAGAACACTGTTCACCGATGTTTGTATTTTGCACGAGATTTGCCTTCAAGACAGGAGTGACATCCAAACCTTGATGGAAAATCTCCATGTTATCCTAGTAGGTCTTATCTGCGGATGGGTACCAACGCTACTAGGGTACGATGTTGTTAAGTTAGAGGTGAAACTCAGATCTTGATAACTAGTTCCACTCCTTGATTTTCATGTCTCGCCAAAGTCTCGTAACTTCTGATCAATTGAGTACGTGAAATGACCAAAAGGACGAATATCGTAGGCCTAACATCGATGACGTATTTGTCTAAATAAGTCAAGACACACTACCTCAATCGGAAAGGAGTTCGAATCACTTTGGTTAGTCACCGTTCCTCTACCCGGAACACTCTATGTTTCATGAGCCTATCTTGCTTTTATGTTACCTTGATTTTATGCTTGTGATTTCATGAGCCTATATATAAGTGTTTCTGGCATGTTACCAACTTTCGTACCAAGTGCCATGCGAAATTTAGTGTCTGGTGAAGGATTCTAAAGCTATGGAAGGACTATTTGTGTATTCTATCAGAAACTTATGTGAAATCTATCGTGTACTCTAGTGGAATCTATGTGTAAACTACGTATGTTTGATGGAGAAACAAAATACGAAATGTAGCCTAGCGCCGAAGACGAGGGGGAACGTGGCATGTCCGAAGCGTGGTGGATACGCCACTGGTACTTCCTATATATAAGCGTTTCTGGCACGCTACCAAACCTTCGTACCACGTGCTAAGTGAAATTCGTAGTTTTGTAGGCTCGGGTTGAGTGATTGAATCTACCTTATTAATCTATGTGGTTGAATCTATCTGGTTAATCTATGTCTGAGAGGTGGTGAAATCGAAAGCGGTGGTTAACGAGGCATGACACCGACGACGAGACGGACGTGGCATGATGGAAGCATGGTGGATACGCCGCTGGTACTTCCTATATATAAGTGCTTCCGTCATGTTGCTGAACTTTCGAAACACATGCCATGTGGGATTTCATTGTTTGTGGATTGTTAGCACAAATCTATGTGAATCTATTGGAGACTATTGAGTCTATTGAATCTATTTGGAGTCTATTGAATCTATTGAATCTATGGGAAACTATTGAATCTATTGGAATCTACTTGAGACTATTTGAATCTATTTGGATTAATCTATGATGAGTGTGGATATCGACATGTGAACATGACATCGAATACGAGGTGGAAGTATTGTGTCCGAAGCGTGGTGGATACGCCGCTGGTACTTCCTATATATAAGCGCTTCCGACATACTGCCAAGCTTCGTACAACATGCCATGTGAGGGTAGTGGATTGCAGTGGGTAATCTATTGGAATCAATTGGTTTAGTCTATGTGTGTATTGTGATAAAGATGAGTGTATTGTTTGGCAATTGCGACACGTAACATGACGCCGAGTGCGGGGTGGAAGCGATGTGCCCGAAGTGTGGTGGATACACTGCTGGTACTTCCTATATATAAGCGCTTCTGACCTGTTGCCAAACTCCGTACAACGCGCCATGCGAAGGTCGTGGGTTTACGGAATCTATGAGAATCTTGTGAATCTTGAGTCTTAGTCTACCGTGCGTGAATCTATGTTGGCATGTGTTAATTTAGACTTATACGATCCTCTTAAGGATCTTTAGGATGTCGTCTCGAAAGCTATCAAACACTCTCAGGAAATCCAGGGAGAAGTCTCAGAAAAAAATGATGTCGTTTATGGCCGACCAGATTGCTCGAGTCGTGCCAAAGATCGTCTCTGAGCTCCAAGGATCAAACACACCTCCATCCTCTGTGGACTCCAAGGCTGAGAAGCAAAAGCCTACTAAGTTCAACTATAAGCATTTCATCTCTTACAACCCTAAGACTTTCACGGGCAGTGATGGGGTGACTGCTATGCTCGAGTGGTTCGACATCATCGAGGTTACCTTCATTAACAGCGAGTGCCCAGACCACTTGAAGACTAGGAGTGCAACTGGAATGTTTCAAGGCAGAGCGTTGGAGTGGTGGTCGAATGAGAGAAACATCCGTTCAAATGAAGAAGCCTATGCTCTTCCATGGGCCGAGGTGCGAGAACTAATGATGCTGGAGTTCTGCCCTCCTCATGAACAATTGAAGCTTGAAGAAGAGTTTTGGCATTTGAAGAAGGTTGGTGATGATAACCTGGCTTATACTACCCGTTTTAAGCAACTCAGCTTGATCGTTCCTCACTTGGTTTCTACTCCTAAGCGAATGATAACCAAGTACATCAATGGACTACCTCCTGCTATGCGTGATTCTATTGAAGCAGCTCAACTGGAAACTATTGAAGAAGTCTATCGGCTGGCAGCAATTTTGAACAACAACCGTGTGCGTGATAAATAGTTCGCTACTCCTACTCCCTCCAAGTCTGCGAATCAAGTTACTCAGCAGCCAGGTGGCAGCAAGAACAAGAAAAGGAAATCCCAGGGTTCCGGATGTAATGCTATTACTCCTGTTGCAAACCCTGCTGTTAAACCTGCTCCTGCTACTGTTGTTGCTAACCCAGCTGCTCCCGAAGCTAAGAAGCAATACACTGGGCCTCACCCCAAGTGTGCAACTTGCAACTACCATCATCCTGCTATTTCTGCCTGTCGTCTGTGCACCAACTGTAATCGCTATGGTCACACGACATTCTACTGTGCCCCAGCTCAGGCAGCTTTACCAGCACCTCTGGCTCCTCTGCAGAACCCAAGGTTAGTCAACGCTGTTCGTGCATGCTACAAGTGTGGAGATACTACCCACCTCCATAACCAGTGTCCTCAGCTGAACCAGGACCAACAGCCAACCGCTCGTGGACAAGCGTTCAATCTAAATGCAAATCAGGCTCGTAATGACAATGACGTTGTCAATGGTATGTTCCTTGTTAATAACCTTTATGCTTCGATTCTATTTGATACTGGTGCCGATAAAAGCTTTGTGTCCATAGAATTTGAGTCTTTGATAAACTGTACACGCTCCAAGTTACCTGAGTCATTCTCGGTTGAGGTCGCTAATGGTAAGTCGATTCTTGTGAATTTTATCGTGCGTAATTGTTCTTTGATTCTTAATGATCACGTCTTCTCTATTGATCTTATACCCATGCGGCTGGGTAGTTTTGATGTTATCATCGGCATGGATTGGTTGCGTAAGAACCATGCCAAAATTGTGTGTCATGAGAAACTTGTTCGTCTTCTTCTTCCATCTGGTGATACTTTGATCGTCTATGGAGACCGACCTTCAAAAGGGCTGAGGTTGATGTCATGCACACAAGCGAGCCGAAGCTTACGTAAACAGAACCCTGCCTTCTTGGCTCACGTGGTGGAACAAAAAGGCAAGGGGAAGAACATAAGCGACGTTCCAGTGGTGTGTGACTTCACTGATGTCTTTTCTTGAAGATCTTCCTGGTATTCCTCCTCCCAGATCCGTTGACTTTCGTATTGACCTCGTACCTGGTGCGACTCCTGTCTCCAGGGCTCCTTACCGTCTTGCACCTTCCGAGATGCAAGAGTTATCTAGTCAGCTATAGGAATTACTCGATAAGGGTTTTATTCCTCCAAGTACCTCCCCGTGGGGTGCTCCCGTATTATTCGTCAAGAAGAATGATGGTTCCTTCCGTATGTGTATCGACTATCGTGAACTTAATAAGCTTACTGTGAAGAATCATTATCCGCTCTCTCGTATCGATGACTTATTTGATCAACTGCAAGGCGCATCCTGTTTCTCTAAGATTGACCTACGTTCGGGATATCATCAACTACGTGTCCTCGAAGATGATATTCCTAAGACCGCGTTTCGTACTCGATATGGGCGCTACGAGTTCGTAGTTATGCCTTTTGGCTTGACCAACGCACCTGCAGTGTTCATGGACCTTATGAATCGTGTTTGTAAACCCTATCTGGATCGTTTTGTGATAGTCTTTATTGATGATATTCTTATTTATTCTAAGTCTAAAGCTGCTCATGCTCGCCATCTACGTCTTATGCTTGAACTTTTACATGGTGAACGTCTGTTTGCTAAATTTTCCAGGTGTGAGTTTTGGATTGATGAAGTACAATTTCTTGGTCATATTGTTAGTAGTCAGGATATTCATGTTGACCCTTCTAAGTTTGAGGCCGTAAAGAATTGGTGTACGCCTAAATCCGTGTTTGAGATTCGTTCTTTTCTAGGACTAGCAGGTTATTACAGCCGATTCATCGCGGATTTCTCTAAAATCGCTGTTCCTCTTACGATGCTAACCCAAACGGAGAAACCTTTTGTTTGGGGTCCCGAACAAGAGGAATCCTTTCAAACTCTTAAGAATCTTTTGTGTAACGCTCCTGTGTTAACTCTACCTGATGGCAATGATGATTTTGTGGTGTATTGTGATGCCTCGAACCGTGGATTGGGTTGTGTGCTCATGCAGCAAGATAAGGTCATTGCTTATGCCTCCCGTCAGCTCAAAATACATGAGAAGAACTACACTACTCATGATCTGGAGCTTGGTGCGGTTATTTTTGCGTTAAAGATCTGGCGACACTACCTTTATGGTACTAAGTGTGTGGTCTTCACTGACCATAGGAGCCTTTAGCATATCTTTGACCAAAAAGAGCTGAAAATGCGACAAAGACGTTGAGTGGAATTGCTTAACGACTACGATTGCGAAATTCGCTATCATCCAGGCAAGGCGAATGTAGTAGCCGACACCCTTAGTCGTAAGACCCATTTCAAAGCTATTCGTATCTCTAGTGATCTGCATGCTTGTATTTGTGAAGCTCAGTATTCTTCAACAAATGAAGGAAGTCTAGAAGAAGAAATTCACGGCGCTAGGATGGACCAGCTCGAAACTAAATCTGATGGCCTGCAGTATTATCTAAATCGTATCTGGGTGCCAGATCGCGATAATCTCCATGAACTCATTATGACTAAGGCTCACAAGTCCCGTTACTCTATCCACCCAGGTGTCGATAAGATGTACCAGGATCTGCGTACAACATATTGGTGGCCTGGCATGAAGAGGGACATTGTTGTATATGTGTCTAAGTGCATTACTTGCTCGAAGGTAAAGGCTGAACACCAGCATCCTTCTGGACTCTTAGAACAACCTAAAATCGCTATCTGGAAATGGGATAACATTGCTATGGACTTTATTACTAAACTACCCTGTACCTCTAAAGGTCACGATAGTATCTGGGTGATTATTGATCGTTTGACCAAATCCGCTCACTTTCTTCCTATTCGTGAAGATTACAGAGTGGAGAAACTTGCTCAAGTCTATACTGATGAGATCATATGCCGTCATGGCATACCTCTTGACATAATCTCGGACCGTGATGGTCGTTTTACTTCGCGTCTTTGGCAAACGTTCCAGTCCGCTATGGGTTCGCACTTGAATCTTAGCACGACCTTTCATCCTCAGACGGATGGGCAGACCGAGCGTACTATTCAAACCCTAGAGGATATGCTCTGTTCTTGTGTCATCGACTTTGGTGGTAACTGGGATGTACATTTACCATTGATTGAGTTCTCGTACAACAACAACTATCATTCCAGTATTCAGATGGCTCCTTTCGAAGCTTTATATGGGCGAAATTGCCGATCTCCTCTCAGCTGGCATGAGGTTGGGGAAAAGCAGTTCACTGGCCCTAAGATTGTTCAAGAGACAACGGATAAGATTCTTCAAATCCGTGATAACTTGATCATGGCTAGGAGCAGACAAAAGAGTTATGCTGATAATAGGCGTAAGCCTTTGGAATTTGTTGTTGGTGACCGAGTTCTTCTCAAGGTATCTCCCTGGAAGGGAGTAGTTCGTTTTAGAAAGAAGGGAAAGCTCGCTCCTCGCTACGTGGGTCCTTTCGTGATACTTGAAAGGATTGGCAAGGTGGCGTACAGACTCGACTTGCCGCAAGAACTAAACAACGTATATCCAGTGTTCCACGTATCTAACCTACGTAAATGCCTAGCCGATGAGGGACTGCAGGTGCCTCTTGAAGACTTTCAAATAAATGAAGCTGTTCAGTTTGTGGAGAAACCGGTCGAAATCATGGATCAAACTGTCAAGCGTCTGAGGCACAGCAAAATTCCCATTGTTAAGGTTCGATGGGAAGGAAAGCGTGGTGCCGAATTCACTTGGGAGTTGAAAAGTGATATGAAGGCCAAGTACCCGCATCTCTTCGAGCAGTCTTCTTCTAAGATTTCGGGGACAAAATCTCCTAAAGGAGGGGAGACTGTAATGCCCAGAGTCCCTAAACTTTAGGCTTTTGCCAGAATTAGTCCTTAAACTTTTACCTATTGTCAATTATAGTCCCTGTAGTTGTATGATGTTAATACTTGATACTTTTGGTATGAATCTTATTGATAATTGATGCTTTATACTATGCCGCTTGATTCTTTATTCTAGATGCTTGATTCTTGACACTTAAACTATGAGACTTGGTACTTAATCTAGATACTTGACTCTTGATGCTTAACCTAGACACTTGATTCTTGATGCTATGGAAACTAGATTCTTTATGATTCTTGATACCTGATACTTGGACTCTTGATTCTTGATGCTTGAGAAACTATGATTCTTGAAACTTATTTGGTGCTTGACTCCTTAGACTCGTGAAACTTGATTCTTGGTTAAACGAGAGACTGGAGCCTTGTCACTGGCGGAATCTATGAAACTTGGAAACTTTTGGTTTGTAATGTAATCAAGATACATTACCCAAACAATACGCAACGCAACGCTAAATATAACTCGCAAAACGAATCTAAGTAAGGAACGCGGAAAGAAGGGATTGGCCAGAGTGGCCGTCCGATCGGATGACCACCCGATCGGATGACCACCCGATCGGGTAACCACTCGAACGACCAGCCACC
This sequence comes from Helianthus tuberosus, assembly GCA_030545235.1. Lineage (NCBI taxonomy): Eukaryota > Viridiplantae > Streptophyta > Magnoliopsida > Asterales > Asteraceae > Helianthus > Helianthus tuberosus. Next base: position 206,404 of record CM060396.1, on the reverse strand, counting down.
CTATCCACCTTGCACCACCTTAATGCACTCTCACCCTATAAATAGACCTGTCACATCACCATTATGAGTGATGTGACAACTCGGCTCGACCAAGACACGCGCACCCTTCCTTTCTTCATTTTTCTCATTAATTTCAGTACGTTTCGGCTAGATTCTTATACTTTCTTGACCTACACTTCATTCTCTACATGATTCTCACTTGAAATCACACTTTTCACCGTGAAATCTCTCGGATTTGAGTTCTTGAGGGTGATGTCATCATGGAGGTTCATACAAACTAACATGTGGTGTCATTCTAAGCAAGATCTAGCTCAGATCTAGGATGATTCATGCGTTTTTACACCAAATCTAACCTAAATCTACGCTAAATCTAGAATTTTTCTATAAAACTCATGTATCTTCGTCTTTTCTTAAAACTTTTACCTTATTCAGAGGGAACCGAGTCTACACTAACTGTAGATCTGATGAATAGTCTAGAGTTGGTGTTGATCTAAGTCCTTACCAAAAAAGACGAGCAAGGCACGAATTCCGACATAAACACGTCAGAGACAAGCGACTGACCGGACAGGGGTGGTTCCCACCGATCAGAACGGTTGTGAACTGATAGGTTTACCATTGTCTCGATACGTGTGGAACCATCACCGTTAATCTGGAAACTTAGAGATTTTACAAACATGTTAAATAAGAACAAGGGTCGCCCGATTTAGTGGCAACCCGATCGGACAACCATCCAATCGGACAACCACCCTATCAGGTGACACTTGCCATAGTCTTGAAACTTACAAACACTTGGTAAACAATCAAAACTTGGAAGTCTGATCGAATGGCAACCCGATCAGACAACCGTCCGATCTAGCAGCTATCCGATTAGGAGAACCAGGAAACCTAACACTCGGATCGAGTGGCAACCCGATCGGGCAGCCACCCTATTTCACTTCACTTATACTCAAGTGGCAACCCGACCGGATAACCATCCAATCGGGCAGCCATCTGTCTTCACAACACATCTAAGTCTCTTGACCGACTGGCAATCCGATCGGATAGCCATCCGACCGGACAAGCATCCAATCCAATGACTGGTTTGACAATTTATTTCATCTCGTTACTCTGCCTAACTCTTATTCTATTATAATCTAATCAGGCTAATTCTAGAAAGAGCTCCCTTTGATCCAATAGCTGTTTATACTGTTAAGCAATCACTGTGAGTATACTCGATCCCTTTTTTTTTCTTTAAACTTTTGGGGTGTAACATGTATTCTATGAAACTTAAACTTGAATCTTTGAAACTTATACTCTATCCTATGTGAAACTTGTGATTCTTGATTCTTGATTCTTTGTGCTATGTGACGTTTAATCCAGAGTGTGTAGTTCCGCCTTAACAATAGTAACGCTATAGGAGATGCACCTCTCCCATTATTCTCGGGGGGTATTGTTAGGAGGATTCTAGTTTACCTTGAGTCTTGGGTAAACACTAAAGCATTGGGATACTTGGGCTATCACTGCGTGGATTACGACACTTGCACGGCTGGAACTATTTATTGTTTACACTGTGGATATGAGTTGCTTCAATCTATTATTCTATTATCAAACTTGTATACTCGCCAATACTTTTGTATTGATATTTTAATACATGTTGCAGGCTGATAGGATGCTTGGAATGCACGGAATTCGGCTAGGAGATGCTTAGAAACGTTGCCTAGATAATATTAGTCTTTGAACAATTTGAACAATTTCTGATTTGGTTTGTAATATGATACTTGTGATGACGTTTGTTAGACATTTGCATGAAATCAATTAATCTCTATTGAAACAATAGTGTTATGGAATTCTCATGAGCAATTTGAACGCTTAGTGCTTGCACCCCGAAGTTTCCGCCATCGGTTGGGGTGTGACAGGTCTCGGGTGGGCATAAGATCCGTGGGCCCTATTGTCGAATATGTGACTCAAGAAAGTCATTGAACTGCCGCCGATGAAGTCAAATGTGATCAAACTTGGACATCAGACGTAAATCTTGAAGAAATAGAACATAATCCCAGATTGTCAAAAGTAGCGCTTTTATCATGTGTGATCCAGAGGTCGGTCTCGGGTGGGCATAAGATCCGTGGGCCCTATTGTCGGATATGTGACTCAAGAAAGTCATTGGACTGTCGTAGATGAAGTCAAATGTGATCAAACTTGGACATCAGACGTAAATCTTGAAGAAACGGAACATAATCCCAGATTGTCTAAAGAAGCGCTTTTATCATGTGTGATCCAGAGAAGACGTATCGGGTGAGTTGTGGTTGATTTATAGGAGGAGGTTATGAAACGAATATATGTTTATGCGAATTTAAAGGACAATACTGACAGAGGTGCTGGTCTTTTCTCCCACAGTGCAAACTTGAAAAATCTCACCATAACACATCTAATATGACACATGATAAAAGCGCTTCTTTAGACAGTCTGGGATTTTGTTCCGCAAATTGGGAACCACATATTCGTGTGTAAAAGCTTGGAAAGATGGCCGAATAGAGATCTGTATACAGCCTTGGTATTTGTTTACCACATGACACATGATAAAAGCGTTTCTTTAGATAATCTGGGATTATGTTCGGCAAATTGGGAACCATATTGTAGACTGGTTGGGTTGAATGGTTTTAATAATACTTGAAAATGGAAATAATCGTGTCAAGATCTTTATCAATCATATCATCGACCAACTGCTCGAAATCCCTTTCGTTTCTCGGGTTCGCATTCGACACAACACAACAAAAAATAAATTCAAAAAAACAGCGCCCTGATACGCATCGTATAGGCCAATACGATGCGTATCAGGCCCGCCGCCAGACATAACCTGCACCTGTCAGTCTGCCATGTTTTTTACTTTAATTCAATATGAATCATATAGGCCTATACGATGCGTATTGAATTGAAAAAGTGTGCAGATAGACAGGGGGTGTGCCATTAGAAAACCCCAAAAATAACTCACGTCTCACTTGTATTCTTAAGCACCCTGACGTGCTGTCGTGGTACACGCAAATTTAATCCAAATAACAACTAATAGATAGTGGTAAATGGGTATCGAACTCAGGGAGTATTTGGAAAATGTGTTGAATCTATAGCCTTGTAAATTAACTACAATTAAACTAATGTGCATAAATTAAAATTCAAGAGTTGATTGTTTTGGTTTTAAGAACTAATATTAACTAATTAAATTGCAAATCAAAGATTGGTTTTGTAAACAGATTAGGAACAAGCGACCATCCTAGATTTCAGGTTTTAATCCACACTAATGTTTATGTTTAACTAGGAAGAACCACATAGACATGGCTCGTGTTTGATTATTTGTTTGTGATGAAAGGGAACTAAGTACTCGGATTATAAAATGCGAGGTTGTTACCCGATGATCAATTGACAATTATCCAACCCTAATCCCTCCCATGATATCTCGATTGCCAACAACACCAAGAACGTATGGTTTAGACTAACATCAAACAAGAATCAACACTTTACAAACAAACATTCAACACCATAATAACTTAAACAAACATTCAAAGTTATTATCCTAGAAATTCGAGCACAAACATAGTGTTTCAAAAGTAAACCTTACATCTAGGATGATCACCAAAAGTTTAGCCACGCATGACTTGGTACATCATCATCACACAACGATTAATGTTCATACGAATCGAAAACACAAACCAATTGTTTAGAAATGTTTGGAACCAAGAAGAACTAGCCAAAATCGCCCCCAATATGCAGAGAAAACGTCCAATGATGAGATAATGTGAAAAGGCACCCCCAAAAACGGTTTAATGGAGGCAGTTACATTTTTTCTCAGCCTCTACCGTAACTTACGGTGCCTACCTTAAGTTACGGTAGACTTCAAAGTGATACGGTGGAACTCTACTGAAGTACGGTGGGAAAATGCAGGTTTCAGGGCCACCGTAATTTACGGTACCCACCGTAAATTACGGTGGAGCCCTGAATTCTTTGTTTCTTCTCTTCTTTCCTTCCATGCATGACCCGTTCCACTCCGTTCCATCCAAGGCAGCGTTTTATCCATTTTTAAGCTCCAAAGTGTACCTGAAACATAAGCAACTGTAGTAATCTAATTCAAGATAATTACACGATCAAGTGCGGAATAAACTCGTCTTTTAACACCATTAAGGGTTGTCCTATGGACCACCCGTCACATCCCCACACTTAACCGTTGCTTGTCCCAAGCAACTCATCAAAACAAGCGATCAACATAAACCAAGCATAAACATGCAGTCCTTTTACTAACCCTTTCTTAAGACCCGAAATAACACACCCCTCGTTATATCTCTCATCTCGGCAATAAGTAAGCACTAGCATTTGTAAGCTAGACACACAAAAGGCAAACGGGCGAATGCACAACTATAGGCTTGTACCTAAATCGGTCCTTCTCCTCACAAGTGCCAAACATGAATGCAAATCAAAGGGGCTTTAAGGTTGAAACGTGGCTAGGTGTATGGTAGGAAATGGAATATATATGTAGTAGCGAAAACTAAACCCGGTCTTTTATTACACAATAAAATAAACAAACAACTACCAAACTTAACTACTATGTACAAAACAAAACAACTCAACATCAAACTCTTTTTTTCTTTTCTTTTTCTCTTTTTTTTTCTTTTTTTTTTTCTTTTTTTTACTCAAACAAATCAAAGCAAATCTTCAACATAACATCAAATATATCTACATACTACTAGGACTACTACTAACACTATAAGACCGGGTCAAGTTGGGTAAATTTTTTTTTTGGTAACTAGCTAAGGGGTAACAAATGATCGGCTTTAGGCACAAAAATGGGCAACTAAATGTCCAAACCCCCGCCCCTCTCGCAACCTTGCTCATGTATATAATTTATAAGGTCCAACCCCCCAAATCCCACACTCGCACACACTAAAGACGAGGCTACCTAAATGCCCTTATCCTTTTCACATTCATATCCAACTAAGGCCTCGAACCATATTCAAGCACAAGTTCTAATGCACCCCCACCCGTTGCCACTCTCATCAAAGACAAGTATTATTTATTTACAATTGTGGCTTCAACTCTCACCAAGAATAAAGGTAATTAAGGGTTGCCGGTGCATCATTTGGGGTTAGTCCAAGGTGTTCAAATTCTCACAATATTTTGCTTGATTTAAATTTTTTTCAAAAACCTCAAAATTTCTCCCCATCCCCACACTTGGGATACATTGACCCCAATGTACGGTTTTGGGAAGATTTGATCGCTTAACTCTTTAACATCACCCAAAAGCTCTTCAACTCAAACCACAAATTTCTTTTTGGTATTTTTTATTTTTTCTTCTTTTAAAACATCACACCGCCAACTTCCACCACCCAAACATAACATCACAACTAAACACCACCCAACCACCCGACCATAAACATATCAAACTAAACAAATATTCACAAAATATACAAGAAGGAGCACGACTTGACTAATAGTAGCGCGGCTGAGGAGGCCCGAAAATGGAAGACATCATCTCATTCCATTCTCCGAAAGCAAATGCACCGCTACCACTTCCACTTTGTTGCGAAGCTCCTTGTTGTTGTTGACGCGGGTCCAACCATTGTGAATGATGGAGCGGTGAGGTCGGATACGATACACTACCATCGTAAGGTGGTAGAGACGCATAATCCACCGGAGGTGGATCCACAACCACGGGCCGCCACGCATGCCAATCCGCATGCATCCTTCGAGCTTGATCATCTTAATACCAATTATTCATCTCCAACTCACGGGAATAAGCATGTGCACGATTCCATGATTCTTGACGATCGAAGTTATGCTTCAAGGACCGCTTCATACTAGCACTCATCATCGTTTGTTGATCAAATAAAGTACGCTCCGACCCCGACCATGAATCAAAAACGGGTGCCGGAGGACGTTGGTTCTCAATAACCTCTTGCATAGTACCATCATAAGCCCAATTCGGCTCGTATGAGCGCTCCGTTTAGTCATAGAAAGCACCACCATATCCCCTACCTAGGCCCCCTTGGCCCACATTCACATTCTCACCGTGAGGCTCATCCGCATAGTCCTCATCCCTACTCGGGGCTTCCGCTTCACTCTCCGGTTCATCTTCTTCACCCGGTAAGAGAGCTCTTGCATCAACTTTCAACGCTCTCCATCTTTGACCCTCCGATTTAAGCTTGTGATACCTTTCCGATTGAGTGTAGGTCCATCCAATACCCATCTTTTGTAGACTAAAAGGATTATGCTTTTTCGGTGCTCCTCTATCTTCCGATGTGATCGCTTTAAACTGCTTCAACAACCCCGTAATAATTTGGCAATGCGGGATGATGCTTCTCCCAACCTTGTTTCGACATATCCAAAGATGGTTCATGATCAAATACCGGATCAAAAAACGTGGAGACCCATTAAGCAACGAATAAAGGACTGGTACTTCCGGATACCTCACATGTTCCTTATCTCCTCTTCATGGAATGACATTCAAAATGCAAATAGTTAGCAGCAAATTTGCTTCAATCTTTAAGTTCCTTCGGTACAATATGCCACTATAAGTACCGGGCAAAAACAAAGCCGCTAGCATGTCATTCCACCTCGGATGTTTCTCCGGTTTAATCAACAGATCATCAAGGCTAGGGATCATATAATCATGAGCAGGTAGATTGTCATATTTCCCCAATTTCCGTAGTGTGTCAAACGACATTTCCACCTTTATCCTGTTAACCTCACCCGTCAACTTCATTTGTGATGGCCTATCATACTTGTTGCATGTTAACGTTGCCATCCATTCTTGAATCTCAGTCATAAACAAATTCTTGTTGTCTTTATCGTAACAACTGAGCGCCGCCTCCCATCCTAAGGCGTGAAACTGGGCAAATACATTAAACGCCCAAACTCAACCTCTCTAACTTCCCTCTCACAGATAAACGCAGCAGCCCTGTTTTTTAATCGGTTCATCCGTTCATGAAAAAGTGTCGGTTGCCACTCCTCTGGCTGCTCATCTAAAGGACCCGATTCCCACCGTGGCTTATCAGCCGGGTCCAATTCCACCATCTCTTCATCCTCAATTTCACTATCGTCATCTCTACCCAAATACCTCCTTTTCTTTGGTTGCTGTTCCGACTGTTTGCCCTTGCCTTTTGAAGAAGACGAACTTGCTCCGGCTCTTTCCTTTGTTCTTACCATTTTCCTACACACACCACAAAAGCAAACAACACAACCAAACACACAAAAAATTAGCCCCTTTTTATCAACAATCCCCACACTTGCTTGTTACTACGGTTGTAGATGCTTGTGAACACGAAATTTCATAAGTCTTTTTTCAAAAATTGGGCATGGTGTCTCTACAATGTAGAGATTCCCAAAAAGTTCACAACTTTGTCATCAATCCTACATCTACAACTATAACAATGTTCAAGTAACAATTTTTCATGATAACATCTAAAAACAAGCAAGTGTGTATGAGCAAGTAACAAAAATACCCTTATCTTCATAATGCATCATCAAGAATAACAAATAAACTTCCATACCTTTGTTTGAAGATGCTAGCACACAAGTGAAACAAAAACTTCAAAAACCCCCAAAATTTTCGGCCCTAGGGTTTGTGATTCGGACCAGAAAACGTCGTTTTCTCACAAATATCTTCTCAAAATCAGCAAGTACGTGAAAAATTAGTCAAGATAGACCTAAGATTCACTTGATTTGGCTAAGAATCGAAGGAGATATGAAGATTTGAAGGGTGGAGAGTTGTGGGGTTTCATAGAGATCTTGTGGGACTTGTGAAAGAGATAGGTGGGATGTTTGTGATTAGGGAAAGAGGAAGAAAGGAGTGGCCAGGGTTGTATCAGGCGATTCCTTTTTTTTTATGTAACTGTTAGATATCAAAGGTTTAGCTCCTGAATTGCTAATCAAATCAAAGGACCTCTCACATACTAAAACCCGTAAAACACTAAGCTTTCGTGATTTAATTCAAAGTTTCACATGACCCCTTACGTTTTGAGCTACTTATAATCTGGACTGGTACCAATCAAATCTTCATCGCGAAGCACAGTGTAAAAATCATTATTTTATTTATTTATGAGTAAACTGCCATTTTGCTTCCTGAAGTTTGGTCACTTTTGCCACTTTAGTCCAAAACTTAAACCTTTTGCATTTGTGTCCCTGTGGTTTCACTTTTATTGCCATTTTGGCCCAAAAGTGAAACCAGGTCATATTTCTCAAATTAAATCATGCTACTTTGTCTTTTTCCTCAGGGGCAAAATGGTCATCTCCCCTGCCATAACAACCACCCAATCCTTATAGTCCCAAATCAAACACGAATTAGTTGTTGTTGTTAATAATTAGGATGGGGCTTTTGTTTAATGAGTATAAGCGAACGAAATCCATGCAAGTCACGTACCTAGGGAGCTCGAAAAGGCTGGATTGAGAAGCTGGTCGGAGTTGAAATTTTTTGGCGGTCGGAGATAGGTTGCAGAGAAAGCGACAGGGAGAATTGAAGTGAAAGTGATGTTAGCAAAGCCAAAAAGGGTCCAACGGTTGTATTAAACCCTAGAAACTCTCCTGTGGCAACGACCCCGATTTAGTCTTGATCCGATTAAATCCAAGTGACGACGCTAAAATTGGGGAAACCGCCGGGGGAACCGATTTCGATGATGCAGCTGCTGATTGAGATTTTGTGCTAACAGGAGTTTTCGATTCTTTTTTCTGATTCTGATATTTTCGGTTTTAGGTTGAAGCAACATCTTTGACTAGAGTTTGACGGAATGGAGAACCGGCGGAATTCGACTTCTTCTTTTCGGATCTGACTGGGGAATTGGAGTTAGAGTTGATCGATCGAAGACTGTCGGAACTTTCAGGGCTTGAAGTGCCTGACGATTTCTTTGAAGAGAAGAATCTACCTTTGAACACCATTGTACTGTATCATGTTATTTTAGGGTTTGGCAGTTTATTTGGTGTTGTTCTTCATTGTATCATGACTATTTGAGCAGTGGTGGAGGTGGAGATAGATGGTGGCGGTGGTGGAGGTGGTGATGGATGGTGGTTGTTATGCGGAAGAGATACAAAGAGAAATGAGGTAGAAGAAGAAGTGTGGTGTGGTTGGACCTACAAAATATTATTGTTTTAATAAAACCTTTAAATTAAATAAAAATGACCATTTTGCCCCTGAGAAAAATGATAAAATACCAGGATTTAATTTGAGAAATATGACATGATTTCATTTTTGGACCAAAATGGCAATAAAAGTGAAACCACAGGGACCCAGATGCAAAAGGTTTCAAATTTGGACTAAAGTGACAAAAGTGAAGAAACCCCAAAGACCAAAATGGCATTTTACTCTTTATTTATTTGTGAGAAAGCGAAAACAAAAGTCCCTTAAGCTTTGGCAAAGCTAACTACATAAATGAATTTGTGATATAAGAGAGTAGAAGAGTGAGAGATGCGTGTAAATGTAACTTGCATCACATGTGACAAGAATTTGATTTGTCAAAACACTGTTTTTAAACGCAATGTAACATGGTAAGGAATACCAAAACAAAAAAGAAAAAGAACAGTAATGTGGAAAAAAACCATATCTATAAGATGATGATATAAACAGTGGTGGATGCAGAAATTTTTTTCTTGGGGTGTGAAAAAAATTTAAAGATTTTAGGCCCCTAGCTATATAAAAAATTCGGTTCATAGCGGGCCGGATCGGGTCGGGTCATGTAAAACCAGTAAACATAAACAAACCAAGTTTTGCGGGCCAGATGAGATCAGGTCGGGTTGGGTCAATTTCAATTATCAAACAATCAAACCCTATTTTCTAACATCCTATTAACAAACAAAGTTTCAAGTAAAACAATAAACAATATGAAAAACATTCATAAGTAAGTAAATTAACAACAAAAAACTATCAAAGTTCAAATGCTACCTCCTTCTATTTCTCCTAATCATCAAATAAAACAACAAAAAAACTTATCTAGAGACATAACTTGGTCTTTAACTAGAAGAATCCGACAAAAAAAGTGGTCCAACTTTTTTCCTCTTGAGAAATCGCGCCATAACTTCTCTACACATGGTTCTTATCACATATAAATTTGCTCCATAAATTCATAAAACAACACTAAACACTTAAACAAAATAAACAATCATATTCAACGAATACCATAGTCCATAATTTTCAAACATTCAAGCACTAGATTTAAATGTTGATTAGTAATCAGTTAAACAAAGAAAGCTTAAAATAAAACAACAAAATCATTAAATACAAGTCTAGAACAACTAAAAAAACATAAAAAGATCAAACCTTTATACATCTATTTTCTTCTAATCACCACATAAAACAACAAAAAACAATCAATAAAAAAAGGATAAATCTTTGGGTTGGGTTGGGTTGGGTTTCGGATTGGGTAGTTGGGTTAATAAAATTAGAATGTATATTGGTTTAAGTAAAGCGAATAAGTGGTTAAAGAATAATTATACAAATTGTGTTATATACTTATATATTCATAATAATCAGTGTTTATTTTTTTTATAAATTCATAATATTTTTTTTTCTAAGGAGGGCGGTTGAAAATTTTTAAGGGGTGCGGTTGAAAAAATCTAAGGGGTGCGGTTGGGATTTTCGACGAAAATTAGCACTAAAAACCTTTTTCAAGAGGTGCGGCCGCGCACCCACCATCGTGGGTAGGTCCGCCCCTGGATATAAATTCGGTCGTCTTCATCATCGCCAATTTTCTCTTCTTTACAATTATTCCCCATTAATCGCTAATCCTTGTACCAACAATTGATACTAACTAATCTATAACTATGATTTAAGAATCTATTTGTATGTATTACAAAACAAAATGTTTATTTACAATGATATTAGGTTTAATTACACAAATTGTTACTTGCCTAAAATGATACAGACATGTGTTTTACTTCAATTGAAACCATAAAAAAAATACGGGTATTGATGTTGGTCAACTGGTATCGGTTTGATTCGGTACTGGTACTTCGTATAATGTTTTTGATAAATAATATATCACCATAAAATACTGAAACCAACCCGTATCGAAAATTCGAAACAAAAAACCATAAAAAAGAATACCAGTACAGATACGTATGTTGTTCGGCCGGTATATGTTCGGTATGGTACTTGTATAGTTTAAGATAAAAAAATACTATATGTTGAATACAAGTCCGTTTTAAATAAAATTTATATCGGAATGTTGAAAAAACACTAAATAATTGCGTATTTATATTTTTAGAGAAAAGTCGACGAACACAAATTATTGGACCACATGAAGAATCTCTATAGGAAAGTCACTATTCGTAGGCTTGGCACTTGTTCGGCTGGAGTTGGTTATGTTTGTCACGCACTGGTACATTATTGGCACTCGGTATAGCTTACATAAAAAACTATATTTTAAATACAGCTCTGTTTTCAACATTGTTCGGATAGAATTAGAACGAAATTCGTAACAAAAAATCATAAAAACAAATGCTGCTACTACTACTACTATCACTATCGAAGTTGTTCAGACGTTATCGATTTGGTTATCACAATAAATAATACAAAAACCACTTATATTTGACTTATTGCATTTCAAACAAAATTTTATTGAGACTTAAATAAAAAATATGCATCTTGTGACGAGATATTCGAAATTTTATAAAATACCACAGCTGATCATCACTTAAATAAATGTATGTTTGTGCTTAAACCATAGAAAAATCCAACTAAATGATAAATGTCATGTAATCGAAAATTTGTTATTAAAAAGGGAAAAAATTCTTATTGGGACGCTTGGATAGATATATAAAAAACACTTGGTGACACAGCCAAAGTAGTGGATGTACATGTGATGTGGAAGATGCGTGTTCCATTTAGATTTGCTCTGAGCACCATTTTTAAATTAAACGCAACTTGGTACCACCAAAACAAGTGACTAGTCGACGTGGCATGTATATCCTTCTCTTCCTTGGATTTTGATTTTCATTTAAAGAAAAAAACAAAAGACTTGTGACTATTGAGCGTGGCTTGTCAACTTCAAAAAACCCTACCATTAATCATGATATCATTCCGGCTGTCTTCGCCAATCTTCTCTTCTTTACGATCATCCTACACGAATAATCGCTCATCCATGTCTCTCCCATCAACAATCATTGTTTCACCATCCTCGGTAAGTTTTCTCCATTGCGTATTGGTATAATAATAATAATAATTAGACCTTATTAATTTGTAATATGATTATCATCATTATAGGATGGTGATTCCTTCTTTAGGAGTGTGCTTTCAAGTATGGAACAAGTATACTTGAACCGAAACCCAACCGCTAAAGCAATCTTGGAACTCGTCCGATCCACCACAGATGCTAATCAAATATGCTACGATCATCTTGCGTATCGCACATTCGGTGTATGTTTCATTTCACTCCACTCCACTCACATGAATTAGTTTCATATATGTATGTATGTATGTATGTATGTATTCATGATGATTGATTTATATAGGTAAATGGTCATGGGATCGAGTCTATGTCAAAGCTGTTCCTAGATTTTGGTTATACCCAACGGGAAGAGTTGAGATTTCCAAAAAAGAAGCTAAAAGCATTCTGGTTTTCTCCTCCTCCTAGTGTCAGTAGTGGCAGTGGCATCCATGGACCCTTGCCTAGAGTCTTCATCTCAGAACTCCTCGTAGATCAAATGACCAAAGAAGCCCAGGTTTGTGTTGGACTCCCGATCTTCAACTTTTAAACAGGGGCCAAAGAAACACGGGGGCGTGACTCCCCCTGGCCCTAACTAATCACTCCAGTAGCAAGCAGCAGGCTAATGATTTTTATTGTGACTTACTCATTGCACGTGTTCATAGGATATAATAAAAAAATACACGGGGCTATCAGCTGCTGGACATGAACACAGTGCCCTTTCGAGTGCTCTAGGTTGTTTGACATGGCCGAAACCATCACATGTGGAATTCCAACAATTAGCCAGGTTCGGTGCATACATATATATATTTGTCATGTTCACAAATTCGATCCTCCTAAAACAATCGTTTGGTGATTTGATTTCCATCTAGAGAAAGCGAGTATGCTGCATGGACTCTGGTAAACGGGTACACACTGAATCATGTAACCATATCCGTTCATAGGCTCGTATCCCCCTTGAACAACATCGACAACTTCAATCAGTTCATTCAGGACAAGGGCTTCAAGTTGAACTCTGAAGGGGGTGTTCTCAAGGGTTAGTTTTTTTTTCTCTTGTTAAATAGCAAAAATGTCCTGAGTCATCATCATCATCATACTCAGTATATCCCACCAATAGCAAAGCTAAGGTAGGGTCTGAGGAGGGTGAGATGTAGACAGCCTTACCTCTACCCCGTAGGAATAGAGAGGCTGCTTCCAATGAGACCCCCGGCTCGATTGTGGTTTTGCATCAAGCCTTGGACATAAGGCACATAACACTCAGCAATTGAGACAAACGCCGATTAGTGCATGCACCCCTTTGTCTTTTGGCTATCAACGCCACCACATGATGCATGATTAACCGTCCCCCTCTTTTAACGTTATTTTCACGAAATTAGTAAAATAACGTTAAAATTAGTGCACTTTCACTTTTGCCCCCCGAGCGCCCACGCATATATACATTATATGAGCATACCGCAAGCGGGGCGTTCAAAAATGTCCTGAGTATAATTATAAAATAGTTTGGATGTGGCTGTGACAGTGAGCCCAGACGGTCTACTGCTTCAGAGTTCAACAGTTGCAGATTCTATACCATTTGAGTTTTCTGATGGCTTCAGAGAACCAGTCCCTTGTTCGTACATTGAGTTTGCTCAACGCCTTGTATTGCCACAATACAAAGACTTGCCCCAGGATAAGGTCAGTTGCTCTTTCTTTCTTTACGTGTGTTGAATTTGTTATGCGATTGATTTTTAAACCTGTGTTGTGTAGGTTGAGGAGGTTCATAGAAGAGACGGTTTTGAGGTGGGCAATGCTGACAAGATATTTGAGAGCACCTCAAAAGATCAGTTAACCAGGAGAGCTTGATTTGGTGTGAATCAAAGTTATGTTAAGTTGTTTGTTACTAGAATAAACCAGAATCATATGTGAAGTTGTTTGGAGCTAAAAGCTATGTTAACTTTTAAGTGACTAGTTAGTTACTAATTGCCCCATCTCTTTTGAGCGGTTACGTAATGGTAATGTTGGAATTTAAGCCGCATCAATAGTTCAAAATCAACCATGGCATTTTAGTGACTAGTTAGTTACAAATTACCCCATCTCTATTGGAATTTAAGTGATTAGGCAATTACCTAATGGTAATGTTGGAATTTAAAACCACCATTCCATACCAGTTCCTTATCAAACTAACATTTCGCTTTGTTGGATTTTAGACATGTTTTAGGCTTCTTTAGGGCTAGTTTAAGTTGTTTTAGGTTGTTCCCAGACTTGTTTTGGGTTCTTATAATTGTTTCAAACTTGTTGAAATGATTTTTGACCGGAATTTCATTGGAATTTGGCCTAAAAATGGGTCCGAGGGCCTGAAAGTGGGGCTTTTGAGGTGAAGCGAGAAGGCTGGGCTGAGCCTAAAATATGAGCCTAAGCGCGCGCCTGAGTGAGCCTTGACAACAGAGGTTTACATAAACAAACATGCAAGAGACAATGAATCCATCGATGAATTGAATTGGGTTTTACCCTTCTTCTCCTCTCAAGTGTTCTTGTTCTATTTATTGACCTTGTGCTTGATTACCGATTGTGTTCGTAACAGAAATGTACATGTGTATATTGCTGAAAGTTCTCGAACAGCGGAATGCTAGATTGACCCTTATATTGTTGATTAGAAGATGGATTTATAAAACCTAAATTAATATGAGCAAGAGCAATACACAGAACATAATATTTGCTATGCTATATTGCATCTTGGTGAACTAGTATTCTCACAAATAAAATATGCATTTGTGATTCCCATCAATTGTAATCAAAACTCTTTTTAATTAACCTTTTACTACTTAAAACAAAAACAAACATATTACGTTGTCTTTAGCATGTTTTGCGGGAAAAAAAAGGTTTCCAAGCAATGTGGATGAGCATTGTTATCATCTACTCAACAAAACAAGGATTTTCTTAGTTCCCTCCATCCGCCTTCACCTTGTAATCCTAACCCAAAACTCTATATAACACTATCACTCGCCAACTGTGACTCTCTTCCCAGAATCTTAGCTTTTCGTGCTATGGGCAACGGCATTAGCAATGTCAAACCTTCCACAGGTTGGTTAATACATCTTTTACCATCACTATACGCCAATAAATGCACATGCACTATATATATCTTTTTGTTTGAACAGAGAGATCAGAGGGAGGAGAACACAGCAATAGCTCTCATCCCCACAGGCTGGACCAGTTTCGCTACAAAGTCTTGAAAGCGGCAACCGGGAAGTTCTGCAGCAAGAATTTAGCCGGGCAGGGAGGGTGCGGTGACGTCTATAAAGGGTGGCTGGGTTCCGCAACACCAGGATGTGGATTACCAGTTGCCGTTAAACGGATCAAGAAACAAGGATACCAAGGATTAGATGAATGGAATGTAATCCATAAATTCGATGCATTTTTTATTTGTATTTTCTGACAAAATATGATTAGTTGATTACACCCCCACACATCTATCTGTTCTTGTAGAATGAGCTGAGGATTCTGAGTAGTTTTCATCATCCGAATGTGGTTAAACTGTTGGGATACTGTGCTGAAGGTGTACACAGGATGCTAGTGTTTGAGTTTATGTGTAACGGAAGTTTGGAAGAAAATCTTTCAAGAGGTAACTAAGTTCCCAAAACTAGTTGTTTTCCGGTCTCCAGAATTAGGGGTGTTCAAAATTCGTTTTCGAAATTCGATTCTCAAGAATTCGTTTGGATTATCAAGAATTCAAATCCAGTAAATCGAATATGAATTTATAGTGTTAAATTCGATTCGAAATTCGAATTAAAACTGTACATATTTATTCGTTATTTTTATATATAATACACATATAATTTTTGTTAGGCTATAGTATAAATTAATCTCTAAATTTATTTTAAGTATTAAAATAGCCCATTACCAAACCCATTACAAAGCCCATAACTTAACCAGATTTATTACATATTTTAACTGAATTTGAATCAAACAAATTTATCCGAATTCAATTTGAATTGGCTGGTTCTTAATCGAATTCGAATTCAAGCAAAAAAATAAACCATTCGAAAAGTTCGATTCGAGCAATTCAAAAATTCAATATTCAATTCAATGAACATCCCTAGCCAAAATTCAAGATTTGATTGATGTTTTGCAGGATGTTGTAGAGAAGTACAGTGGAGTAAAAGAATGGAGATAGCTAAAGGGTTAGCAAGAGGTTTGGAGTATCTCCACAACATGGTCCGACCCGTCATCCATCGGGACATCAAGTCCGCCAATATTCTTCTTGATCACGTCAGTTCAGCTCAATCGACAGAGTATATTCTACAAGATTCTCACAATGTAAAATTCTTATATTGATGTTTCATTTCTGTTCTGTTCCCTTTTTTTCACGTACATACAGGACTTCACTCCAAAGATTGCAGATTTTGGACTATCTAGATTCGGACCCCAGGGTGACAAAACACATCTGTCAACCAGGGTTCTCGGGACTGAAGGTTACTTTGCCCCTGAGTACATTGGAACAGGTTTTAAAAAGTTATTTTTAAATATGATCATACATTTATACCCGTAAATTCTAACTACTATATTGTTTTTCAACAACACGTACAGGTCATCTGACACTAAAAACCGATGTATATAGTTTAGGAGTAGTACTGTTGGAGATTCTGTCAGGTTTAAAAGCAGTTAAGAGGTATCCAAACGGAAGGCGAATAGAACTCTCGCAATGGGCTACACCATATCTAAATGACAAGAACCAGCTACATCGTGTAATTGACAAAAGGATTATAAAGAATGTGGACATGGAAGAAGCTTACGACTTTGCGACCATCATTTCACAATGCCTTACTCAAGATCCAAGAAGACGTCCAACAATCACCCAAGTGCTGCACAGTCTTCAACACATTGAATCGAAACATCAACACTTTGCATAACAAAAACACACACACCTACCTGTTATATCTCCTACTGTAATATTGTATACATATGAATAAATGAGACAACAGAGATGTGTGAGGCAATATCCTTCTAACAAATAGAGGAAACTATTATCCTACTTACACTTGGGCGCTTTTGCTAAGTAAATGTTCAAGCGTATAAATCCACCTTTATTTACATGACACCCCATCAACACTTAACGGGTTGCAATGGTAATAAGAATATTACAGAATACATTAAATTACTGAAATATGAAATGTACACACACAGAAAGCATCAAATTTAAAAAAACATCAAGTAACTTGTTAAACATACAAGAGAAAAATCTTGATCAAAGCTGAAAATGTACACACCTGTTTTGATCAATGTATAAGATTGAAAATGAAAATCAAAAGCCTTTGGCAGCACCAGTCTCTTCCAATTCATTATCAGCAGATGCCATGGATGAACAATAGTTTGCAATTTCTCTAAACCTAGGAACACTTCTCAAATCAACCTTGGTTCCATCTTTTAAAGTAATGATTACATCACCCCATTCACCAATAAACCTAGGTACAACTTGAACATCTTTGATAACTTTATACGAGAAATCACTCCTGTCCTGACCCGTTAACCCAGATATGACGGTCACCCGCAGGTTCGTGAATCTGTACCGCAAGAAAAACCCTCTGAGAACTGCGGCCAGAGTGAGTGGCAGCCAAACAAGAGTGAAACCCAACAGGAGATTTGCTACGAGGTCTCCGTAGTGTGCTCCGCCGTCGAAGAATATGGTTTCTTGGGAGGGTTTGGTGGCGGAGATGGGGTTGTTGGTGGGGGAAGAAACGTGGAGTTTGGTGAGGGTGGCTAGTCTGATGGTTTTGAGGGATGTGGGTTTTGTGAAGGAGGAAAGAGTTGAATGAACAAGGGTTTGATGTGCCGATAGAAGGCGGGTGGTGGTGGTGGCCGTTGCCATGATTGGTTTATTTTATCCGTTGAAGATTGGAAGGTGGAGCGTTTTGAAGAGGTGTTGAGGGGCGGCGTGTCAACTTCTAGGCCAATTAAATCCGAGGAACACGAAAAATGAAATTTACAAGGAGAAAAAAAGGTTGTACCTATTGGCACGAAGGAACATAGTCTGGAGGCTTCTTCAGAACAAAATCCCTACGAAGTGCGAGTTGGCTAGAAGGAACATAGTCTTAGACGACTTGAGCTGCTGTTTTTGCAGGGAAGCCGACGAAACTTCGGATCATATTTTTACGGGGTGTCCTTTGGCTCATAAGGTATGGCAGTTTTTTTGCTCTTGGGTTCGGCTCCCGAACTTGATCGCTTTCGAGTTTAGAGATGTTGCAGTCTTTCTTGATCATTGTCCTCTGGGGAAGAAACAAAAGCTGGTCATAAAAGGATTGATTATGATATGTTGTTGGTGTATTTGGAGGGCGAGAAACGATATGATTTTTTCTAATGGGTCGGGTAGGAGTGAAGACATTGAGGGGGAGATCAAGTCGCTAGGTTTTCTTTGGTTAAGCAATAGATCGATCCATAAAAGTTTAGATTGGGAAGAGTGGTGTAAATTTCCGTTGTATATGTTGTAGAGTTTGGTGTGGGGCTGGCCTTGTTGGGCTTGTTCCTGTTTAATAAAGTTCACATTTCAAAAAAAAAAAAAAACCTATTGGCACACAATACAATTGGCATTTTCAATGATATTCAATCTTGTAATATAGCTAGAAGAAGGACTCCCGTTTCGCCGGAGGCTCGACGAAGACAATAAGCTTGGATTAGAGTGCGAGGTCGCTAATCGTCGGCTTGACCTTCCATCCTAATTCATCGTACTGTTACTTCCATTCGCTTTCCGGGATAGGGTTACCTTCCATCTGTTTCTTTTGCTGTTTCGGTTATTGGTCTCCTTGCCGGATCTTCTTCACGAGGGCTTAGTGGGTCTGATATTGGTCGCGTCTATCTCTGTATAGTACAGCTAGACCGATTCGAATCCCATTAACACTTCATTGAAGTTGTGTCCTAGGTGGGGAGCTTCCACTCTTGAAAACACAGTATGGAGAAAGGTCGGAGATATGTAAATGCTCCGAGATTTGAAGAAAGACAAGAGGAACCTTGGCGGGTGGCTAAATACAAAGGAAAACGGTTAATCAATGAGCATAAGAAATACAACAGAAAACTGGCGCTGGAGACAACTTATTTCATCGGAAATTTACCGGATGATTGCTCTAGCTACTAGCTGTGGGATATTTTCTATGGTTTCGGATCAATGACAGATGCATACGTTCCAAGGAAAAGAGACAAGAAAGGCATTACGTTTGGATTCATAAAGATTCGAAGATGTAAGAGATGTTTTGGGATTTGCTGCCGATCTCGGTACGGTTAGAATCGACCAAAAAAAATTATTTGTAAGACCGGCCAAGTTTGTTAAGGAAGTAGTTAAGAACAAGCACAAATACCCTCCGGCGAATCCGGGGCAGAATAAATAGTATAGACAGGGGGTGGACAATGGGAAAACAGCCAATACTAATGAAGGAACGTATCATTCAAAGAATGGTAGGACTTACGTTGAGGTGATTACTGGTATTACATATGCTTCTGTGCCGGAAAAAAAAACTCAAACGTACGTACCTCCTAGAATAAGCTTTTCTTGGCACCAAACCTTTTTCCATCAATTCGGAATCTGATGCCGTCACTAAACACATTCCTTAAATTGTAGCCATTTGTTGAGTGTTTTCTTTTGGTGTCTAATCCGCATATAAATCACAATTGCCCATGATTTTCTTGACTGTATATCTCTTAAATGTCAACATATACACGTGTGATTTAGTTTACGAAGATTTTTCAATGCCGAGAACCTCGATCAGAGAGTTAAAAAGGCGTAAGGTTAACAATGGTGTAAAATTAAAATAGGATATACCGGGCTAGAATTCGAGTTACAAGAACAAGGGCCAAACAAAACCACCCAAGAATGGAATTGTCGAGCGAAAACACTTAACAACCTCCTAGAAGCAGCTTTTCTTGCCACCAGACCTTTCTCCATCAATTAGGAATCTGATGCCGTCACTAAACACATTCCTTAAATTGTAGCCATTTGTTGAGTGTTTTTTTGGTGTCTAATCCGCATATATATCACCATTGCCCTTGATTTTCTTGACTGTATATCTCTTAAATGTCAACATATACACGTGTGATTTAGTTTACGAAGATTTTTCAATGCCGAGAACCTCGATCAGAGAGTAAAAAATGCGTAAGGTTCACAATGGTGTAAAATTAAAATGGGATATTCAGGGCTAGGATTCGAGTTACAGGAACAAGGGCCAAACCAACCACACAAGAATGGAATCGTCGATGAAAAACACTTGACAACCTCCTAGAAGCAGCTTTTCTTGCCACCAGACCTTTCTCCATCACTTAGGAATCTGATGCCGTCACGAAACACATTCCTTAAATTGTAGCCATTTGTTGAGTGTTTTTTTCTCTAATCCGCATATATATCACCATTGCCCTTGATTTTCTTGACTGTATATCTCTTAAATATCAACATATACACGTGTGATTTAGTTTACGAAGATTTTTCAATGCCGAGAACCTCGATCAGAGAGTAAAGAAGGCGTAAGGTTCACAATGGGGTAAAATTAAAATGGGATATACCAGGCTAGGATTCGAGTTACAGGAACAATTGCAAAACCAACCACCCAAGAATGGAATCGTCGAGCGAAAACACTTGACAACCTCCTAGAAGCAGCTTTTCTTGCCACGAGACCTTTCTCCATCAATTAGGAATCTGATGCCGTCACTAAACACATTCCTTAAATTGTAGCCATTTGTTGAGTGATTTTTTTTGGTGTCTAATCCGCATATATATCACCATTGCCCTTGATTATCTTGACTGTATATCTCTTAAATGTCAACATATACACGTGTGATTTAGATTACGAAGATTTTTCAATGCCGAGAACCTCGATCAGAGAGTAAAAAAGGCGTAAGGTTCACAATGGTGTAAAATTAAAATGGGATATATCGGGCTAGCATTCGAGTTACAGGAACAAGGGCCAAACCAACCAACCAAGAATGGAATCGTCGAGCGAAAACACTTGACAACCTTCTAGAAGCAGCTTTTCTTGCCACCACCAGACCTTTCTCCATCATTTAGGAATCTGATGCCGTCACTAAACACATTCCTTAAATTGTAGCCATTTGTTGAGTGTTTTTTTGGGTGTCTAATCCGCATATATATCATCATTGCCTTTGATTTTCTTGACTGTATATCTCTTAAATGTCAACATATACACGTGTGATTTAGTTTACGAATACTTTTCAATGCCGAGAACCTCGATCAGAGAGTAAAAAAGGCGTAAGGTTTACAATGGTGTAAAATTAAAATGGGATATACCGGGCTAGGATTCGAGTTACAGGAACAATTGCCAGACCAACCCCCCAAGAATGGAATCGTCGAGCGAAAACACTTGACAACCTCCTAGAAGCAGCTTTTCTTGCCACCAGACCTTTCTCCATCAATTAGGAATCTGATGCCGTCACTAAACACATTCCTTAAATTGTAGCCATTTGTTGAGTGATTTTTTTTGGTGTCTAATTCGCATATATATCACCATTGCCCTTGATTGTCTTGACTGTATATGTCTTAAATGTCAACATATACACGTGTGATTTAGTTTACGATGATTTTTCAATGCCGAGAATCTCGATCAGAGAGTAAAAAAGGCGTAAGGTTCACAATGGTGTAAAATTAAAATGGGATATATCAGGCTAGCATTCAAGTTACAGGAACAAGGGCCAAACCAACCAACCAAGAATGGAATCATCGAGCGAAAACACTTGACAACCTCCTAGAACCAGCTTTTCTTGCCACCACCAGACCTTTCTGCATCATTTAGGAATCTGATGCCGTCACTAAACACATTCCTTAAATTGTAGCCATTTGTTGAGTGTTTTTTTTTTGTCTAATCTGCATATATATCACCATTGCCCTTGATTTTCTTGACTGTATATCTCTTAAATGTCAACATATACACGTGTGATTTAGTTTACGAAGATTTTTCAATGCCGAGAACCTCGATCAGAGAGTAAAAAAGGCGTAAGGTTCACAATGGTGTAAAATTAAAATGGGATATACCGGGCTATGATTCGAGTTACAGGAACAAGGGCCAAACCAACCACCCAAGAATGGAATCGACGAGCGAAAACACTTAACAACCTCCTAGAAACAGCTTTTCTTGCCACCAGACCTTTCTCCATCAATTAGGAATCTGATGCCGTCACTAAACACATTCCTTAAATTATAGCCATTTGTTGAGTGATTTTTTTTGGTGTCTAATCCGCATATATATCACCATTGCCCTTGATTTTCTAGACTATATATCTCTTCAATGTAAACATATATACGTGTGATTTAGTTTACGAAGATTTTTAAACGCCGATAACCTCGATCAGAGAGTAAAAAAGGCGTATGGTTCACAATGGTGTAAAATTAAAATGGGATATACCGGGCTAGGATTCGAGTTACAGGAACAAGGGCCAAACCAACCATCCAAGAATGGAATCGTCAAGCGAAAACACTTGACAACCTTCTAGAAGCAGCTTTTCTTGCCACCAAACCTTTCTCCATCAATTAGGAATCCGATGCCGTCACTAAACACATTCCTTAAATTGTAGCAATTTGTTGAGTGTTTTTTTTGGTGTCTAATCCGCATATATATCAACATTGTCCTTGATTTTCTTGACTGTTTATCTCTTAAATGTCAACATATACACGTGTGATTTAGTTTACGAAGATTTTTCAACGCCGAGAACCTCGATCAGAGAGTAAAAAAGGCGTAAGGTTCACAATGGTGTAAAATTAAAATGGTATATACCGGGCTAGGATTCGAGTTACAGGAACAAGGGCCAAACCAACCACCCAAGAATGGAATCGTCAAGCGAAAACACTTGACAATCTTCTAGAAGCAGCTTTTCTTGCCACCAGACATTTCTCCATCAATTAGGAATCTGATGCCGTCACTAAACACATTCCTTAAATTGTATCCATTTGTTGAGTGTTTTTTTTTTGTGTCTAATCCGCATATATATCACCATTGCCCTTGATTTTCTTGATTGTATATCTCTAAAATGTCAACATATACGCGTGTGATTTAGTTTACGAAGACCTTTCAATACCGAGAACCTCGATCAGAGAGTAAAAAAGGCGTAAGGTTCACAATGGTGTAAAATTAAAATGGGATATACCGGGCTAGGATTCAAGTTACAGGAACAAGGGCCAAACCAACCGCCCAAGAATCGAATCGTCGAGCGAAAACACTTGACAACCTCCTTGAAGCAGCTTTTCTTGCCACCAGACCTTTCTCCATCAATTAGGAATCTGATGCCGTCACTAAACACATTCCTTAAATTGTAGCCATTTGTTGAGTGTTTTTTTTGTGTCTAATCCGCATATATATATATCACCATTGCCTTTGATTTTCTTGAATGTATATCTCTTAAATGTCAACATATACATGTGTGTAACACCTCGAAAATTCACGTCCTATAATGTGTAGACACATGTCGTATGTTTAAACGTGTGAAAGAAATATTATAGAAGGACTAAAGTTGACAATCATGGAAAGTATGTGGATATACGTATTCAAAATGTCAATAGTGAATAAAC
Organism: Helianthus tuberosus; assembly: GCA_030545235.1. Taxonomy (NCBI): domain Eukaryota; kingdom Viridiplantae; phylum Streptophyta; class Magnoliopsida; order Asterales; family Asteraceae; genus Helianthus; species Helianthus tuberosus. The sequence continues at coordinate 182,719 of CM060396.1, read as the reverse complement.
ATACTTCATAATAACCCTACTTGATGTTCATATCATCAAATGAATAAATCATGGATCATACAAAGCAAAAAGTGAGAGATTACAAACTACAGGGGCTAAATGTGTCAACATGTTTTAGTTATACCTCTGAGAGACCTTTTGGCAAACCCGAAGCTTTGTAACGGTTAATTATGCTCACTAGAATGCACGATTAAAATTTCATAAAGTTTCGTTATCGTATGAGAAAGTTATGATCAAATTCGTGTACGAGGGGTTAAAGCGTAAACGTTGAAAGTTAGGACTTTTCGGGTAACAATTAAGTTAACCGGGGACCTAACAAAGTGGGTATATGTTTTAAAGCCCTTATAGATCAATTGTGAGGGTTCAAAATGCAATAAACAAGTGCCTAATCGAATTTTGAAGAGCCAAGGATCAAATTGCAAAAATCACAAAATGCTGATTTGGTTAGATTAGGCCTAGCGCGACGCCAAGGGGGGGGGGGGGTGGCGTCACGCTAGGGGTCCCCAGATGTGAATTTTGTTATTTCTTGTTTGCCCTTGTACTTATGATCGACTTTAAACGATTTTTCTCAACATGGGCGACCCCTAAATGCCTCCTAGGACCTTAGGGACATGTGTTGGTGATTTGTGGTCAATAGTAGACTTGTGTGTCAACAAGTTATGGTGATTTAAACACTATATAAAGGCCATGATATGCACCAATGATCTTCACATCTTCTCTTGCATTCCTGATCAATTCTGGAGCTCCCAAGCAGGCTCAAGTGATCATAATTAGTGCATAGGACCTTGGTAAGTTTGCTAAACCTCTCTTTATTAAGTTTTAGCCTAGTTTTAGCTTAAAAGTCAAACCGTCGTAAATAACGGTTGACTTCGAGATTAATCACTAATGGTCCAGTGGTTAGTCGAATTAAAAGTAGTTATAAGTTGGTATTTATGTGGGTAATAAAACCCCAAAAGGGTTTCCCCTGATCACCACTCTAACTAGTTCAAATGTCGGGTCAAACGTGTAATTAAAAAGTCAACTGGAAGTCTAAAATGCCATTTATGCATAATTATCATTGTAGATCATATACAACCTGTTGGATCATTGTTATAACTTAGTAATAAGTGTAAGAACATGTCTAAACATGTTCAACCCGACAATTTCCTGTTTAGACCCGGTTCGGAACCGAAAGTCACATAGTTTGACTTTCACTTTGACTTTCAGTTCTGACCCGTTTGAGCATGTTTTAGAAATGCCTTAGAGCTTTATTTGGACTAGGTAACATGCTAGTATAACCCTCTGTGATTATACACCATGGTTCATTAGTTAACCAATTAATATACATGATTCCGTTAATTACTCATATGTTGACCATTATGCCCTTATTACCTTAAAATGTGATTTTTGGAAAAGTAAAAGAGTAGAAACTTAAATTACTGATATATAAACGTGTATGCAAAGTTTGACATCAATTTGAATTGGAGATTAAGAGTTATGCTCATTATCGCAAAATGAATGCTTTATGTTAATAAAATGGCGTAATTAGCGTATAGCCTACTTAAACATACTTTTTGATATCAAATCTTTTACCCACTGATGTAATATATTATTTTGGGAATTTTAAAGATTTTTAATTAATTTTAGGCTGAGCATAACTCATAGTCGTAGGCTTAATCCGGTAAATGTCGGTTTTGCCCTTACGGGCCATAAAATGAGTTTTACATATCTAAACGACTCCAAACCTTTTGTTACTAATCACACATGTTAAATAAATTATTTTAAGCCTTCTGGAAATATAAAAATATCAGATTTAAGTATCGAACCCGGAAATGGCCTTTAATCGCCTTATTAAGCGTTTTTAACGTATGGTATGTATTAAAATTTTATTGAACATACCCGGGTTGATACCTACTGATATTTTAGGCAAGTTATCATATTTTAACAGTAAGCAAAAGTTGATTAACTCAGACTTCAGTTTTGAGCTTTTCGGCTTATGAGAAATTACCAAAATACCCCTACGGGGCATAGTTTGGTTATAATTGATAAATTTCACATATCTAAAATACCTTACTATTATAAATCAGTAAACTAAGTATTTTTGCTGATTATATCAGACCTATAACTCAGTTAAACATTTAAACTCTTTTATAAACTTTTAAATGACCAAACTACCCCTACGGGGCCTAGTTTGTGTTTGAACACGTTTCGGGCATAATGAAAGACATCTTACTGATGTCACAACATATTTGAGACATAATTAACTTAGGAAACCTGTATATAGCTCTCATGAATACCCGTCACGCTTATTACGCGTACGGTTCGGTTTATGTAACAAGTTTACATAAATTAGCCGAAACGGGCCAAACCTTAACGGTTTTATCTCAAAATCCAGAATGTGAATAATAAACCCATATTAAACAAGTCTTCAAACTTGTCGGGTCTAAATCACATTCTATCCGGTCTTCGCTTAATCGTGCGTACGAACCGTATCTTTGAAACTAACCGGTCTAAGCTTAAGCTTAATTAAAGACCCGTTAGGATTCTATTAGGTTATATAAAACCTTCGTTCCAGATTAGGAGAACTAGTAAAAGCTACTTGCAATTGCTTATTGTGATTTATACATTGCTCAGGTAAATACTTTTAACTTATTTTCCCTATACGGGCTTGGGTTACGGTATATAGCATACCGCTTGATCGGGCATCAAATCTCCACAGTTGAGTGGGTAGTTGAATAATTTGATCGACTAGTTTAAACAGTCTTGTTTACTTAAAGCCTTTGGGGGGGTTGATGACCATGTCCCGGATATCCTTGGCATCATCTTACGAGATGGCCACGACCTGAGCACGGGGTGTAGGCGTACACCTGTCAGTGTATAACTCTATATTGTGGTGTGTCTATTGATCTTTAACCCGGACAAGATCCGGGCGACTGAACGCACAAGTAACATGTAATTCGTTCACAAGATTATAATATTAAATGATTCTCCCAAGTTAAAATAAAAATGTTTATGCCACGTGCATCCAAACCAATTTTCAATCATTTTCCAAAATGAGTCAGTTGAATGTATTTACCAGTGTAAACTGACGTATTTTCCCAAAAAGATTAAATGCAGGTACTAAGCGAAATTGGCTGGGATTTCTCCTTAGCATCATTAGAAGTCTCGCAAGCTTAAGATGCCTGAAGTCTGTTGAACTATTGTTTCATATTTTATTTCGATCCATTCTGTGGATAAATATCCGAACGTTGTGATACTTGATATTACAATAATTTATTAGGTTGTATTATATCTTTTAATTTGCTTCCGCTGTGCATATTAATATTGTGTTGTTCGACTATTATGTTACCAACCATGACGTCACGATACTCCCCACCGGGCCCACCGGTGACACGTGGAAAATCGGGGTGTGACAGGTTGGTATCAGAGCCAACATTGAGTGAATTAAACACTAGCCTTTTGTGTTTAATCTCAATGACACAATTGCATATTTCTTTGACTTTCTGAGTCTAGACTTAACATAGGAATAATCTTAATCTGCAGATTTTTGCTCCTAAATTTTTATATTTGATACGTCGCCAAGCGAAGAAGCTGTAATAGGATTCCTCCACGTATTGGAGCCTTGAAATTGCTGAGCTTCGTACCGCGGCCAGGGGGAAACGAGCAACCAAGGAGAAAGCATCCAGAAATAAAATGAAGAAGAGACTCCTTTTGCTGAAGATCGTTTCCTTAATAGTCCTCGTAAGGACATAATTATCTTTCAGTCCCTCTGAGGACATATTATTCCTTTCAAGTCCCGCTTAGGGCAACTCTGTACTTTTATTTTTATATAGTGGAATGACTAAATATTCATCCTAATCAGGAAATATTAAATAACATTTCCTTTTGCAAGATCTACCATTATAATAAAATGGCAAAATCAAAAAAAAGGAGAAGACCTAGCTTCGGGTCATATTAAGACCGGCCAAGATGGCAGTTCCTCAATTTAGATTCAGATCCTTATTAACATTTCAATTTAGAAATTGTTCTGCGATAAATATTAAAAGAATCTTAAGAGTGAAACCTAGCCTGAGTGTCATTATAAAGACCTGGCCAAGATGGTAAGACCTGTTTAAAAAGATTCGTATCCCAGTTAACATCTGAAAACATGTTAACACTCCCGACAGATGTGATTCGTTGGAAATCACACACGTTATTAAGGATTCTTCAAAAGATTCCTAACCCAGTCTAATGATCTCTGAATCCTGGGTTTACATCATCAATTAAGATGATCATATTTTAACCATACGTGGTAATATAATGCCTACGGGCCCTGCTCATTTCCATATGAGCCAAAAGACAGTGGTAGCGATGACTCCCTGTCAGATAAAGGTAATGAAAAGGTTCAAACCTCAAATGCTTTGATTCTCTGAAATCCTAGCATATAAATTATAATTGTCCTTGTGACTAGGCCTATTGTGCCAATATACTTTCATGCTTTGATTCTCTGAAATCATAGCTTAAAATTTATAAATGTCCTTGTGACTAGGCCTATTGTGCCAGAATACCTTCATTCTTTGATTCTCTGAAATCATAGCTTATAATTTATATGTGTCCTTGTGACTAAGCCTGTTGTGCTAATATACCTAAAGGTCTTGATTCTCTGAAATCATAGCTTATAACTTTAAAATTTGTCCTTGTGACTAGGCCTTTTGTGCTATTAAATAAAACTGTTAATGTTTTATAAGTTAGGATAAATTATAATAGAAATCCTAAATATATGTGATTAATAAATTAACCAAATATGGTCTCTGTTTACCATGGTTAATGAATTTCCCTAAGAGGACAATCGCGTAATAAACATCCCTTAGAAGGGAAGTACCTACGGGCTATAGTTAATGTCCTCTGAGACTAAAGACAGTGGTAGCCTACAGCTCCCTGTCAGGAAAAAAGTAATGAACTTTGATTCAAACCTTAATACCACGATTCTCTGAAATCATGGCTTAAAAAAAAAAAATTTAATTGCCTACGCGACTAGGCCATTTGTGCTATTATTAACTTATGAATTAGGATTTATGATCAAAATCCTGAATAAAATAAATATCCTTCTTTTCCTGCCAGTATACATATTAAAAAGAATCGTAAAGGTACGACCTAGCCTATATGTCATTCCAGACGAGGCCAAGATGGTAGGACCTATTCAAAGGATTCAAATCCTTATAACATTGTAAATATGTTATCACTCCTGGCAACAGCGAAACGATAAAATCACACTTGTCGTCTTTATATTAGGAAATTTTCCAAACCCCTTGTTTAGCCTAAATGATCAAGAGGAATCATGGTTATAAACGTCGAACATGATGAACACATCAAAACATCCATTAGGATGTATACCTACGGGAAAGGATGTATACATGAAAAGATAGTTTTATTTCATAACTTCTTGTCAAGACAATGACATATGAAATTTTCCGATCCAAAGGAATCATTGATTATGATTTAAATTTTCCCTAGTGACAAGGCCTATGAGCCATCAAAAGTCCTTTGGGACAAGCCCTTGTGCTATATATAAAATATGTCAGTATGACATTGGCAGCCATGACTTATGTCCCCTGCCTAATAAATATGAAGGATTACAGTCCGTTTAAATGCCAAAGATAGTTTATTTAAAAACTTAGGCAAAACATAATCAAATAGAGTTAATACTATCTATTCGCCTATATGGTTTATTTGTACCATGGCTAAATAATCATCAAATTTGACAATTCACCATATACTTAAACCAATTATTACTACTTGGTTTGTAGCCTTCAAAGCTTCACCATGGCTGACTCCTCTGAAGCTCACAATCATCCAGTTAATCAGAAGGATGATGCAAGACTGAAATTAATAAGCACTGGATTATAGGCTATGATCAAAATAGCCGTAAGCAACGCTGTGGACCGTGTGTTGAAGGATCTTAAGCGAAAGTGCGATAATACCCCAAATAAAGGTTACAAAAAGGGTAAGACCGGTTCAAGCTATAACCAGTCCAAACCAAGGAAGGCAAAACCCAAATGTAAAACCTGCAAAAGAAGACACTGGGGGCAGTGTCGATCAAACCCAAAGATAAAGCGATGTGGCATCTGTAAAAGAGATGGCCACCAATCCCACGAATGTAGGGACATAAAGAATGCAAACTATTTCAGCGGCGGCGAAAAGGGCCACATCAGTACTAATTGCCCTAAGGCTGCCAAGGAAGGAGCAACTAAGTCTGGGAAGGATTGGAAGGATAAACAACAGACCGGTGAGAAGACTAGATGCAAAACCTGTAGGAAATACCACCTCGGGAAATGCAGATATGAATCTCAGCCTCTACCCTGTGGAATCTGCAAGTCCAAGGGGCATAAGACCTTGGATTGCAAGGGATTGAGAGACGCAACCTGCTATGGTTGCAATGAAAAAGGGCACATTAAGACCAACTACCCTGAATACGCTAAAAAGCTTGAGGTAGCTAAGAAGACCGAAGCTGGAGGCTCTCAGATGGGCGCTCAGGAGGCTATTCAGGATGACAAGGTCATAACAGGTATTTTTACCAATAACGCTCATGCTAGAGTATTCATTGATTCAGGTTCAGATAAGTCTTTCGTAGACAACAGATTTTTGTAAATCATTAAATCTGCCTGCTAAGACTCTAAGTGTTAAATGTAAAGTAAAATTTACCGATAGTGCCTCAGAGACGGCTTCAGAAATATTAGATGGATGTTTTATATCCATTAGAAATTTTTCCGATGTCCAAGTTCCGTTAAAATATAAGGACTCAATATAGTGTGAAAAAAATCGATTGGTTGCCTCGAAAATCAAGCCCATATTGTGGGTGATAAGAAGCAATTAATTATCAAGACTCCTTATGAGACAACTCTCATAATTACATGTATCCGTACGATTAATTAATATTAAACATAAAAAAATGGTGGAACTGGCCGTCCCCGGTATCGAACCCGGGTCTAGGCCGCACCCTTTCGCGCGCCTAGCCAACCGAGCTAGGTGCCTAGTTTGTGAAATTTCCATTTTAATTAAATATAAGCACATGTACAATAACTTCCTTATTTCTTCTATAAGTCACCTACTTATCCTCATTATGTTGACTAAGTATTAGAATCCAAGATTTTACCTCTATGTTTTAGTTGCTCTTGGCTTGCTTATGTTGACTAAACACTAGAAAGGATGAAGTAGAAACCATTAAGTATATCAGTAGTTATGCTAGAAAGGACATGGTAAGGATACATCACAGTCATTCGATGGCAATACTCTTAATTAGTAAGGACATTAATGAAATCCTCAAGAAGGATCCTTTTATACATTGTGGAATGGTCCAAGTTTTAAGGACCTTATTAGAAAAACCTAGTATCCATTTCGCGAAAAGGGAAAAGACGGAATAAGAAATTTCTAACTCTCGCCATAAAAGTACTAGACAGACGACAGCATGTCGCAAATTTTAATTCATTGGCTGAGATAGTACCCTATTCAGTATACCCAAAAATAAGCTTAAAGCAAATAATTATTAGTGGTTTGACTGCTAAGAGATACGTTTGGATTAAGACTCTGCTAAGTCTCTCATAAGGCCTTAAGCTTGGCAAACTTTTAGAAATTTTCCATAAAAACCCCAGATACTAAGTGTAAAGTAAAAGTTACAGAAGAAATCGAAAGAATCATTTCTTTTGTTCCTATCGGAAACCTTCAGTCGTATGGTTTTCGAAATGTCCTCTTTCTAAGAGGAAGTGCGTCAGCGTATATAGTTGATATCTATCTAATCTCTATTGATTACGAATACCAAATAGTATGACAAAACCGCCGTATGAAAATTGATGTATCTTAATAAGTTCCATAGATTGCTTCCATGCCTGATCAGTATGGAGGTTTAATGCATGGGACCACAAAGATATCCCAATAATCATATGGTACTAAAGTCAACTAATAGTATCCAAAGAAGATATCCAGAATATAATTGTCCAAATAAATATTCCCTGGTAACGGAATATGTGGACTCATAACATGAATGTGTCACTTATTAGACACAAGCGTTGATGAGTGAACTGGAGCCTGAGATATGGAAATCTCTGTAACCTCCTTGTACCTCGATTATCTTCTCCTAAGATTACCCTGCTTACCCCTGGGAGGCAGGTAGAGTTAAGTTTCATATCCCATTTAAGGCCGTATTATTATGAAATCTCCAAGACGGATAGTACCATCATTGGAAGAATCGAAACCCTGATTTACTAAGTTTTAAAATAGAGGGTTCATATAGCCTAACTCGATATTCCAAAAGTTTGATATTGTTAAATAAGAAAGACGGTTCATTTTGCTTATGCAATAGTTACCGCAACCCTAATTAGGCAACAATTAAGAAATTGCCATCAGCTGTTCTGAATCGTCGATTTGTTCAACTAACTTCAAGGATCAACTAATCCTTAAAATTTGTTAAGTAGTGGTTGGAATAACCATCTCGCCTTAAGATAAGCTTGTCTATGATAGTTGATATGTAAGCATCAAGGCTACTCCCTTGGAGACCCTGTAAAGATAGAATGATAAACATCTATTGTAAGAGCAATAGATTGGTAAGTTCAATTACCAGGATCTAAGGGCAAATTATTGGTGGATAGGCTTGAAGAAGTCTGTAGCCACCTATGTAGCTAAATGCTTGACTTGTGCGCAAGTCAAAGCTGAGCATCAGAAACCGTCAGGTTTGCTACAACAGCTTGAACTTCCTAAGTGGAAGTGGGAAATGGTAACTATGGATTTTATTTCCAAGTTACCCAAGATCAGGAAAAGAAATGGTACAATATGGGCTGTAGTTGATAGACTGACTAAATCAGCACATTTCTTACCCATCAAGGAGACTTATCACTCCGACATGTTAGCCCAGTTATACGTTGATAAGATTGTAGCCTTACATGGCATACCTGTGTCTACTATCTCTGACCGAGATACTAGATACACGTCACATTTTGGAAGAGTTTCCAACAATCTTTGGGCACACGTTCGAAATTTTAGTACGGCTTATCATCCTCAGACTGACGGTCAGAGTGAGCGTACTATTCAAACGTTGGAAGACATGCTACGTGCATGTGCGATCGATTTGGGTGGTAGTTGGGAAAAGAACCTACCATTAATCGAATTCTCCTACAACAATAGCTACCATACCAGCATTAAGGCTGCGCCTTTTGAGGCATTATTAGCTACGGTAGAAAGTGTAGATCGCCAGTTTGTTGGGCGGAAGTTGGAGATGTCCAGTTATCAGGACCTGAGATCGTGTTCGAAACGACGGACAAGATTGTCCAGATTCGTGACCGTCTCCAAGCTGCCCAGGATAGGCAGAAGAGTTACGCTGATCCAAAGCGTAAGGATTTTCACTTCGAAGTAGATGACAAAGTCCTACTTAAAGTGTCACCCTGGAAAGGAGTGATGCGGTTTGGTAAGAAAGGCAAGCTAAGCCCGAGATACATAGGACCTTTCGAGGTTATCGAACGTATCGGGTCAGTTGCCTATAAGTTAAACTTACCAGAAGAGCTCAGTGGAATTCACAATGTGTTCCACATCTGCAATCTGAAGAAGTGCTTCGCTGATGAATCACTGGTTATACCGCATACAGATGTGCATATAGATGAGAGCTTAAAGTTTGTGGAAAAACCTTTGTCGATTGAAGATTGACAGGTAAAGAAGCTTCGACGGAAGCATGTACCTATTGTAAAGGTCAAATGGGATGCCTGTAGAGGTCCCGAATACACGTGGGAGGTTGAATCCACGATGAAGGAAAAGTACCCTTATTTATTTCAGTAAATCTCGGGTCGAGATTTATTTTAAGGGGGTGAGGATGTAACACCTCGAAAATTCACGTCCTATAATGTGTAGACACGTGTCGTATGTTTAAACGTGTGAAAGAAATATTATAGAAGGACTAAAGTTGACAATCATGGAAACTATGTGGATATACGTATTCAAAATGTCAATAGTGAATAAACATACTTCATAATAACCCTACATGATGTTCATATCATCAAACGAATAAATCATGGATCATACGAAGCAAAAAGTGAGAGATTACAAACTACAGGGGCTAAATGTGTCAACATGTTTAAGTTATACCTCTGAGAGACCTTTTGGCAAACCCGAAGCTTTGTAACGGTTAATTATGCTCACTAGAATGCACGATTAAAATTTCATAAAGTTTCGTTATCGTATGAGAAATTTATGATCAAATTCGTGTACGAGGGGTTAAAGCGTAAACGTTGAAAGTTAGGACTTTTCGGGTAACAATTAAGTTAACCGGGGACCTAACAAAGTGGGTATATGTTTTAAAGCCCTTATAGATCAATTGTGAGGGTTCAAAATGCAATAAACAAGTGCCTAATCGAATTTTGAAGAGCCAATGATCAAATTGCAAAAATCACAAAATGCTGATTTGGTCAGATTAGGCCTAGCGTGACGCCAAGGGGGGGGGGGGTGGCGTCACGCTAGGGGTCCCCAGATGTGAATTTTGTTATTTCTTGTTTTCCCTTGTACTTATGATCGACTTTAAACGATTTTTCTCAACATGGGCGACCCCTAAATGCCTCCTAGGACCTTAGGGACATGTGTTGGTGATTTGTGGTCAATAGTAGACTTGTGTGTCAACAAGTTATGGTGATTTAAACACTATATAAAGGCCATGATATGCACCAATGATCTTCACATCTTCTCTTGCATTCCTGATCAATTCTGGAGCTCCCAAGCAGGCTCAAGTGATCATAATTAGTGCATAGGACCTTGGTAAGTTTGCTAAACCTTTCTTGATTAAGTTTTAGCCTAGTTTTAGCTTAAAAGTCAAACCGTCGTAAATAAAGGTTGACTTTGAGATTAATCACTAATGGTCCAGTGGTTATTCGAATTAAAAGTAGTTATAAGTTGGTATTTATGTGGGTAATAAAACCCCAAAAGGGTTTCCCCTGATCACCACTCTAACTAGTTCAAATGTCGGGTCAAACGTGTAATTAAAAAGTCAACTGGAAGTCTAAAATGCCATTTATGCATAATTATCATTGTAGATCATATACAACCTGTTGGATCATTGTTATAACTTAGTAATAAGTGTAAGAACATGTCTAAACATGTTCAACCCGACAATTTCCTGTTTAGACCCGGTTTGGAACCGAAAGTCACATAGTTTGACTTTCACTTTGACTTTCAGTTCTGACCCGTTTGAGCATGTTTTAGAAATGCCTTAGAGCTTTATTTGGACTAGGTAACATGCTAGTATAACCCTCTGTGATTATACACCATGGTTCATTAGTTAACCAATTAATATACATGATTCCGTTAATTACTCATATGTTGACCATTATGCCCTTATTACCTTAAAACGTGATTTTTGGAAAAGTAAAAGAGTAGAAACTTAAATTACTGATATATAAACGTGTATGCAAAGTTTGACATCAATTTGAATTGGAGATTAAGAGTTATGCTCATTATCGCAAAATGAATGCTTTATGTTAATAAAATGGCGTAATTAGCGTATAGCCTACTTAAACACACTTTTTGATATCAAATCTTTTACCCACTGATGTAATATATTATTTTGGGAATTTTAAAGATTTTTAATTAATTTTAGGCTGAGCATAACTCATAGTCGTTGGCTTAATCCGGTAAATGTCAGTTTTGCCCTTACGGGCCATAAAATGAGTTTTACATATCTAAACGAATCCAAACCTTTTGATACTAATCACACATGTTAAATAAATTATTTTAAGCCTTCTGGAAATATAAAAATATCAGATTTAAGTATCGAACCCGGAAATGGCCTTTAGTCGCCTTATTAAGCGTTTTTAACGCATGGTATGTATTAAAATTTTATTGAACATACCCGGGTTGATACCTACTGATATTTTAGGCAAGTTATCATATTTTAACAGTAAGCAAAAGTTGATTAACTCAGACTTCAGTTTTGAGCTTTTCGGCTTATGAGAAATTACCAAAATACCCCTACGGGGCATAGTTTGGTTATAATTGATAAATTTCACATATCTAAAATACCTTACTGTTATAAATCAGTAAACTAAGTATTTTTGCTGATTATATCAGACCTATAACTCAGTTAAACATTTAAACTCTTTTATAAACTTTTAAATGACCAAACTACCCCTACGGGGCCTAGTTTGTGTTTGAACACGTTTCGGGCATAATGAAAGACATCTTACTGATGTCACAACATATTTGAGACATAATTAACTTAGGAAACCTGTATATAGCTCTCATGAATACCCGTCACGCTTTTTACGCGTACGGTTCGGTTTATGTAACAAGTTTACATAAATTAGCCGAAACGGGTCAAACCTTAACGGTTTTATCTCAAAATCCAGAATGTGAATAATAAACCCATATTAAACAAGTCTTCAAACTTGTCGGGTCTAAATCACATTCTATCTGGTCTTCGCTTAATCGTGCGTACGAACCGTATCTTTGAAACTAGCCGGTCTAAGCTTAACCATAATTAAAGACCCGTTAGGATTCTAATAGGTTATATAAAACCTTCGTTCCAGATTAGGAGAACCAGTAAAAGCTACTTGCAATTGCTTATTGTGATTTATACATTGCTCAGGTAAATACTTTTAACTTATTTTCCCTATACGGGCTTGGGTTACGATATATAGCATACCGCTTGATCGGGCATCAAATCTCCACAGTTGAGTGGGTAGTTGAATAATTTGATCGGCTCGTTTAAGCAGTCTTGTTTACTTAAAGCCTTTGGGGGGTTGATGACCATGTCCCGGATATCCTTGGCATCATCTTACGAGATGGCCACGACCTGAGCACGGGGTGTAGGCGTACACCTGTCAGTGTATAACTCTATATTGTGGTGTGTCTATTGATCTTTAACACGGACAAGATCCGGGCGACTGAACGCACAAGTAACATGTAATTCGTTCACAAGATTATAATATTAAATGATTCTCCCAAGTTAAAATAAAAATGTTTATGCCACGTGCATCCAAACCAATTTTCAATCATTTTCCAAAATGAGTCAGTTGAATGTATTTACCAGTGTAAACTGACGTATTTTCCCAAAAAGATTAAATGCAGGTACTAAGCGAAATTGGCTGGGATTTCTCCTTAGCATCATTAGATGTCTCGCAAGCTTAAGATGCCTGAAGTCTGTTGAACTATTGTTTCATATTTTATTTCGATCCGTTCTGTGGATAAATATCCGAACGTTGTGATACTTGATATTACAATAATTTATTCGGTTGTATTATATCTTTTAATTTGCTTCCGCTGTGCATATTAATATTGTGTTGTTTGACTATTATGTTACCAACCATGACGTCACGATACTCCCCACCGGGCCCACCGGTGACACGTGGAAAATCGGGGTGTGACAACGTGTGATTTAGTTTATGAAGATTTTTCAATGCCGAGAACCTCGATCAGAGAGTAAAAAAGGCGTAAGGTTAACAATGGTGTAAAATTAAAATGGGATATACCGGGCTAGAATTCGAGTTACAGGAACACGGGCCAAACCAACCACCCAAGAATGGAATCGTCGAGCAAAAACACCTGACAACCTTCTAGAAGCAGTTTTTCTTGAAACCAGACCTTTCTCCATCAATTAGGAATCTGATCTCGTCACTAAACACATTCCATAAATTGTAGCCATTTGTTGAGTGTTTTTTTGGTGCCTAATCCGCATATATATCACCATTGCCCTTGATTTTCTTGACTGTATATCTCTTAAATGTCAACATATACACGTGTGATTTAGTTTACGAAGATTTTTCAATGCCGAGAACCTCGACCAGAGAGTAAAAAAGGCGTAAGATTCACAATGGTGTCAAATTAAAATGGGATATAACGGGCTAGGATTCGAGTTACAGGAACAAAGGCCAAACCAACCACCCAAGAATCGAATCGTCGAGCGAAAACACTTGACAACCTCCTAGAAGCAGCTTTTCTTGCCACCAGACCTTTCTCTATCAATTAGGAATCTGATGCCGTCACTAAACACATTCCTTAAATTGTAGCCATTTGTTGAGTGTTGTTTTGGTGTCTAATCCGCATATATATCACCATTGCCCTTGATTTTCTTGACTGTATATCTTTTAAATGTCAACATTTACATGTGTGATTTAGTTTACGAAGATTTTTCAATGCCGAAAACCTCGATCAGAGAGTAAAAAAGGAGTAAGGTTCACAATGGTGTAAAATTAAAATGGGATATACCAGGCTAGGATTCGAGTTACAGGAACAAGGGCCAAACCATCCACCCAAGAATGGAATCGTCGAGCGAAAACACTTGACAACCTCCTTGAAGCAGCTTTTCTTGCCACCAGACCTTTCTCCATCAATTAGGAATCTGATGTCGTCACTAAACACATTCCTTAAATTGTAGCCATTTGTTGAGTGTTTTTTTGGTGTCTAATCCACATATATATCACCATTGCCCTTGATTTTCTTGACTGTATATCTCTTAAATGTCAACATATACACGTGTGATTTAGTTTACGAAGTTTTTTCAATGCCGAGAACCGCGATCAGAGTGTAAAAAAGGCGTAAGGTTCACAATGGTGAAACATTAAAATGGGATATACCAGGCTAGGATTCGAGTTACCGGAACAAGGGCCAAACCAACCACCCAAGAATGGAATCGTCGAGCGAAAACACTTGACAACCTCCTAGAAGCAGCTTTTCTTGCAGCCAGACCTTTCTCCATCAATTAAGAATCTGATGCCGTCACTAAACACATTCCTAAAATTGTAGCCATTTGTTGAGTGTTTTTATTTTGGTGTCTAATCCGCATATATATCACCATTGCCCTTGATTTTATTGACTGTATATCTCTTAAATGTCAACATATACACGTGTGATTTAGTTTACGAAGATTTTTCAATGCCGAGAACCTCGATCAGAGAGTAAAAAAGGCGTAAGGTTCACAATGGTGTGAAATTAAAATGGGATACACCGGGCTAGGATTCGAGTTACAGGAACAAGGGCCAAACCAACCACCCAAGAATGGAATCGTTGAGCGAAAACACTTGACAACCTCCTAGAAGCAGCTTTTCTTGCCACCAGACCTTTCTCCATCAATTAGGAATCTGATGCCGTCACTAAAAACATTCCTTAAATTGTAGCCATTTGTTGAGTGTTTTTTTTGTGTCTAATCCGCATATATATCACCATTGCCCTTGATTTTATAGACTGTATATCTCTTAAATATCAACATATACACGTGTGATTTAGTTTACGAAGATTTTTAAACGCCGATAACCTCGATCAGAGAGTAAAAAAGACGTATGGTTCACAATGGTGTAAAATTAAAATGGGATATACCGGGCTAGGAATCGAGTTACAGGAACAAGGGCCAAACCAACCATCCAAGAATGGAATCGTCAAGCGAAAACACTTGACAACCTTCTAGAAGCAGCTTTTCTTGCCACCAGACCTTTCTCCATCAATTAGGAATCTGATGCCATCACTAAACACAATCCTTAAATTGTAGCCATTTGTTGAGTGTTTTTTTGGTGTCTAATCCGCATATATATCACCATTGCCCTTGATTTTCTTGACTGTATATCTCTTAAATGTCAACATATACACGTGTGATTTAGTTTACGAAGATTTTTCAACGCCGAGAACCTCGATCAGAGAGTAAAAAAGGCGTAAGGTTCACAATGGTGTAAAATTAAAATGGGATATACCGGGCTAGGATTCGAGTTACAGGAACAATGGCAAACCAACCACCCAAGAATGGAATTGTCAAGCGAAAACACTTGACAACCTTCTAGAAGCTGCTTTTCTTGCCACCAGACCTTTCTCCATCAATTAGGAATCTGATGCCGTCACTAAAAACATTCCTTAAATTGTAGCCATTTGTTGAGTGTTTTTTTTGGTGTCTAATCCGCATATATATATCACCATTGCCCTTGATTTTCAAGACTGTATATCTCTTAAATATCAACATATACACGTGTGATTTAGTTTACGAAGATTATTAAACGCCGATAACCTCGATCAGAGAGTAAAATAGGCGTATGGTTCACAATGGTGTAAAATTAAAATGGGATATACCGGGCTAGGATTCGAGTTACAGGAACAAGGGCCAAACCAACCATCCAAGAATGGAATCGTCAAGCGAAAACACTTGACAACCTTCTAGAAGCAGCTTTTCTTGCCACCAGACCTTTCTCCATCAAGTAGGAATCTGATGCCGTCACTAAACACATTCCTTAAATTGTAGCCATTTGTTGAGTGTTTTTTTTGGTCTCCAATCCGCATATATATCACCATTGCCCTTGATTTTCTTGACTGTATATCTCTTAAATGTCAACATATACACGTGTGATTTAGTTTACGAAGATTTTTCAACGCCGAGAACCTCGATCAGAGAGTAAAAAAGGCGTAAGGTTCACAATGGTGTAAAATTAAAATGGGATATACCGGGCTAGGATTCGAGTTACAGGAACAATGGCAAACCAACCACCCAAGAATGGAATTGTCAAGCGAAAACACTTGACAACCTTCTAGAAGCTGCTTTTCTTGCCACCAGACCTTTCTCCATCAATTAGGAATCTGATGCCGTCACTAAAAACATTCCTTAAATTGTAGCCATTTGTTGAGTGTTTTTTTTGGTGTCTAATCCGCATATATATATCACCATTGCCCTTGATTTTCAAGACTGTATATCTCTTAAATATCAACATATACACGTGTGATTTAGTTTACGAAGATTATTAAACGCCGATAACCTCGATCAGAGAGTAAAATAGGCGTATGGTTCACAATGGTGTAAAATTAAAATGGGATATACCGGGCTAGGATTCGAGTTACAGGAACAAGGGCCAAACCAACCATCCAAGAATGGAATCGTCAAGCGAAAACACTTGACAACCTTCTAGAAGCAGCTTTTCTTGCCACCAGACCTTTCTCCATCAAGTAGGAATCTGATGCCGTCACTAAACACATTCCTTAAATTGTAGCCATTTGTTGAGTGTTTTTTTTGGTCTCCAATCCGCATATATATCACCATTGCCCTTGATTTTCTTGACTGTATATCTCTTAAATGTCAACATATACACGTGTGATTTAGTTTACGAAGATTTTTCAATGCCGAGAACCTCGATCAGAGAGTAAAAAAGGCATAAGGTTCACAATGGTGTAAAATTAAAATGGGATATACCGGGCTAGGATTCAAGTTACAGGAACAAGGGCCAAACCAACCACCCAAGAATGGAATCGTCAAGCGAAAACACTTGACAACCTTCTAGAAGCAGCTTTTCTTGCCACCGTACCTTTCTCCATCAATTAGGAATCTGATGCCGTCACTAAACACATTCCTTAAATTGTAGCCATCTGTTGAGTGTTTTTATTTTGGTGTCTAATCCGCATATATATCACCATTGCCCTTGATTGTATTGACTGTATATCTCTTAAATGTCAACATATATACACGTGTGATTTAGTTTACGAAGATTTTTCAATGCCAAGAACCTCGATCAGAGAGTAAAAAAGGCGTAAGGTTCACAATGGTGTAAAATTAAAATGGGATATACCGGGCTAGGATTCGAGTTAAAGGAACAAGGGCCAAACCAACCACCCAAGAATGGAATCGTCAAGCGAAAACACTTGACAACCTTCTAGAAGCAGATTTTCTTGTCACCAGACCTTTCTCCATTAATTAGGAATCTGATGCCGTCACTAAACACATTCCTTAAATTGTAGCCATTTGTTGAGTGTTGTTTTTGGTGTCTAATCCGCATATATATCACCATTGCCCTTGATTTTCTTGACTGGATATCCCTTAAATGTCAACATATACACCTGTGATTTAGTTTACAAAGATTATTCAATGCAGAGAACCTCGACCAGAGAGTTAAAAAGGCGTAAGGTTCACAATGGTGTAAAATTAAAATGGGATATACCGGGCTAGGATTCGAGTTACAGGAACAAGGGCCAAACCAACCACCCAAGAATCGAATAGTCGAGTGAAAACACTTGACAACCTCATAGAAGCAGCATTTCTTGCCACCAGACCTTTTTCCATCAATTAGGAATTTGATGCCGTCACTAAACACATTCCTTAAATGGTAGCCATTTGTTGAGTGTTTTTTTGGTGTCTAATCCGCATATATATCACCATTGCCCTTGATTTTATTGACTGTATATCTCTTAAATGTCAACATATACACGTGTGATTTAGTTTATGAAGATTTTTAAACGCCGATAACCTCGATCAGAGAGTAAAAAAGGCGTATGGTTCACAATGGTGTAAAATTAAAATGGTATATACCGGGCTAGGATTCGAGTTACAGGAACAAGGGCCAAACCAACCATCCAAGAATGGAATCGTCAAGCGAAAACACTTGACAACCTTCTAGAAGCAGCTTTTCTTGCCACCAGACCTTTCTCCATCAATTAGGAATCTGATGCCGTCACTAAACACCTTCCTTAAATTGTAGCCATTTGTTGAGTGTTTTTTTTGGTGTCTAATCCGCATATATATCACCATTGCCCTTGATTTTCTTGACTGTATATCTCTTAAATGTCAACATATACACGTGTGATTTAGTTTACGAAGATTTTTCAACGCCGAGAACCTCGATCAAAGAGTAAAAATGGCGTAAGGTTCACAATGGTGTAAAATTAAAATGGGATATACCGGGCTAGGATTCGAGTTACAGGAACAAGGGCCAAACCAACCACCCAAGAATGGAATCGTCAAGCGAAAAAACTTGACAACCTTCTAGAAGCAGCTTTTCTTACCACCAGACCTTTCTCCATTAGTTAGGAATCTGATGCTGTCACTAAACACATTCCTTAAATTGTAGCCATTTGTTGAGTGTTTCTTTTGGTGTGTAATCCGCATATATCACCATTGCCCATGATTTTCTTGACTGTATATCTCTTAATTGTCAACATATACACGTGTGATTTAGTTTACGAAGATTTTTCAATGCCGAGAACCTCGATCAGAGAGTAAAAAAGGCGTAAGGTTCACAGTGGTGTAAAATTAAAATGTGATATACCGGGCTAGGATTTGAGTAACAGGAACAAAGGCCAAACCAACAACCCAAGAATCGAATCGTCGAGCGAAAACACTTGACTACCTCATAGAAGCAGCTTTTCTTGCCACCAGACCTTTCTCCATCAATTAGGAATCTGATGCCGTCACTAAACACATTCCTTAAATTGTAGCCTTTTGTTGAGTGTTTTTTTGTTGTCTAATCCGCATATATATCCCCATTTCCCTTGATTTTCTTGACTGTATATCTCTTAAATGTCAACATATACACGGGTGATTTAGTTTACGAAGATTTTTAAACGCCGATAACCTCGATCAGAGAGTAAAAAAGGCGTATGGTTCACAATGATGTAAAACTAAAATGGGATATACCGGGCTAGGATTCGAGTTACAGGAACAAGGGCCAAACAAACCATCCAAGAAATGGAATCGTCAAGCGAAAACACTTGACAACCTTCTAGAAGCAGCTTTTCTTGCCACCAGACCTTCCTCCATCAATTAGGAATCTGATGCCGTCACTAAACACATTCCTTAAATTGTAGCCATTTGTTGAGTGTTTTTTTGGTGTCTAATCCGCATATATATCACCATTACCCTTGATTTTCTTGACTGTATACCTCTTAAATGTCAACATATACACGTGTGATTTAGTTTACGAAGGTTTTTCAACGCCAAGAACCTCGATCAGAGTAAAAAAGGCGTAAGGTTCACAATGGTGTAATATTAAAATGGGATATACCGGGCAAGGATTCGAGTTACAGGAACAAGGGCCAAACCAACCACCCAAGAATGGAATCGTCAAGCGAAAACACTTGACAACCTTCTAGAAGCAGCTTTTCTTGCGACCAGACCATTCTCCATCAATTAGGAATCTGATGCCGTCACTAAACACATTCCTTAAATTGTAGCCATTTGTTGAGTGTTTTTTTTGGTGTCTAATCCGCATATATATACCATTGCCCTTGATTTTCTTGACTGATATCTCTTAAATGTCAACATATACACGTGTGATTTAGTTTAAGAAGATTTTTCAATGCCGAGAACCTCGATCAGAGAGTAAAAAAGGCGTAAGATTCACAATGGTGTAAAATTAAAACGGGATATACCGGGCTAGGATTCGAGTTACAGGAACAAGGGCCAAACCAACCGCCCAAGAATGGAATCGTCGAGCGAAAACACTTGACAACCTCCTAGAAGCAGGTTTTCTTGCCACCAGACCTTTCTCCATCAATTAGGAATCTGTTGCCGTCACTAAACACATTCCTTAAATTTTAGCCATTTGTTGAGTGCTTTTTTTTGGTGTCTAATCCGCATATATATCACCATTGCCCTTGATTTTCTTGACTGTATATCTCTTAAATGTCAACATATACACGTGTGATTTAGTTTACGAAGGTTTTTCAACGCCGAGAACCTCGACCAGAGAGTAAAAAAGGCGTAAGGTTCACAATGGTGTAAAATTAAAATGGGATATACCGGGCTAGGATTCGAGTTACAGGAACAAGGGCCAAACCAACCACCCAAGAATGGAATCGTCGAGCGAAAACACTTGACAACCTCATAGACGCAGCTTTTCTTGCCACCAGACCTTTCTCCATCAATTAGGAATCTGATGCCGTCACTAAACACATTCCTTAAATTGTAGCCTTTTGTTGAGTCTTTTTTTGGTGTCTAATCCGCATATATATCACCATTTCCCTTGATTTTCTTGACTGTATATCTCTTAAATGTCAACATATACACGGGTGATTTAGTTTACGAAGATTTTTAAACGCCGATAACCTTGATCAGAGAGTAAAAAAGGCGTATGGTTCACAATGATGTAAAATTAAAATGGGATATACCGGGCTAGGATTCGAGTTACAGGAACAAGGGCTAAACCAACCATCCAAGAATGGAATCATCAAGCGAAAACACTTGACAACCTTCTAGAAGCAGCTTTTCTTGCCACCAGACCTTTCTCCATAAATTAGGAATCTGATGCCGTCACTAAACACATTCCTTAAATTGTAGCCATTTGTTGAGTGTTTTTTTGGTGTCTAATCCGCATATATATCACCATTGCCCTTGATTTTCTTGACTGTATATCTCTTAAATGTCAACATATACACGTGTGATTTAGTTTACGAAGATTTTTCAACGCCGAGAACCTCGATCAAAGAGTAAAAATGGCGTAAGGTTCACAATGGTGTAAAATTAAAATGGGATATACCGGGCTAGGATTCGAGTTACAGGAACAAGGGCCAAACCAACCACCCAAGAATGCAATCGTCAAGCGAAAAAACTTGACAACCTTCTAGAAGCAGCTTTTCTTACCACCAGACCTTTCTCCATTAGTTAGGAATCTGATGCTGTCACTAAACACATTCCTTAAATTGTAGCCATTTGTTGAGTGTTTCTTTTGGTGTGTAATCCGCATATATCACCATTGCCCATGATTTTCTTGACTGTATATCTCTTAATTGTCAACATATACACGTGTGATTTAGTTTACGAAGATTTTTCAATGCCGAGAACCTCGATCAGAGAGTAAAAAAGGCGTAAGGTTCACAGTGGTGTAAAATTAAAATGTGATATACCGGGCTAGGATTTGAGTAACAGGAACAAAGGCCAAACCAACAACCCAAGAATCGAATCGTCGAGCGAAAACACTTGACTACCTCATAGAAGCAGCTTTTCTTGCCACCAGACCTTTCTCCATCAATTAGGAATCTGATGCCGTCACTAAACACATTCCATAAATTGTAGCCTTTTGTTGAGTGTTTTTTTGTTGTCTAATCCGCATATATATCCCCATTTCCCTTGATTTTCTTGACTGTATATCTCTTAAATGTCAACATATACACGGGTGATTTAGTTTACGAAGATTTTTAAACGCCGATAACCTCGATCAGAGAGTAAAAAAGGCGTATGGTTCACAATGATGTAAAATTAAAATGGGATATACCGGGCTAGAATTCGAGTTACAGGAACAAGGGCCAAACAAACTATCCAAGAAATGGAATCGTCAAGCGAAAACACTTGACAACCTTCTAGAAGCAGCTTTTCTTGCCACCAGACCTTCCTCCATCAATTAGGAATCTGATGCCGTCACTAAACACATTCCTTAAATTGTAGCCATTTGTTGAGTGTTTTTTTGGTGTCTAATCCGCATATATATCACCATTGCCCTTGATTTTCTTGACTGTATATCTCTTAAATGTCAACATATACACGTGTGATTTAGTTTACGAAGGTTTTTCAACGCCGAGAACCTCGACCAGAGAGTAAAAAAGGCGTAAGGTTCACAATGGTGTAAAATTAAAATGGGATATACCGGGCTAGGATTCGAGTTACAGGAACAAGGGCCAAACCAACCACCCAAGAATGGAATCGTCAAGCGAAAACACTTGACAACCTTCTAGAAGCAGCTTTTCTTGCGACCAGACCATTCTCCATCAATTAGGAATCTGATGCCGTTACTAAACACATTTCTTAAATTGTAGCCATTTGTTGAGTGTTTTTTTTGGTGTCTAATCCGCATATATATACCATTGCCCTTGATTTTCTTGACTGATATCTCTTAAATGTCAACATATACACGTGTGATTTAGTTTAAGAAGATTTTTCAATGTCGAGAACCTCGATCAGAGAGTAAAAAAGGCGTAAGATTCACAATGGTGTAAAATTAAAACGGGATATACCGGGCTAGGATTCGAGTTACAGGAACAAGGGCCAAACCAACCGCCCAAGAATGGAATCGTCGAGCGAAAACACTTGACAACCTCCTAGAAGCAGGTTTTCTTGCCACCAGACCTTTCTCCATCAATTAGGAATCTGTTGCCGTCACTAAACACATTCCTTAAATTTTAGCCATTTGTTGAGTGCTTTTTTTTGGTGTCTAATCCGCATATATATCACCATTGCCCTTGATTTTCTTGACTGTATATCTCTTAAATGTCAACATATACACGTGTGATTTAGTTTACGAAGGTTTTTCAACGCCGAGAACCTCGACCAGAGAGTAAAAAAGGCGTAAGGTTCACAATGGTGTAAAATTAAAATGGGATATACCGGGATAGGATTCGAGTTACAGGAACAAGGGCCAAACCAACCACCCAAGAATCGAATCGTCGAGCGAAAACACTTGACAACCTCATAGACGCAGCTTTTCTTGCCACCAGACCTTTCTCCATCAATTAGGAATCTGATGCCGTCACTAAACACATTCCTTAAATTGTAGCCTTTTGTTGAGTCTTTTTTTGGTGTCTAATCCGCATATATATCACCATTTCCCTTGATTTTCTTGACTGTATATCTCTTAAATGTCAACATATACACGGGTGATTTAGTTTACGAAGATTTTTAAACGCCGATAACCTTGATCAGAGAGTAAAAAAGGCGTATGGTTCACAATGATGTAAAATTAAAATGGGATATACCGGGCTAGGATTCGAGTTACAGGAACAAGGGCTAAACCAACCATCCAAGAATGGAATCATCAAGCGAAAACACTTGACAACCTTCTAGAAGCAGCTTTTCTTGCCACCAGACCTTTCTCCATAAATTAGGAATCTGATGCCGTCACTAAACACATTCCTTAAATTGTAGCCATTTGTTGAGTGTTTTTTTGGTGTCTAATCCGCATATATATCACCATTGCCCTTGATTTTCTTGACTGTATATCTCTTAAATGTCAACATATACACGTGTGATTTAGTTTACGAAGATTTTTCAACGCCAAGAACCTCGATCAGAGAGTAAAAAAGGCGTAAGGTTCACAATGGTGTAAAATTAAAATGGGATATACCGGGCTAGGATTCGAGTTACAGGAACAAGGGCCAAACCAACCACCCAAGAATGGAATCGTCAAGCGAAAACACTTGACAACCTTCTAGAAGCAGCTTTTCTTGCGACCAGACCATTCTCCATCAATTAGGAATCTGATGCCGTCACTAAACACATTCCTTAAATTGTAGCCATTTGTTGAGTGTTTTTTTTGGTGTCTAATCCGCATATATATACAATTGCTCTTGATTTTCTTGACTGATATCTCTTAAATGTCAACATATACACGTGTGATTTAGTTTACGAAGATTTTTCAATGCCGAGAACCTCGATCAGAGAGTAAAAAAGGCGTAAGATTCACAATGGTGTAAAATTAAAACGGGATATACCGGGCTAGGATTCGAGTTACAGGAACAAGGGCCAAACCAATCACCCAAGAATGGAATCGTCGAGCGAAAACACTTGACAACCTCCTGGAAGTAGCTTTTCTTGCCACCAGACCTTTCTCCATCAATTAGGAATCTGATGCTGTCACTAAACACATTCTTTAAATTGTAGCCATTTGTTGAGTGCTTTTTTTTGGTGTCTAATCCGCATATATATGACCATTGCCCTTGATTTTCTTGACTGTATATCTCTTAATTGTCAACATATACACGTGTGATTTAGTTTACGAAGATTTTTGAATGCCGAGAACCTCGATCAGAGAGTAAAAAAGGCGTAAGGTTCACAGTGGTGTAAAATTAAAATGGGATATACCGGGCTAGGATTTGAGTTACAGGAACAAGGGCCAAACCAACCACCCAAGAATCGAATCGTCGAGCGAAAACACTTGACAACCTCATAGACGCAGCTTTTCTTGCCACCAGACCTTTCTCCATCAATTAGGAATCTGATGCCGTCACTAAACACATTCCTTAAATTGTAGCCTTTTGTTGAGTGTTTTTTTGGTGTCTAATCCGCATATATATCACCATTTCCCTTGATTTTCTTGACTGTATATCTCTTAAATGTCAACATATACACGGGTGATTTAGTTTACGAAGATTTTTAAACGCCGATAACCTTGATCAGTGAGTAAAAAAGGCGTATGGTTCACAATGATGTAAAATTAAAATGGGATATACCGGGCTAGGATTCGAGTTACAGGAACAAGGGCCAAACCAACCATCCAAGAATGGAATCGTCAAGCGAAAACACTTGACAACCTTCTAGAAGCAGCTTTTCTTGCCACCAGACCTTTCTCCATCAATTAGGAATCTGATGCCGTCTTTAAACACATTCCTTAAATTGTAGCCATTTGTTGAGTGTTTTTTTGGTGTCTAATCCGCATATATATCACCATTGCCCTTGATTTTCTTGACTGTATATCTCTTAAATGTCAACATATACACGTGTGATTTAGTTTACGAAGATTTTTCAACGCCAAGAACCTCGATCAGAGAGTAAAAAAGGCGTAAGGTTCACAATGGTGTAAAATTAAAATGGGATATACCGGGCTAGGATTCGAGTTACAGGAACAAGGGCCAAACCAACCACCCAAGAATGGAATCGTCAAGCGAAAACACTTGACAACCTTCTAGAAGCAGCTTTTCTTGCGACCAGACCATTCTCCATCAATTAGGAATCTGATGCCGTCACTAAACACATTCCTTAAATTGTAGCCATTTGTTGAGTGTTTTTTTTGGTGTCTAATCCGCATATATATACAATTGCTCTTGATTTTCTTGACTGATATCTCTTAAATGTCAACATATACACGTGTGATTTAGTTTACGAAGATTTTTCAATGCCGAGAACCTCGATCAGAGAGTAAAAAAGGCGTAAGATTCACAATGGTGTAAAATTAAAACGGGATATACCGGGATAGGATTCGAGTTACAGGAACAAGGGACAAACCAACCACCCAAGAATGGAATCGTCGAGCGAAAACACTTGACAACCTCCTGGAAGTAGCCTTTCTTGCCACCAGACCTTTCTCCATCAATTAGGAATCTGATGCCGTCACTAAACACATTCTTTAAATTGTAGCCATTTGTTGAGTGCTTTTTTTTGGTGTCTAATCCGCATATATATCACCATTGCCCTTGATTTTCTTGACTGTATATCTCTTAAATGTCAACATATACACGTGTGATTTAGTTTACGAAGGTTTTTCAACGCCAAGAACCTCGACCAGAGAGTAAAAAAGGCGTAAGGTTCACAATGGTGTAAAATTAAAATGAGATATACCGGGCTAGGATTCGAGTTACAGGAACAAGGGCCAAACCAACCACCCATGAATGGAATCGTCATGCGAATACACTTGACAACCTCCTAGAAGCAGCTTTTCTTGCCACCAGACCTTTCTCCATCAATTAGGAATCTGATGCCGTCACTAAACACATTCCTTAAATTGTAACCATCTGTTGAATGTTTTTTTTGGTGTCTAATCCGCATATATATCACCATTGCCCTTGATTTTCTTGACTGTATATATCTTTTAAATGTCAACATATACACGTGTGATTTAGTTTACGAAGATTTTTCAATGCCGAAAACCTCGATCAGAGTGTAAAAAAGGCGTAAGGTTCACAATGGTGTAAAATTAAAATGGGATATACCGGGCTAGGATTCGAGTTACAGGAACAAGGGCAAAACCAACCACCCAAGAATGAAATCGTTGAGCGAAAACACTTGACAACCTCCTAGAAGCAGCTTTTCTTGCCACCAGGCCTTTCTCCATCAATTATGAATCTGATGCCGTCACTAAACACATTCCTTAAATTTGTTAGTGCAATACGTCTATTGACTTCGTCTTGTATCATGTAATAGGATAGGATAGAATTACCAGTGCTCGAGGTGCGATAAACTGAGTTTAGAATGTTTAAGATTGAGAGTTCGCTTGAAAGCATCAAAGACCATTTCAAGCGAAACCCATTAATAGAGTTCGCTTGAAATAGTCCTGGTCACATTCAAGCGAAACCAACAAGATCAGTGTTTCGCTTGAACTTGTCATGTTCATTTCAAGCGAAACCCAACCACTATAAATAGGGCACTTGTTCAATTCATTTGGTAATGCTTCAGGATTTGTAACGAAGTGTTGCCAAAATCTGTTCAGGTTGTAATTAGTGTTATAATCAATCAAAGTGACAGATTTAATAGTATCAAGTTGTTTCCACGTCCGTTTCACTGATTCCGCCTTTGAATAGGATATAAAGCTCTTCTGATTGACTCGTTTGGGTCCATCAACGATCCTACAAGTGGTATCAAAGCTCAGGAAGAAGAGTTTAGCTTGATATCATCTATTTTCTGACTTCTACACCTTCTTTTTCAATCTGAATAAGTTTTAATGGTCAAAATTGGATCAAATTTTCACAGATTGTGTAAAACTACATATTGACAAACCCTGGAAAGTTTCACTGCAAAATTCGAAGTAAAAATGGCAAAATTGGACCAAAAACTAGGTTTTGCTTGAACGAATACTTGGGGTTCGCTTGAAAATATAGTTGGTTTCGCTTCAAATAGCAAGTTTCGCTTGAAAACCTTGTTGGTTTCGCTTCAAATTGGCATTCGCTTGAAATCAGATATGCTTTCGCTTGAATCGATGCTTTCGCTTGAAAAATCATCAGGTTTCGCTTGAAGGGTTATCCAGTTTGAAGTATCAGTTTTGCCTTTCGCTTGAAAGCTGATTTTCAGTGTCAACTTTGGGTTTCGCTTCAACTTGTTGTTTCGCTTGAAGTCTCAGTTTGCTTGAAAGTTTACATCATGGCTGAAGAATTTTACAACACGTTTTTCAATGCATTCACATCCGAATCGTCCGATATTTCAAATGTTACACCAAAAACCATCACAAAAGCTATCAATGAGAACATCAAGCATGATAACTTCTATGGAACACACTCAAAGCCACCAAATCTGGAGAGCATTGAAGATTATACGTGGTGGAAAGAATGTTTTCTCAATTGGGCGAAAGCGTATGCTCACGAAAGCTGGTTTTGCTTAGAGTTTGGATACGAACGGCCAAAAGATGATAAAGGCGAAGAACTTTCATTCAAGAAGTTATCAAGAGAAGATAAATCTGAGTTTGCTGCCGAACAAAGAATGATTGCTTTGATCCAGTCTGCAATCAGAAATGATATTTTTGCGTTGCTGAATCATGATGGGTCATCTAAATCAGTTTGGGAAGCTTTACGTGTTAAAGCTGAGGGGGTAAACAGATAAAAAAGAACAAAATTGCTTTACTTAAAAAAAATTTGATCTGTTTGATAGTCTAAAAGGAGAGACAGTGAGACAAATGATTGAGAGATTTTGTCATCTTAAAATTGAACTTGAGAGATTTGAGACAGTGAAAACAAGAGAGGAACTTATAGATAAAGTGATTGAAGCGTTACCACGAGCTGATCAGTGGCAAACGTTTGTGTTTATTTTGAAAAATGATGCTTTATATGATACAATTTCTCTTGATGCATTGTTTGAAAAGATAGAGAGTCATGATCTGGAGCTACAAAAGCAAAGCAAGATGACTGGTTCTTCACATCAACAGAATGTTGGATTGTATTACAAAGGCAGTGTACCTTCGGAGAAAGGTGTTGGTTCACCAAAGACAACATTCAGTGGTGAGAAGATGAAAGAACCTCAAACAACTTCAACAAGTCATCATTCTGGATATCATTCATCTTCAAAATCAAATTCTAATGAAGCTGAGGAGATTCTATGCAACATCGCTCTCAAACTAAAAAATTCTCCGACAATGAGCATTAATGCAGCTAAACAACAAATGAGTTTTCTTGCTTCTGTTCTGGAATCGTATGAAGCTTGGATTTGACAAATCCAAAGTGACCTGCTTCAAATGTAAGCAGAAAGGTCATTTCAAGAGAGAATGCACTAATTCTGCAGTTGGTGGAAATGAACATCCATTCAATGATGATTACTACCAAAAGGCAATCTACCATCGAAGCATAGAAGAGCCTAAGATGATTGAAGATAAACCCAAATCTAGAGCTTGTTTTGTTATTCAAGATGATGAAGGTTTTGATTGGTCTGAGATATGTCCAGAAGAAGATCGTTTGGAGAATGTTCGAAAAACAGCTCATGGCAAAGCTATAACAGAGGAAAGAAAGTTTGTTTTTGTTGCTGAGATTCAAGATGAAAATAAAAACAAAGAAGAAAATGTTGTTGCTGAGGTCAAAGAGAAGACTCGAGTAGAGATTCTGGAAGAAAAGACCTACAGAGAAAGAAACATTGTGTTGAACAGAATGGATGAAATGCAAGAAGAGTATGAGAGTGCAGTGAGCAACATAAGATGGGATAAAAAGAGAAAGTGTTATTTCAACAGAGAAGGTGAACCAGTTGTTCCAAAGAAAGACATAATCTTTGATGATGTTCTTCTCATAATTCCTTTGAGAGCTGAATACTATAGAAATGTGTTGAAAGATGACACATATGCTAAAAGGCATGAAAAGGAGATCAAATATGCTATGACATCGTGTCTGAGAAAAAGGGATGAAGAGAGAATGAAGAAGAATGTTGAAGAGTTGGTGAACAATCTGAAGAAAGTTGCTGAAGTGGTTAAAGCAGAAGCTGTTGAAGTTGAGGTTGTGAAGGAAATCAAAAGTGAAGAAGTTGTTGTGAATGAAGAGGTTAAGAAAGCTGTTAATGAAGAACAGCAGATTGGAAAAGAGGTAAGGAAAGAAGAAGTAAAGAATGAAAATTTGAAAGCTGATAATGTTGGTGATGAATTCGGTGTTGAAGAAAAACAAGATGATTCTGATCAGAAGCAAACTGAGGTAACTGTATCAAATACCGAGGTGCCAATCACTGAGGTACATTCTGATTCTGAAACCTTAAAACCGATTGATCAGTGCAAGAAATGCATGGAACCGTGCAGAGCTTGTATTGAAAAAGATGAGCAATTCAGAACAAGAAATCTTGAATTCACTAAAATTGAAAATATTTTTAAAGAAAAATGCAAAGAAATGCTAGAAAAAGAAAAAGTTTTAAAAGAAAATGATGAAAAACTTTCAGAAAAGTGTAAAAAATTAAAAACAGAAAATGAAGTTTTGAAAGAAAATATTTCTAAAATGACAGAAAAATGTTCTGAAAAAGAAATTGCTTGTCAAGAGATGAAGAAAGAATATGACTCAATGAAATTAGCATATCATATTACGAAAGAGTCATACGAAAAGGTGAAAGATGAAATGAAATATGCTCAATCAAGAATGAATTATCTTTATGAAACAACTAAAGAACTTAAACGAATCTATTCCATAAAACATGATGTTGTTAATTCCTATATTGAGGATGTTGCTAAGCTAAAGCGACAGATTGCTGATCTAGAACAGGATAACAACAAGTTAAAGAGTTATCACGTGTCGTCATATGTGCTTGAACGTATTTTCAATATAAAACCGGAAGATGGTGAGTTTGAGCAAAACAAGAAAGGCATTGGCTCAGAGTTTCATCAAGTTCCACCACCGGGAAAATTTGCATTTTATGATGATGAAAAGGTCGAAAAAGCTTTCAACATGGTAGACCAATTGCCAGATAACATTGACATAACCTATTCCAAATCTGATGATTCTCATGATTCAGAGGTGGTAGGTAAAGTCATTGAAAGTGTATTGAAAGAAGAGTCAGTTGATACAGGTAAATTTGAATCACAGGATGAAGATGAAGGAAATCTTCATGATAGTTATCTGAAAAACACAAAATCCGAGAAAAAATTGAATGATGATTCAAAAGGATTGGTTTATACCATGATTGGATCGGACAAATTGTTCTTAGATGTTGTATTCCCGATTCAGAATGTGATTTCAGAAAAGGTTGATAAAGTTTTCAAAATGGTTGAGATTGAGAAGTCTGAGATTTCAAAGTTTGTTGGTAAGAGTCATAAAGGTTCATATAACAAACCTGGTTACAAGAAGAAAAATATGAAGGCTGGGTTGGGTTATAAGAAGAAACAAAATCGAAACAAAAATGAAACTCAAAATTTTCAGGCAAAAATGAATTTTGTTCAAGGAAACAGTTTAGCAGAAGAAAAAGAACTCAAATTGAGACAGTCTAATGATGAGTTCTTTGCTAAAAAGAAAAAGCAATAACCACAGGTCAAAGATGTGTCCATGAGAACATGTTTCAAATGTGATCATATTGGACATCTTGCACGAAAGTGTCCAAATCTGAAACCTGTGGATGTTGACATAAAGAAGATTGATGCTGAGAAACAAAAATCTGAGAATGTGAAACACAGGTCTATTAGATTTGATTCAAAACAAACTTGGAGGCATAACACAAACAAGTTTGTTTCGAACCAAACTTGGAAATCAAAACCGAATAGGTTCGATTCAAAACATACCTGGAATTCTCACACACCCAGTTTCAGAACAACACAAAGTTGGAAAACAACTGTCGATGCTACAAAACCTCAAGAGTTTTAGAAACCAAAAGTTGTTCAAAGTCAAAATGTTCAAAAAGATTCACATTTTTATAAAAGAGGTACACCGAAAGGTTAAACATGGAGTGTTAAGAAACAAGTGACTTCAGTAAAAGAGGAAAAAGTTGAAGTTAAAGTTGAAAAAGTCTTTGATGACAAAGACTTTCCGAAATTGAATAATACATATTGTGTTGAAATGCCTAAGGTCAAACAGACCTGGGCTAAATTGTTCAAGTAATTAAGTAGTCTGAATATGCAGGTGCTCAACAAATTCAAAGATTGTGAGAATGGCAGTTGGAGTAGCCTAGCACAACAAGAGAAAGAGGCTGCTGAATCCTGTGTTGGTTGAAACAGGAAGTTTATTTTCATTCTGTACATAAATAAACAATATTTCAAAAACCCTAAAAATTTGAAAAACTTGAAAAACCAAAAATATGTTTGTTTTTAATTTTTGTCAAAAATAGAAAATTACAAAAGTATGTTGATTGAATATGCCGAAACCCTCACGGCGGAACAAACATGATTAATTTCACAAGATTGAAAAACGGTTTTCAAACTATAAATATCAATGTGTTGTAAATCATGGGGGTAATTATTGCTTTACATGTTAGATTTTCTGCAAATCACTGCACATTAGCAGAAAATGGATGGCGAGACAAAGCTATCAGTATTGGTTGTCAAGTTTTCTTTAAATGATTTTGCATTTTAGGGGGAGAAATATTGTCAGAAAATTACAAAAACATTTGAAAATTTGAAAAAGACAAAAACATGATAAAAATTGAAAATGAGTTTTTGTGTAAAAAGAGGAAATGATAGTACATCAGTAGACAGTTACAGTACGCTAAAGAATTGGAAAGTTTATATGTGTTAAACGATCTCACCGTGGTTGTGTCGGTAGATTTTTATACATTTAGTAAACTTTTTTGGGATATAAACATAAATTCAAACTTGCTTATTTCGTGGGGAACACTACTTGGATATATAGGTAACCCCTGAAATCTTGTTTGAAAGGTCCCTCTTTCTGTGATACTAGGTCTTTATGCTTAGTGATATCTGGGGTATTATCCCGGGACTTCTGATTTTGCGGAAGCAATGGCCTAGTCCCCGGAGAATACTTTCTGCATTGCTTGAAATATAGCGCCGCCCTCAGCAAATTGATGAAACAATAAAATTGATAGTCATTGCTGTTGTAATACAAAAGATCCTCTAAAGGGGACACACCAAAAGTCGAGCCGTCATCTCTCTGCTGAACGGAAGTTCTGACCTGAGCTCTCACGGTTTCGCATCTAACCCCTTACAGATATCATCTAGGTATACTCACCTGTAAGACTGAATATTGGGATCTGGATACGGGAGTATATTCAAGAGGTGGGACACATGAATGAGTTTAAGTTCTTAATATACCTAATTCGTATCCTGAATCAGTTGAAATTTGTATGAAAATGTAAGTGGACCAGTATATCGACAATCTAAGTGAATTGTTTAATTCTTAATGTGTAACTAAGCTCAACGGTACTTGTGACTTGTCAAAAACTGATATGATCCTCTGACGCAAACTCGAACAAAAATATTGTGTGTAAATTTGTTTGTACATATTTCTTTACTGCTTTATATTTTCAGAAAATACAAAAAGATTTTTGATTCTGCTTTATTTTCTACAACCGATGTCTGAAATGTTGAGTTTCAAAATCTAAGTAAGTTGATTGTGTTTCTGAAAATAAAAACAAGTTCATTAATTTGAAACTTGATTTAAAAATAAAAAATTTCAAAAACAGTTTGTGATATCTCCGAGGTCATTAATTTGGACTTGGATGATTGACTGTGAGGGAGTTGGATTCTTTAATGCTGCTAAATCAATGAAGTTTGTTGATAGGGGAAGTAGATTAGAGAATTTGATTGATAATATGAAAACATTGTATTTAAAGATTTTGAGTATTTGCAGATAGTCCAGATTACGATCCCGAGAGCAGAGTCTAAGGGGGAGTTTGAAGACAAGCTTGAAGCAATGAGAAGCTTGTAGATGGAAAGCTAGGTGTCGATCCCAAAGCACGGAAGCTTGACGAAAGGGGGAGCCTGAAGCTGATGAAAAAGAGAAGGATTGATGGATGCTTATAATGTTACAACTTGAATGAGAAGGCAGAATGATCAAGACTGAAGAGGTGTTATTCTGAAGAATAGACACTGAAGACTTCGTCAATATCCGAGGGGAGTCTGTCAGTGCAATACGTCTATTGACTTCGTCTTGTATAATGTAATAGGATAGGATAGAATTACCAGTGCTCGAGGTGCGATAAACTGAGTTTAGAATGTTTAAGATTGAGAGTTCGCTTGAAAGCATCAAAGACCATTTCAAGCGAAACCCATTAACAAAGTTCGCTTGAAACAGTCCTGGTCACAATCAAGCGAAATCAACAAGATCAGTGTTTCGCTTGAACTTGTCATGTTCATTTCAAGCGAAACCCAACCCCTATAAATAGGGCACTTGTTCAATTCATTTGGTAACGCTTCAGGATTTGTAACGAAGTGTTGCCAAAATCTGTTCAGGTAGTAATTAGTGTTATAATCAATCAAAGTGACATATTTAATAGTATCAAGCTGTTTCCACGTCCGTTTCACTGATTCCGCCTTTGAATCGGATATAAAGCTCTTCTGATTGACTCGTTTGGGTCCATCAACGACCCTACAAAATTGTAGCCATTTGTTGAGTGTTTTTTTGGTGTCTAATCCGCATATATATCACCATTTCCCTTGATTTTCTTGACTGTATATCTCTTAAATGTCAACATATACACGTGTGATTTAGTTTACGAAGATTTTTCAATGCTGAGAACCTCGATCAGAGAGTAAAAAAGGCGTAAGGTTAAGAATGGTGTAAAATTAAAATGGGATATACCGGGCTAGGATTCGAGTTACAGGAACAAGGGCCAAACCAACCACCCAAGAATGGAATCGTCGAGCGAAAACACTTGACAACCTCCTAGAAGCAGCTTTTCTTGCCACCTGACCTTTCTCCATCAATTAGGAATCTGATGTCATCACTAAACACATTGCTTAAATTGTAGCCATTTGTTGAGTGTTTTTTTTGGTGTCTAATCCGCATATATATCACCATTGCCCTTGATTTTCTTGACTGTATATCTCTTAAATGTCAACATATACACGTGTGATTTAGTTTACGAAGTTTTTTCAATGCCGAGAACCTCGACCAGAGAGTAAAAAAGGAGTAAGGTTCACAATGGTGTAACATTAAAATGGGATATACCAGGCTAGGATTCGAGTTACAGGAACAAGGGCCAAACCAACCACCCAAGAATGGAATCGTCGAGCGAAAACACTTGACAACCTCCTAAAAGCAGCTTTTCTTGCAGCCAGACCTTTCTCCATCAATTAGGAATCTGATGCCGTCACTAAACACATTCCTAAAATTGTAGCCATTTATTGAGTGTTTTTATTTTGGTGTCTAATTCGCATATATATCACCATTGCCCTTGATTTTCTTGACTGTATATCTCTTAAATATCAACATATACACGTGTGATTTAATTTACGAAGATTTTTCAATGCCGAGAACCTCGATCAGAGAGTAAAAAAGGCGTAAGGTTCACAATGGTGTATGTAAGTCCCGTGAAACCGGATCTTTAAATGATATGAAACAATCACCAAGTTTGTGCGGAATCCAAACTTGGTGAGATTCAAGAAAAACACAAAAATATGAAATACGAACCGAATACGAAGAATACACCGAATCACTTTCAACACTTGCACACGATTCTATTACTATCAAAGCAAAATCGTCTAGTACAAGTGCTTACAACCAAATCGCCTCTCACTCTCTGTTTCTCTAGAATTTCTGTAACTAGGAGGTTCAAACCTAAAAACAAGTTGAAAACTTGTTTATATACATGGACAAGCCCACTTCCCTACATGGGCTCCCATTGGGCCTGCTTGGCCCACATGGCCTAAAGCTTGGCCCAAATGACCTATAAAGGTCCACAACCTAATATAAACTAACCCGGTAAGGCCCAGTTCGTAACCATAACCCGTTGTGTTAATTTGATGCGTCAGTCTCACACTTTAGGGCCTAACAATCTCCCCCTAGACTGATGCCATCAAATTGTCTTCATAGCATGAATTCAGCAACGTCTTCAACGAAGTCTATGGTTGTCTCTAAGCTGCAGATGTTGTGGAAGTTCTTGACTTCTGAACTCTCAGCACTGGGTCTCTTTCTTTAGCTCTTGTGGTTAGCTTCATATCAGGATCTCGATCAGCTTTGCTTGAAATATCTTTGTCAGAAAGAATGTGAGAGGAGGATTCTCAGCAGCTCTTTTCTTCTTCAGTCTTTTTCTTTCAAGCAGATTCATGGTACTTCTTCAAATGTACTTTCACTGTCAGACGGCGTTTCGTATCCGGTTCTTCTGACTCAGGTACATCTTGTTATTGTGCTGCTTCAGGCTTCTTCAGCAACTAACAGCATCTCAGTCTTCATCAACCCCTGTTCTTGATTGAAACCAAGTTCTGCACATGCTCACAAACTTTTAAGCAAACATTTCTTATGCAACAGGGAGAGTACCATATGAACACTAGGTACATCCAATTTCACAATTTAAACTCTTTCAACTTTTTATGATCAGTCAAATCTTCAAGAACGGTTACATTTTTAATTTTAAGAACTAGAAACAAATAAAAACTCAAAATATAAACAACTACCATAATATACAATTACAATTGCAATGGGATCAAAATTCGTTCTCAGGCAGACTAAGGAACACTTTTCAGTACGAGCCTAATCAAACTGGTCTATGCGATTGCCAATATGTTTGTCCACTTAAACTTTAACGCTCAACTTTCAATTTTTTAACTTCGTGATATGCTTTAGGCAATATTATACTATTATACCCGTGTGTCCCATTCCAAAGCATACCCCCGCGATCAAGGTAAGCACAACGATTCATCGTAGCAGGTGAGTATACTGATGTCATCCTTTAAGATATCCTGACTGTGTCTAGGTCTGCATATAATCTGTTTTATCATGTTTTGATTTCTTAACAATGAACACCCAAATAAATACTAATCAAATCCTGGAAATATAAACAGCACACTCTATCATACAAGTATCTTCCCTACCACATATTTCACAAGTCCAATCCAGATTTCTGAAATCTTAACTGGGAATAGGTTGAGAAGAGAACAGAATAGATCTTTTGCAGAGATGGTATAATATACAGATCAAATGAGTTTTTCTCAGTTTGATATAGGTTTCTTGGGTTTCTTTTGGGCACTTGAGGGCCTCTTTCGGGTGTTTAATTGATCTACAGAGCGACAACGTACAGCTAGGTCAGCATGTATCTGGATGCAGCAGAAGCTGTCGTTGCCTAGCACCTCCAGGTCAGCATATATCTGGATGCAGCAGAGGAGGTACACGACTTTTTTCAGAGAAGATTTCAGAATCAGATCAAAATTGTGTGTATCGGGACAACATACAGACATTCAAATAGAAATGAGCTAATTCCAAGTGACTTTCTTTCCTGGGGTCATGTACAATTTTAGTTCTGAACAGAAGGACAGCCAAGATATCCCCGGATGATTCAACAATATAAAGACCCGAAACCTCAGATGTTGGCTATCTATCAACGCAAGATTTAAGACCATAAAATCATACGCCGTTGGTATGTTACCCACATGGTACATAGTTCGTTATGTTTATATCACTTAGTATCTTTTATCATGTTGAGCGTCAAGCCTATCGACATATCACAGTAGATCCTAGTCGTTTCAGCTATGGCACCTTACATGTGTTAGCCAAACCCTTTAACACGAACATTTATTTCACTTCCCATATCATGCAATTTTTCTTTTTGGCTTTTTTATTTTTCAAATGTTTTTGTATTTTTCTCATTTTCTCCCCCTAAAACAATACATATTTACAGCACACTCTTTTTGTATTTTCTGAGTTTTCTCCTCCTAAACTCTATATCTATCTATATGTTCCTCTCCCCCCCTAAATTTGTGCATAAATCTTGTATTTTTGCGCAAATTTACCATTTATTAGAGAAAGGACAATTTATATACAAAGTATAAACTAAGAAAAAGAGAGAAAAATATTTTTGCTTAACCGTTCTGTCATCAGATTGAAGACTAATCAAATTCAAATCAAAGTACTGAATTTAAACGGTACCTTTTGCTGATCTATCTTACTTCCCATATCTCCTCCAAAGGAAACATATCATCTGTAAAAAAAAATTTGAACTTTTTGCAACAGTGAAATGTTACCCGTTTTTATCTCTGGAGCAACCGCTATCAACATTCCAGAGATTGTCAACAGCTCCTCCTTGGTTGTTCCTGAAAGGTAAGGAGATTAGTAAGACATGGGTACCCAGGCCATCGTGGTCCTGGGATTTCCTGAAGCATCAAAGTAAGACACTTCTTTCAAACACAAGTCCCCTTTCGTTTCAAGAATTGGAGACGTTGCTGCCTTGGATTTGGGTTTCCAAATCTGTTTCGGTTTAACAAACGTGTTTGTTGCCTTCGGTTGAGCAACTTTAACTGTTTCAGGTTTGTTAGTTTTAGAAACACGTTTTTGTTCCTGAAAAGCTTTGCGTTTGTTTTTGGCAGCGTTCCAATCCCCATCAGAAGGTTTAACCTTGGGATTCACATTCTTCATTGCCTTAGGTGAAGATACCTTCATTGGCTTAGAATGGTATTTATCCTTTGGTGTAACCTTCCGATTTTGCATATAATATGGTACGTAGGGACGATGTGTGCAGTTCCGAGCTATGTGACCAGCAATGCCGCAATTGAAGCATGTTTGTCTCTTCATGTAGAAAGCATTCTGATCAGCTGGATTTGCTCTTGCAGACCCTGAAGGACAAACCGGTCCTCTTCGTGTTGGATGCGCCTGCACATGACTTTTAGACGAAGACGAATTTGGGTGCATATATTTGCTGTTTGCAGAACTCTTGTTGCTATGAGCACCATTCTTCGTCTTTTCTCCCTGATTAGATCTTTCATTCACCTTGTCACGAGCCTTATGAGGATTATTGCTGCCTTGTCCTTGATGAGCAGAGTTCTTATACCCTCGATTTTGATCTGCTCGTTTTGGCTCCTTTTGCGTGTTGTGAACCGGCTCACAAACATCAGCACACAAGTGAGTGTTGGCATTTTGTTGCACTTTTGGATGATGAACACAGTTTCTAGAAATGTGTCCAGGAATTTCACAGTTGAAACATGTCTGTCGTTTCAATGTATGGAGATTCTGAGAGCTAGCAGCATTAGCTGTTTTGATGGGTCTAGATGACCGAGTTTGCGTTGCTTGTGTTCCATGTGCCTTTTCTGAGTTCTTCTGTACCTGCTGATCAGAACTAGCACAAGCATGAGATGTAGACGGATGATGAGATTCATCCTTCTCACTTTTATCATGATCATTTTGAAAAACCGGTGTTTCAGGTTTATCTTTATTTTCAGAAACATTTTTCGGTGACTGTTCATTTATTTCAACTCCTTTTTCTTCTTTAATAGATTCAGATTCATTTTTAATTTTAGAACAAGTTGAAATTTCATCAACACATGTTTCGTCAACACATGTATCATGTGAATCCGATTTAGGTTTGCTTTCATCCACGGTTTCCAATGGGGTCCCACTAGATTCAACATTAGGGACGTCCACTGAGACCGATTCAGAGGATGAATCAGGACATTCTTGATTTTCTTGAGAAGAAGTTTCAGTGGTTTCACTGAATGTATCCTGAGGGACCTCACCTGTAACACAATCATCAACTGAAGAGTTAGAAACATCACAATCACAATCATTAACTGAAGAAGATTCATCATCAGACTTATTGTTCAAAGTTTCACCACAAACATTATCAGTTTTGCCCAAAACATCAGGCACACAAGACGAAACATAAGCAGAGAAAGATGCAAACAAAGACCGACCAAAAGCAATATCAGATTCAGTTTGTTCAAAATAATTTTCAGAAATATTAGTATGAACAACTGGTTCACTCCCATGAACATCTCCACACTTTACTTCAGAAATATCATCTGCACATGAAGACGAAATGTTAGGATCAATAGAGCCTTTAGAAACAAAATTTATTTGAGCAGACTTCTTTTTCCCATTGGATTTGTCATTTAATGATGACTTATTGTTTTTGGGACCATAAGTCATTCTACTCTCATTCATCATCTCCTCCTCAGTCATGGGTAAATAAGTATAATTATCATTATAAGGAGGAGGAGCCTGATTAAAACCCAAACCACGCCCTTTATTTTCCTTGTATGCGAGCTGTTGATTACACAAGTTTTTGACTAATTTACTGGAAGAATCAAATTTCTTAATATTAAGCTCATTAATTTGATATCTATCTCTGATATCTTCCAGTTCCTTAGTCACAGCGCACAATTTCTCCTGAACATATAAGAGCTGAGATGATTTCACACTTACATCATCCTTGAGTTTAACGATGTCTTTACGTTGAGCTTCAATTTTATCTTTATAAAGCTTTTCATTCTTTGATAAAGTAAAATTTTTATTCTTTATATCATTGTAATTTTGAATTAGCTCAGCGTTATGTAACCGAGATGCCTCATTTCTTTCTCTACACTCAGGAGTGCAAAAGACAGAAATTATCTCTTCACGTTCTTTAGTAATTCCTTGAGCCAGGGGTTTCTTAAACATGAATGCTGAATTCTGTGTGGATGAGCAAGCAGCAGCAGATGTGTTGCCTTGAGTAGACTGTTTGTCAGCATTGTCATATGATTTGATGATTGAGATCAGCTCATCCGGCTTCATTTTGTAACAATCGGTTGTCACTATTATCTAATTAACATTGGTAAACCAACTACAGTTTGCCTGATCTGGAATCCCTTTTACAGCATCCAGAAGCTTTCTGTTGCTCATGCGAGTAGACACCACCATCTCTGCCTTCTCCATTTCAGAGAGCAGTTCAACAAACCGGCCAATCACTGCTTCTATAGATTCACCAGGAAAGTATCTAAATCCATGGAGTTCCTGCTCAAGCATCTCCTTTTTAGAAGACATTTTTAAGATTTGATCCCCCAAAAATGTGATCTTTTAACTATTTCCTCAACACAAGCCCAAAGCGAGAACCTGTGTACTCGCTAACTCAAACTCTTTACAGACAAATGAACCCGCTATCTGAACCGCACCTCAAAACCTATCAAAGCTTGTCAAACAATAAAAAGTTTTTTTTTTTAATTAATAGAAAAGATTTATTATTATTATTATGTAATGATTAGGCAATGATTTGAATATCATTTTAATAATATTAAAACCTAATGATTAACCAATTATTGATATGAAAATTATATAATGATATACAACGTCACAATCAAGAACTCAAATCCTAGTACTTTTGCGACACTTCAACTGTCACCATAAAAATTCTGCATACTTTCCAATGTTTTTCCCGACCAAACAATTGTCACTAAAAGGCTTCTTCTTTGTTAAAATCTCAACAAACAAACCTAATAAATCTCAAATAAAACAGTCGATATGACGTTGGTCGATGGGAGTGAACGACGTGATGATGGTCAACGGTGATGAAGGGTGTAGCGATTTGTAGTGAAGATGGTGATGAAGGTGATCGGTGTTCGGAATTGAACGACTACGTTCGGAGGTGATGAAACGGTGATGTTATGACAGGCGGTGAGGTAGGAGAAGATGAGCTCAACGACGATGAAGGTGGTAACTGGTGAAGATGTCTGTCGGAGATGATGGTGTGGATGTGGTTCGACGTTAAAGTTACTGCCGTGAAGATGGAAGTGATCAGAGACGGTGGTGCGATGGTGATAATAGTGAATGACGACGAACAACGGTGATGATGATGATTTGCAGGTTTCCGGCAACAAAGGTTGAAACGGAGAAGAAGATATTTGCAGGTGATCAGGTGAACGGTAATGGATTGATGGTTGCGACTCGAAAACGGAAAGTAATGACTCGAGATCTCGGTTGCGACTCGGAACCGTGGATGGTTGCGAGTCGAAACCAAACAGGATGAGCCGAAACTGTGAGATGATAGACTCGAAACCGTGGTTGCGACTCGGAATCTAGGTTGCGACTCGAGACCGTTTTGGAAGTTGTTGAGTCGAGACCTTGATGATAGGGATGATGAAACTGAATTTTGATGAGTCGAAACCTCAAGAGATGAGTCGAAACCGTGAAGATGACTCGAGACCAAATTGTTGATGACTCGAGACCAATTCAGCAGTGAGTCGAGACCTTTGTTGCGACTCGTAACCGTGGAGAAGGGACTCGAAACCAATTAGATGAAGATGGAAACAGATAATTCGAAACCGTGAAGTTGTTGTGTTGGATTTAAAAATTTGAAAATTATAATAATTGTTTTCAAAACACAACCTTTTAAAATTCAAACAATAACTCACGAAAATCTTGGGATTTAGAAGACTTTTGGAAAGATTTTAGTGACTCCTTAAAAAATTTCGAAAATATCGTTTATCAATTAACAGTTTGCAAAACAGATCAAATAACCAAAAATGGATATTTTCTAATCAAAACCGGATGAACACAGTGAAGAACGCGAAGAACACGATGAATGTTCTTGATGATTTTCAAAAATTTCTTCAAAAATCTTGAATCTTTGATATCACACCGAGCCTAGAAACAGGTTCTTTGGCTCTGATACCACTTGTAAGTCCCGTGAAACCGGATCTTTAAATGATATCAAACAATCACCAAGTTTGTGCGGAATCCAAACTTGGTGAGATTCAAGAAAAACACAAAAATATGAAATACGAACCGAATACGAAGAATACACCGAATCACTTTCAACACTTGCACACGATTCTATTACTATCAAAGCAAAATCGTCTAGTACAAGTGCTCACAACCAAATCGCCTCTCACTCTCTGTTTCTCTAGAATTTCTGTAACTAGGAGGTTCAAACCTAAAAACAAGTTGAAAACTTGTTTATATACATGGACAAGCCCACTTCCCTACATGGGCTCCCCTTGGGCCTGCTTGGCCCACATGGCCTAAAGCTTGGCCCAAATGACCTATAAAGGTCCACAACCTAATATAAACTAACCCGGTAAGGCCCAGTTCGTAACCATAACCCGTTGTGTTAATTTGATGCGTCAGTCTCACACTTTAGGGCCTAACAGTGTAAAATTAAAATGGGATATACCGGGCTAGGATTCGAGTTACAGGAACAAGGGCCAAACCAACCACCCAAGAATGGAATCGTCGAGCGAAAACACTTGACAACCTCTTAGAAGCAGCTTTTCTTGCCACCAGACCTTTCTCCATCAATTAGGAAATCGATGCCGTCACTAAACACATTCCTTAAATTGTAGCTATTTGTTGAGTGTTTTTTTGGTGTCTAATCCGCATATATATCACCATTGCCCTTGATTTTCTTGGATGTATATCTCTTAAATGTCAACATATACACGTGTGATTTAGTTTACGAAGATTTTTCAATGCCGAGAACCTCGATCAGAGAGTAAAAAAGGCGTAAGGTTCACAATGGTGTAAAATTAAAATGGGATATACCGGGCTAGGATTCGAGTTACTGGAAAAAGGGCCAAACCAACCACCCAAGAATGGAATCGCCGAGCGAAAACACTTGGCAACCTCCTAGAAGCAGCTTTTCTTGCCACCAGACCTTTCTCCATCAATTAGGAATCTGATGCCGTCCTTAACACATTCCTTAAATTGTA
This sequence comes from Helianthus tuberosus, assembly GCA_030545235.1. Taxonomy (NCBI): domain Eukaryota; kingdom Viridiplantae; phylum Streptophyta; class Magnoliopsida; order Asterales; family Asteraceae; genus Helianthus; species Helianthus tuberosus. The sequence goes on along the minus strand of CM060396.1, from coordinate 139,856 downwards.
TCCATTTGTGGAGTGTTTTTTTTGGTGTCTAATCCGCATATATATCACCATTGCCCTTGATTTTCTTGACAGTAAATCTCTTAAATGTCAACATATATACGTGTGATTTAGTTTACGAAGATTTTTCAATGCTGAGAACCTCGATCAGAGAGTAAAAAAGGCGTAAGGTTCACAATGGTGTAAAATTAAAATGGGATATACCCGGCTAGGATTTGAGTTACAGGAACAAGGGCCAAACCAACCACCCAAGATTGGAATCGTTGAGCGAAAACACTTGACAACCTCCTAGAAGCAGCTTTTCTTGCCACCAGACCTTTTTCCATCAATTAGGAATATGATGCCGTCACTAAGCACATTCCTTAAATTGTAGCCAATTGTTGAGTGTTTTTTTTTTGTGTCTAATCCGCATATATATCACCATTGCCCTTGATTTTCTTGATTGTATATCTCTTAAATGTCAACATATACACGTGTGATTTAGTTTACGAAGATTTTTCAATGCCGAGAACCTCGATCAGAGCGTAAAAAAGGTGTAAGGTTCACATTGGTGTAAAATTAAAATGGGATATACCGGGCTAGGATTCGAGTTACAGGAACAAGGGCCAAACCAACCACCCAAGAATGGAGTCGTCGATTTAAAAACACTTAACAACCTCCTAGAAGCAGCTTTTCTTGCCACCAGACCTTTCTCCATCAATTAGGAATCTAATGCCGTCACTAAACACATTACTTAAATTGTAGCCATTTGTTGAGTGTTTTTTTTTGGTCTTTAATCCACATATATATCACCATTGCCCTTGATTTTCTTGAATGTATATCTCTTAAATGTCAACATATACACGTGTGATTTAGTTTACGAAAAATTTTCAACGCCGAGAACCTCGATCAGAGAGTAAAAAAGGTGTAAGGTTCACAATGGTGTAAAATTAAAATGGGATATACCTGGTTAGGATTCGAGTTACAGGAATAAGGGCTAAACCAACCACCCAAGAATGGAATCGTTGAGCGAAAACACTTGACAACCTCCTAGAAGCAGCTTTTCTTGCCACCCGACCTTTCTCCATCAATTAGGAATCTGATGTCGTCACTAAACACATTCCTTAAATAATAGCCATTTGTTGAGTGTTTTTTTTGGTATCTAATCCGCATATATATCACCATCGCTCTTGATTTTCTTGACTGTATATCTTTTAAATGTCAACATATACACGTGTGATTTAGTTTAAGAAGATTTTTCAATGCCGAGAACCTCGATCAGAGAGTAAAAAAGGCGTAAGGTTCACAATGGTGTAAAATTAAAATGGGATATACCGGGCTAGGATTCGAGTTACAGGAAATCAGCTACCCAAGAATGGAATCGTCAAGCGAAAACACTTGACAACCTCCTAGAAGCAGTTTTTGTTGCCACCAGACCTTTCTCCATCAATTAGGAATCTGATGCCGTTACTAAACACATTACTTAAATTGTAGCCATCTGTTGAGTATTTTTTTTTGTGTCTAATCCGCATATGTATCACCATTGCCCTTGATTTTCTTGACTGTATATCTCTTAAATGTCAACATATACACGTGTGATTTAGTTTACGAAGATTTTTCAATGCCGAGAACCTCGATCAGAGAGTAAAAAAGGCGTAAGGTTCACAATGGTGTAAAATTAAAATGGGATATACCGAGCTAGGTTTCGAGTTACAGGAACAAGGGCTAAACCAACCACCCAAGAATGGAATCGTCGAGCGAAAACACTTGATAACCTCCTAGAAGCAGCTTTTCTTGCCACCAGAACTTTCTCCATTAATTAGGAATCTGATGCCGTTACTAAACACATTCCTTAAATTGTAGCCATTTGTTGAGTGGTTTTTTTGGTGTCTAATCCGCATATATATCACCATTGCCCTTGATTTTCTTGACTGTATATCTCTTAAATGTCAACATATACACATGTGATTTAGTTTACGAAGATTTTTCAATGCCGAGAACCTCGATCAGAGAATAAAAAGAGGGCGTAAGGTTCACAATGGTGTAAAATTAAAATGGGATATACTGGGCTAGGATTCGAGTTACAGGAACAAGGGCCAAACCAACCACCCAAGAATGGAATCGTCGAGCGAAAACACTTGACAACCTCCTAGAAGCAGCTTTTCTTGCCACCAGACCTTTCTCCATTAATTAGGAATCTGATGCCATCACTAAACACATTCCTTAAATTGTAGCCATTTGTTGAGTGTTTTTTTTGGTGTCTAATCCGCATATATATCACCATTGCCCTTGATTTTCTTGACTGTATATCTCTTAAATGTCAACATATACATGTGTGATTTAGTTTACGAAGATTTTTCAATACCGAGAACCTCGATCAGAGAGTAAAAAAGGCGTAATGTTAACAATGGTGTAAAATTAAAATGGGATATACCGGGCTAGGATTCGAGTTACAGTAACAAGGGCCAAACCAACCACCCAAGAATGGAATCGTCGAGCGAAAACACTTGACAACCTCCTAGAAGCAGCTTTTCTTGCCACCAGACCTTTCTCCATCAATGAGGAACCTGATGCTATCGCTAAACACATTCCTTAAATTGTAGCCATTTGTTGAGTATTTTTTTGGTGTCATTTCCGCATATATATAACACCATTGTTCTTGATTTTCTTGACTGTATATCTCTTAAATGTCAACATATACACGTGTGATTTAGTTTACGAAGATTTTTCAATGCCGAGAACCTCAATCAGAGGGTAAAAAAGGCGTAAGGTTCACAATGGTGTAAAATTAAAATGGGATATCTCGGGCTTGGAATCGAGTTACAGGAACAAGGGCCAAAACCAACGACCCAAGAATGAAATCGTCGAGCGAAACACTTGACAACCTCCTAGAAGCAGCTTTTCTTGCCACCAGACCTTTCACCATCAATTAGGAATCCGATGCTGTCACTAAACACATTCCTTAAATTGTAGCCATTTGTTGAGTGTTTTTTTAGTGTCTAATCCGCATATATATGACCATTGCCCTTGATTTTCTTGACTGTATATCTCTTAAATGTCAACATATACACATGTGATTTAGTTTATGAAGATTTTTCAATGCCGAGAACCTCGATTAGAGAGTAAAAAGGACGTACGGTTCACAATGGTGTAAAATTAAAATGGGATATACCGGGCTAGGATTCGAGTTACAGGAACAAGGGCCAAACCAACCACCCAAGAATGGAATCGTCGAGCGAAAACACTTGACAACCTCCTAGAAGCAGCTTTTCTTGCCACCAGACCTTTCTCTATTAATTAGGAATCTGATGCCGTCACTAAACACATTCCATAAATTGTAGCCATTTGTTGAGTGTTTTTTTTGGTGTCTAATCCGCATATATATCAGCATTGCCCTTGATTTTCTTGACTGTATATCTCTTAAATTTCAACATATACACGTGTGATTTAGTTTACGAAGATTTTTCAATGCCGAGAACCTCGATCAGAGAGTAAAAAAGGCGTAATGTTAACAATGGTGTAAAATTAAAATGGGATATATCGGGCTAGGATTCGAGTTACAGGAACAAGGGCCAAACCAACCACCCAAGAATGGAATCGTCGAGCGAAAACACTTGACAACCTCCTAGAAGCAGCTTTTCTTGCCACTAGACCTTTCTCCATCAATTAAGAATCTGATGCCGTCACTAAACAAATTCCTTAAATTGTAGCCGTTTGTTGAGTGATTTTTTTGGTGTCTATTTCGCATATATATATATCACCATTTCCCTTGATTTTCTTGACTGTATATCTCTTAAATGTCAACATATACACGCGTGATTTAGTTTACGAAGATTTTTCAATGCCGAGAAACTCGATCAGAGAGTAAAAAACGCGTATGGTTCACAGTGGCGTAAAATTAAAACGGGATATACCGGGCTAGGATTCGAGTTACAGGAACAAGGGCCAAACCAACCACCCAAGATTGGAATCGTCGAGCGAAAACACTTGACAACCTCCTAGAAGCAGCTTTTCTTACCACCAGACATTTCTCCATCAATTAGGAATTTGATGCCGTCACCAAACACATTCCTTAAATTGTAGCCATTTGTTGAGTGTTTTTTTGGTGTCTAATCCGCATATATATGACCATTCCCCTTGATTTTCTTGACTGTATATCTCTTAAATGTCAACATATACACATGTGATTTAGTTTACGAAGATTTTTCAATGCCGAGAACCTCGATCAGAGAGTAAAAAGGGCGTAAGGTTCACAATGGTGTAAAATTAAAATGGGATATACTGGGCTAGGATTCGAGTTACAGGAACAATGGCCAAACCAACCACCCAAGAATGGAATCGTCGAGCGAAAACACTTGACAACCTCCTAGAAGCAGCTTTTCTTGCCACCAGACATTTCTCCATTAATTAGGAATCTGATGCCGTCACTAAACACATTCCTTAAATTGTAGCCATTTGTTGAGTGTTTTTTTGGTGTCTAATCCGCATATATATCACCATTGCCCTTGATTTTCTTGACTGTATATCTCTTAAATGTCAACATATACATGTGTGATTTAGTTTACGAAGATTTTTCAATACCGAGAACCTCGATCAGAGAGTAAAAAAGGCGTAATGTTAACAATGGTGTAAAATTAAAATGGGATATACCGGGCTAGGATTCGAGTTACAGTAACAAGGGCCAAACCAACCACCCAAGAATGGAATTGTCGAGCGAAAACACTTGACAACCTCCTAGAAGCAGCTTTTCTTGCCACCAGACCTTTCTCCATCAACGAGGAATCTGATGCCATCGCTAAACACATTCCTTAAATTGTAGCCATTTGTTGAGTATTTTTTTGGTGTCTATTCCGCATATATATATCACCATTGCCCTTGATTTTCTTGACTGTATATCTCTTAAATGTAAACATATACACGTGTGATTTAGTTTACGAAGATTTTTCAATGCCGAGAACCTCAATCAGAGGGTAAAAAAGGCGTAAGGTTCACAATGGTGTAAAATTAAAATGGGATATATCGGGCTAGGAATCGAGTTACAGGAACAAGGGCCAAACCAACGACCCAAGAATGAAATCGTATAGCGAAACACTTGACAACCTCCTAGAAGCAGCTTTTCTTACCACCAGACCTTTCTCCATCAATTAAGAATCTGATGCCGTCACTAAACAAATTCCTTAAATTGTAGCCGTTTGTTGAGTGATTTTTTTGGTGTCTATTTCGCATATATATATCACCATTGCCCTTGATTTTCTTGACTGTATATCTCTTAAATGTCAACATATACACGTGTGATTTAGTTTACGAAGATTTTTCAATGCCGAGAACCTCGATCAGAGAGTAAAAAACGCGTAAGGTTCACAATGGCGTAAAATTAAAACGGGATATACCGGGCTAGGATTCGAGTTACAGGAACAAGGGCCAAACCAACTACCCAAGATTGGAATCGTTGAGCGAAAACACTTGACAACCTCCTAGAAGCAGCTTTTCTTACCACCAGACCTTTCTCCATCAATTAGGAATTTGATGCCGTCACCAAACACATTCCTTAAATGGTAGCCATTTGTTGAGTGTTTTTTTGGTGTCTAATCCGCATATATATGACCATTGCCCTTGATTTTCTTGACTGTATATCTCTTAAATGTCAACATATACACATGTGATTTAGTTTACGAAGATTTTTCAATGCCGAGAACCTCGATCAGAGAGTAAAAAGGGCGTAAGGTTCACAATGGTGTAAAATTAAAATGGGATATACTGGGCTAGGATTCGAGTTACAGGAACAAGGGCCAAACCAACCACCCAAGAATGGAATCGTCGAGCGAAAACACTTGACAACCTCCTAGAAGCAGCTTTTCTTGCCACCAGACCTTTCTCCATTAATTAGGAATCTGATGCCGTCACTAAACACATTCCTTAAATTGTAGCCATTTGTTGAGTGTTTTTTTGGTGTCTAATCCGCATATATATCACCATTGCCCTTGATTTTCTTGACTGTATATCTCTTAAATGTCAACATATACATGTGGGATTTAGTTTACGAAGATTTTTCAATACCGAGAACCTCGATCAGAGAGTAAAAAAGGCGTAATGTTAACAATGGTGTAAAACTAAAATGGGATATACCGGGCTAGGATTCGAGTTACAGTAACAAGGGCCAAACCAACCACCCAAGAGTGGAATTGTCGAGCGAAAACACTTGACAACCTCCTAGAAGCAGCTTTTCTTGCCACCAGACCTTTCTCCATCAATGAGGAATCTGATGCCATCGCTAAACACATTCCTTAAATTGTAGCCATTTGTTGAGTATTTTTTTGGTGTCTATTCCGCATATATATATCACCATTGTTCTTGATTTTCTTGACTGCATATCTCTTAAATGTAAACATATACACGTGTGATTTAGTTTACGAAGATTTTTCAATGCCGAGAACCTCAATCAGAGGGTAAAAAAGGCGTAAGGTTCACAATGGTGTAAAATTAAAATGGGATATATCGGGCTAGGAATCGAGTTACAGGAACAAGGGCCAAACCAACGACCCAAGAATGAAATCGTCGAGCGAAACACTTGACAACCTCCTAGAAGCAGCTTTTCTTGCCACCAGACCTTTCACCATCAATTAGGAATCTGATGCCGTCACTAAACACATTCCTTAAATTGTAGCCGTTTGTTGAGTGTTTTTTTTTGGTGTCTAATCCGCATATATATGACCATTGCCCTTGATTTTCTTGACTGTATATCTCTTAAATGTCAACATATACCCATGTGATTTAGTTTACGAAGATTTTTCAATGCCGAGAACCTCGATCAGAGAGTAAAAAGGACGTACGGTTCACAATGGTGTAAAATTAAAATGGGATATACCGGGCTAGGATTCGAGTTACAGGAACAAGGGCCAAACCAACCACCCAAGAATGGAATCGTCGAGCGAAAACACTTGACAACCTCCTAGAAGCAGCTTTTCTTGCCACCAGACCTTTCTCCATTAATTAGGAATCTGATGCCGTCACTAAACACATTCCTTAAATTGTAGCCATTTGTTGAGTGTTTTTTTTGGTGTCTAATCCGCATATATATCACCATTGCCCTTGATTTTCTTGACTGTATATCTCTTAAATGTAAACATATACACGTGTGATTTAGTTTACGAAGATTTTTCAATGCCGAGAACCTCGATCAGAGAGTAAAAAACGCGTAAGGTTCACAATGGTGTAAAATTAACATGGGATACACCTGGCTAGGATTTGAGTTATAGGAACAAGGGCCAAACCAACCACCCAAGAATGGAATCGTCGAGCGAAAACACTTGACAACCTCCTAGAAACAACTTTTATTACCACCAGACCTTTCTCCATCAATTAGGAATCTGAGGCCGTCACTAAACACATTCCTTAAATTGTAGCCATTTGTTAAGAGTTTTTTCTTTGTGTCTAATCCGCATGTATATCACCATTGCCCTGGATTTTCTTGACAATATATCTCTTAAATGTCAACATATACACGTGTGATTTAGTTTACGAAGATTTTTCAATGCCGAGAACCTCGATCAGAGAGTAAAAAAGGCGTAAGGTTCACAATGGTGTAAAATAAAAATGGGATATACCGGGCTAGGTTTCGAGTTACAGGAACAAGGGCCAAACCAACCACCCAAGAATGAAATCGTCGATCGAAAACACTTGACAACCTCATGGAAGCAGCTTTTCTTGCCACCAGACCTTTCTCCATCAATTAGGAATCTGATGCCATCACTAAACACATTCCTTAAATTGTAGCCATTTGTTAAGAGTTTTTTCTTTGGTGTCTAATCCGCATATATATCACCATTGCCCTTGATTTTCTTTACTGTATATCTCTTAAATGTCAACATATACATGTGTGATTTAGTTTACGAATATTTTTCAATGCCGAGAACCTCGATCAGAGAGTAAAAAAGGCGTAAGATTCACAATGGTGTAAAATTAAAATGGGATATACCGGGCTAGGATTCGAGTTACAGGAATAAGGGCCAAACCAACCACCCAAGAATAGAATCGTCGAGCGAAAACACATGACAACCTCCTAGAAGCAGCTTTTATTGCCACCAGACCTTTCTCTATCAATTAGGAATCTGATGCCGTCACTAAACACATTCCTTAAATTGTAGCCATTTGTTGAGTGTTTTTTTTGGTGTCTAATCCGCATATATATCACCATTGCCCTCGATTTTCTTAACTGTATATCTCTTAAATGTCAACATATACACGTGTGAGTTACTTTACGAATATTTTTCAATGCCGAGAACTTCGATCAGAGAGTAAAAAAGGCGTAAGGTTCACAAGGGTGTAAGATTAAAATGGGATATATCTGGCTATGATTCGAGTTATAGGAACAAGGGCCAAACCAACCACCCAAGAATGGAATCGTCGAGCGAAAACACTTGACAACATCCTAGAAGCAGCTTTTCTTGCCACCAGACCTTTCTCCATCAATTAGGAATCTGATGATGTCCTTAAACACATTCCTAAAATTGTAGCCATTTGTTGAGTGTTTTTTTTGGTGTCTAATCCGCATATATATCACCATTGCCCTTGATTTTCTTGACTGTATATCTCTTAAATGTCAACATATACATGTGTGATTTAGTTTACGAATATTTTTCAATGCCGAGAACCTCGATCAGAGAGTAAAAAAGGCGTAAGGTTTACAATTGTGTAAAATTAAAATTTGATATACCGGGCTAGGATTCGAGTTACAGGAACAAGTGCCAAACCAACCACCCAAGAATGGAATCATTGAGCGAAAACACTTGACAACCTCCTAGAAGCAGCTTTTCTTGCCACCAGACTTTTCTGCATCAATTTGGAATCTGATGCCGTCACTAAACACATTCCTTAAATTGTAGCCATTTGTTGAGTGTTTTTTTGGTGTCTAATCCGCATATATATCACAATTGCCCTGGATTTTCTTGACTGTATATCTCTTAAATGTCAACATATACACGTATAATTTAATTTACGAAGATTTTTCAATGCCGAGAACCTCGACCAGAGAGTAAAAAGGGCGTAAGGTTCACAATGGTGTAAAATTAAAATGGGATACACCTGGCTAGGATTCGAGTTACAGGAACAAGGGCCAAACCAACCACCCAAGAATGGAATCGTCGATCGAAAACACTTGACAACCTCCTAGAAGCAGCTTTTCTTGCCACCAGACCTTTCTCCATCAATTAGGAATCTGATGCCGTCACTAAACACATTCCTTAAATTGTAGCCATTTGTTGAGTGCTTTTTTTTTGGTGTCTAATCCGCATATATATCACCATTGCCCTTGATTTTCTTGACTGTATATCTCTTAAATGTCAACATATACACGTGTGATTTAGTTTACGAAGGTTTTTCAACGCCGAGAACCTCGACCAGAGAGTAAAAAAGGCGTAAGGTTCACAATGGTGTAAAATTAAAATGGGATATACCGGCCTAGGATTCGAGTTACAGGAACAAGGGTCAAACCAACTACCCAAGAATGGCATCGTCGAGCGAAAACACTTGACAACCTCCTAGAGGCAGCTTTTCTTGCCACCAGATATTTCTCCATCAATTAGGAATCTGATGCTGTCACTAAACACATTCCTTAAATTGTAGCCATTTGTTGAGTGCTTTTTTTTTGGTGTCTAATCCTCATATATATCACCATTGCCCTTGATTTTCTTGACTGTATATCTCTTAAATGTCAACATATACACGTGTGATTTAGTTTACGAAGATTTTTCAATGCCGAGAACCTCGATCAAAAAGTAAAAAAGGCGTAAGGTCACAATGGTGTAAAATTAAATTTCGATATACCAGGCTAGGATTCGAGTTAAAGGAACAAGGGCCAAACCAACCACCCAAGAATGGAATCGTCGAGCGAAAACACTTGACAACCTCCTAGAAGCAGCTTTTCTTACCACCAGACCTTTCTCTATCAATTAGGAATCTGATGCCGTCATTAAACACATTCCTTAAATTGTAGCCATTTGTTGAGTGTTTTTTTTGTGTCTAATCCGCATATATATCACCATTGCCCTTGATTTTCTTAACTGTATATCTCTTAAATGTCAACATATACACGTGTGATTTAGTTTACGAATATTTTTCAATGCCGAGAACCTCGATCAGAGAGTAAAAAAGGCGTAAGGTTCACAATGGTGTAAGATTAAAATGGGATATATCTGGCTAAGATTCGAGTTATAGGAACATGGGCCAAACCAACAACCGAAGAATGGAATCGTCGAGCGAAAACACTTGACAACCTTCTAGAAGCAGCTTTTCTTGCCACCAGACCTTTCTCCATCAATTAGGAATCTGATGTCGTCACTAAACACATTCCTTAAATTGTAGCCATTTGTTGAGTGTTTTTTTTGGTGTCTAATCCGCATATATATCACCATTGCCCTTAATTTTCTTGACTGTATATCTCTTAAATGTCAACATATACACGTGTGATTTAGTTTACGAAGATTTTTCAATGCTGAGAACCTCGATCAGAGAGTAAAAAAGGCGTAAGGTTCACAATGGTGTAAAATTAAATTTGGATATACCAGGCTAGGATTCGAGTTAAAGGAACAAGGTCCAAACCAACCACCCAAGAATGGAATCGTCGAGCGAAAATACTTGACAACCTCCTAGAAGCAGCTTTTCTTGCCACCCGACCTTTCTCCTTCAATTAGGAATCTGATGCCGTCACTAAACACATTCATTAAATTGTAGCCATTTGTTGAGTTTTTTTTGGTGTCTAATCCGCATATATATCACCATTGCCCTTGATTTTCTGGACTGTATATCTCTTAAATGTTAACATATACACGTATGATTTAGTTTATGAAGATTTTTCAATGCCAAGAACCTCGATCAAAGAGTAAAAAAGGCGTCAGGTTCACAATGGTGTAAAATTAAAATGGGATATACCGGGCTAGGATTCGAGTTACAGGAACAAGGGTCAAACCAACTACCCAAGAATGGAATCGTCGAGCGAAAACACTTGACAACCTCTTAGAGGCAGCTTTTCTTGCCACCAGACATTTCTCCATCAATTAGGAATCTGATGCCGTCACTAAATACATTCTTTAAATTGTAGCCATTTGTTAAGGTTTTTTTTTGGTGTCTAATCCGCAGATATATCACCATTGCCATTGATTTTCTTGACTGCATATCTCTTAAATGTCAACATATACACGTGTGACTTAGTTTACGAACATTTTTCAATGCCGAGAACCTCGATCAGAGCGTAAAAAAGGCGTAAGGTTAACAATGGTGTAAAATTAAAATGGGATATACCGGGCTAAGATTCGAGTTACTGGAACATGGGCCAAACCAACCACCCAAGAATGGAATCGTCGAGCGAAAACACTTGACAACCTCCTAGAAGCAGCTTTTCTTGCCACCAGACCTTTCTCCGTCAATTAGGAATCTGATGCCGTCACTAAACACATTCCTTAAATTGTAACCATTTGTTGAGTGCTTTTTTTGGTGTCTAATCCGCATATATATCACCATTGACTTTGATTTTCTTGACTGTATATCTCCTAAATGTCAACATATACACGTGTGATTTACTTTACGAAGATTTTTCAATGCCGAGAACCTCGATCAAAAAGTAAAAAAGGCGTAAGGTCACAATGGTGTAAAATTAAATTTCGGATTCGAGTTAAAGGAACAAGGGCCAAACCAACCACCCAAGAATGGAATCGTCGAGCGAAAACACTTGACAACCTCCTAGAAGCAACTTTTCTTACCACCAGACCTTTCTCCGTCAATTAGGAATCTGATGCCGTCACTAAACACATTCCTTAAATTGTAGCCTTTTGTTGAGTGTTTTTTTTGGTGTCTAATCCGCATATATATCACCATTGCCCTTGATTTTCTTAACTGTATATCTCTTAAATGTCAACATATACACGTGTGATTTAGTTTACGAATATTTTTCAATGCCGAGTACCTCGATCAGAGAGTATAAAATGCGTAAGGTTCACAATGGTGTAAGATTAAAATGGGATATATCTGGCTAGGATTCGAGTTATAGGAACAAGGGCCAAACCAACCACCCAAGAATGGAATCGTCGAGCGAAAACACTTGACAACCTTCTAGAAGCAGCTTTTCTTGCCACCAGACCTTTCTCCATCAATTAGGAATCTGATGCCGTCACTAAACACATTCCTTAAATTGTAGCCATTTGTTGAGTGTTTTTTTTGGTGTCTAATCCGCATATATATCACCATTGCCCTTGATTTTCTTGACTGTATATCTCTTAAATGTCAACATATACACGTGTGATTTAGTTTACGAAGATTTTTCAATGCCGAGAACCTCGATCAGAGAGTAAAAAAGGCGTAAGGTTCACAATGGTGTAAAATTAAATTTGGATATACCAGGCTAGGATTCGAGTTAAAGGAACAAGGGCCAAACCAACCACCCAAGAATGGAATCGTCGAGCGAAAATACTTGACAACCTCCTAGAAGCAGCTTTTCTTGCCACCCGACCTTTCTCCTTTAATTAGGAATCTGATGCCGTCACTAAACACATTCATTAAATTGTAGCCATTTGTTGAGTTTTTTTTGGTGTTTAATCCGCATATATATCACCATTGCCCTTGATTTTCTGGACTGTATATCTCTTAAATGTTAACATATACACGTACGATTTTGTTTATGAAGATTTTTCAATGCCAAGAACCTCGATCAAAGAGTAAAAAAGGCGTCAGGTTCACAATGGTGTAAAATTAAAACGGGATATACCGGGCTAGGATTCGAGTTACAGGAACAAGGGTCAAACCAACTACCCAAGAATGGAATCGTCGAGCGAAAACACTTGACAACCTCTTAGAGGCAGCTTTTCTTGCCACCAGACATTTCTCCATCAATTAGGAATCTGATGCCGTCACTAAACACATTCTTTAAATTGTAGCCATTTGTTAAGGTTTTTTTTTGGTGTCTAATCCGCAGATATATCACCATTGCCATTGATTTTCTTGACTGTATATCTCTTAAATGTCAACATATACACGTGTGACTTAGTTTACGAACATTTTTCAATGCCGAGAACCTCGATCAGAGCGTAAAAAAGGCGTAAGGTTAACAATGGTGTAAAATTAAAATGGGATATACCGGGCTAGGGTTCGAGTTACAGGAACATGGGCCAAACCAACCACCCAAGAATGGAATCGTCGAGCGAAAACACTTGACAACCTCCTAGAAGCTGCTTTTCTTGCCACCAGACCTTTCTCCATCAATTAGGAATCTGATGCCATCACTAAACACATTCCTTAAATTGAAGCCATTTGTTGAGTGTTTTTTTTGGTGTCTAATCCGCATATATATCACCATTGCCCTTGATTTTCTTAACTGTATATCTCTTAAATGTCAACATATACACGTGTGATTTAGTTTACGAATATTTTTCAATGCCGAGAACCTCGATCAGAGAGTAAAAAAGGCGTAAGGTTCACAATGGTGTAATATTAAAATGGGATATATCTGGCTGCGATTCGAGTTATAGGAACAAGGGCCAAACCAACCACACAAGAATGGAATCGTCGGGCGAAAACACTTGACAACCTCCTAGAAGCAGCTTTTCTTGCCACCAGACCTTTCTCCATCAATTAGGAATCTGATGCCGTCACTAAACACATTCCTAAAATTGTAGCCATTTGTTGAGTGTTTTTTTTTTGTGTCTAATCCGCATATATATCACCATTGCCCTTGATTTTCTTGACTGTATATCTCTTAAATGTCAACATATACACGTGTGATTTAGTTTACGAAGATTTTTCAATGCCGAGAACCTCGATCAGAGAGTAAAAAAGGCGTAAGGTTCACAATTGTGTAAAATTAAAATTTGATATACCGGGCTAGGATTCGAGTGACAGGAACAAGGGCCAAACCAACCACCCAAGAATGGAATCATCGAGCGAAAACACTTGACAACCTCCTAGAAGCAGCTTCTCTTGCCACCAGACCTTTCTCCATCAATTTGGAATCTGATGCCGTCACTAAACACATTCCTTAAATTGTAGCCATTTGTTGAGTGTTTTTTTTGGTGTCTAATCCGCATATAAATCACCATTGCCCTGGATTTTCTTGACTGTATATCTCATAAATGTCAACATATACACGTATAATTTAGTTTACGAAGATTTTTCAATGCCCAGAACCTCGATCCGAGAGTAAAAAGGGCGTAAGGTTCACAATGGTGTAAAATTAAAATGGGATACACCTGGCTAGGATTCGAGTTACAGGAACAAGGGCCAAACCAACCAACCACCAAAGAATGGAATCGTCGAGCGAAAACACTTGACAACCTCCTAGAAGCAGCTTTTCTTGCCACCAGACCTTTGTCCATCAATTAGGAATCTGATGCCGTCACTAAACACATTCCTTAAATTGTAGCCATTTGTTGAGTGTTTTTTTTGGTGTCTAATCCGCATATATATCGCCATTGCCCTTGATTTTCTTGATTGTATATCTCTTAAATGTCAACATATACACGTGTGATTTAGTTTACGAAGATTTTTCAATGCCGAGAACCTCGATGACAAAGTAAAAAAGGCGTAAGGTCACAATGGTGTAAAATTAAATTTCGATATACCAGGCTAGGATTCGAGTTAAAGGAACAAGGGCCAAACCAACCACCCAAGAATGGAATCTTTGAGCGAAAACACTTGACAACCTCCTAGAAGCAGCTTTTCTTGCCACCAGACCTTTCTCAATCAATTAGGAATCTGATGCCTTCACTAAACACATTCCTTAAATTGTAGCCATTTGTTGAGTGTTTTTTTTGGTGTCTAATCCGCATATATATCACCATTGCCCTTGATTTTCTTAACTGTATATCTCTTAAATGTCAACATATACACGTCTGATTTAGTTTACGAATATTTTTCAATGCCGAGAACCTCGATCAGAGAGTAAAAAAGGCGTAAGGTTCACAATGGTGTAAGATTAAAATGGGATATATCTGGCTACGATTCGAGTTATAGGAACAAGGGCCAAACCAACCACCCAAGAATGGAATCGTCGAGCGAAAACACTTGACAACCTCCTAGAAGCAGCTTTTCTTGCCACCAGACCTTTCTCCATCAATTAGGAATCTGATGCCGTCACAAAACACATTCCTTAAATTGTAGCCATTTGTTGAGTGTTTTTTTTGTGTCTAATCCGCATATATATATCACCATTGCCCTAGATTTTCTTAACTGTATATCTCTTAAATGTCAACATATACACGTGTGATTTTGTTTACGAATATTTTTCAATGCCGAGAACCTCGATCAGAGAGTAAAAAAGGCGTAAGGTTCACAATGGTGTAAGATTAAAATGGGATATATCTGGCTAGGATTCGAGTTATAGGAACAAGGGCCAAACCAACCACCCAAGAATGGAACCGTCGAGCGAAAACACTTGACAACCTCCTAGAAGCAGCTTTTCTTGCCACCAGACCTTTCTCCATCAATTAGGAATCTGATGCCGTCACTAAACACATTCCTTAAATTGTAGCCATTTGTTAAGTGTTTTTTAGGTGTCTAATCCGCATATATATCACCATTGCCCTTGATTTTCTTGACTGTATATCTCTTAAATGTCAACATATACACGTGTGATTTAGTTTACGAAGATTTTTCAATGCCGAGAACCTCGATCACAAAGTAAAAAAGGCGTAAGGTCACAATGGTGTAAAATTAAATTTCGATATACCAGGATAGGATTCGAGTTAAAGGAACAAGAGCCAAACCAACCACCCAAGAATGGAATCGTCGAGCGAAAACACTTGACAACCTCCCAGAAGTAGCTTTTCTTACCACCAGACCTTTCTCTATCAATTAGGAATCTGATGCCGTCACTAAACACATTCCTTAAATTGTAGCCATTTGTTGAGTGTTTTTTTTTTGTGTCTAATCCTCATATATATCACCATTGCCCTTGATTTTCTTAACTGTATATCTCTTAAATGTCAACATATACACGTGTGATTTTGTTTACGAATATTTTTCAATGCCGAGAACCTCGATCAGAGAGTAAAAAAGGCGTAAGGTTCACAATGGTGTAAGATTAAAATGGGATATATCTGGCTAGGATTCGAGTTATAGGAACAAGGGCCAAACCAACCACCCAAGAATGGAACCGTCGAGCGAAAACACTTGACAACCTCCTAGAAGCATCTTTTCTTGCCACCAGACCTTTCTCCATCAATTAGGAATCTGATGCCGTCACTAAACACATTCCTTAAATTGTAGCCATTTGTTGAGTGTTTTTTTAGTGTCTAATCCGCATATATATCACCATTGCCCTTGATTTTCTTGAATGTATATCTCTTAAATGTCAACATATACACGTGTGATTTAGTTTACGAAGATTTTTCAATGCCGAGAACCTCGATCACAAAGTAAAAAAGGCGTAAGGTCACAATGGTGTAAAATTAAATTTCGATATACCAGGATAGGATTCGAGTTAAAGGAACAAGAGCCAAACCAACCACCCAAGAATGGAATCGTCGAGCGAAAACACTTGACAACCTCCTAGAAGCAACTTTTCTTGCCACCTGACCTTTCTCCATCAATTAGGAATCTGATGCCGTCTCTAAACACATTACTTAAATTGTAGCCATTTGTTGAGTGTTTTTTTTGCTGTCTAATCCGCATATATATCACCATTGCTCTTGATTTTCTTGACTGTATATCTCTTAAATGTCAACATATACACGTGTGATTTAGTTTACCAAGATTTTTCAATGCCAAGAACCTCGATCACAAAGTAAAAAAGGCGTAAGGTCATAATGGTGTAAAAATTAATTTCGATATACCAGGATAGGATTCGAGTTAAAGGAACAAGGGCCAAACAAACCACCCAAGAATGGAATCTTCGAGCGAAAACACTTGACAACCTCCTAGAAGCAGCTTTTCTTGCCACCAGACCTTTCTCCATCAATTAGGAATCTGATGCCGTCACTAAACACATTCCTTAAATTGTAGCCATTTGTTGAGTGTTTTTTTTGGTGTCTAATCCGCATATATATCACCATTGCCCTTAATTTTCTTGACTGTATATCTCTTAAATGTTAACATATATACATGTGATTTAGTTTACGAAGATTTTTCAATGGCGAGAAGCTCGATCAGAGAGTAAAAAAGGCGTAAGGTTCACAATGATGTAAAATTTAAATGGGATATACCGGGCTAGGATTCGAGTTACAGGAACAAGGGTCAAACCAACTACCCAAGAATGGAATCGTCGAGCAAAAACACTTGACAACCTCCTAGAGGCAGCTTTTCTTGCCACCAGACATTTCTCCATCAATTAGGAATCTGATGCCGTCACTAAACAAATTCTTTAAATTGTAGCCATTTGTTAAGGGTTTTTTTTTGGTGTCTAATCCGCATATATATCACAATTGCCCTTGATTTTCTTGACAGCATATCTCTTAAATGTCAACATATACACGTGTGACTTAGTTTACGAAGATTTTTCAATGCCGAGAACCTCGATCAGAGCGTAAAAAAGGCGTAAGGTTAACATTGGTGTAAAATTAAAATGGGATACACCGGGCTAGGATTCGAGTTACAGGAACAAGGGCCAAACCAACCACCCAAGAATGGAATCGTCGAGCGAAAACACTTGACAACCTCCTAGAAGCAGCTTTTCTTGCCACCAGACCTTTCTCCGTGAATTAGCTATCTGATGCCGTCACTAAACACATTCCTTAAATTGTAGCCATTTGTTGAGTAATTTTTTTTGGTGTCTAATCCACATGTATATCACCATTGCCCTTGATTTTCTTGACTGTATATCTCTTAAATGTCAACATATACACGTGTGATTTAGTTTACGAAGATTTTTCAATGCTAAGAACCTCGATCAGAGAGTAAAAAAGGCGTAAGGTTCACAATGGTGTAAAATTAAAATGGGATATACCGGGCTAGGTTTCGAGTTACAGGAACAAGGGCCAAACCAACCACCCAAGAATGGAATCGTCGAGCGAAAACACTTGACAACCTCCTAGAAGCAGCTTTTCTTACCACCAGACCTTTCTCCATCAATTAGGAATCTGATGCCGTCACTAAACACATTCCTTAAATTGTAGCCATTTGTTGAGTGGTTTTTTTTTGGTTTCTAATCCGCATATATATCACCATTGCCCTTGATTTTCTTGACTGTATATCTCTCAAATGTCAACATATACACGTGTGATTTAGTTTATGAAGATTTTTCAATGCCGAGAACATCGATCAGAGAGTAAAAAAGGCGTAAGGTTTATAATGGTGTAAAATTAAAATGAGATATACCGGGCTAGGATTCGAGTTACAGGAACAAGGGCCAAACCAACCACCCAAGAATGGAATCGTCGAGCAAAAACACTTGACAACCTCTTGGAAGTAGCTTTTCTTACCACCAGACTTTTCTCCATCAATTAGGAATCTGATGCCGTCACTAAACACATTCCTTAAATTGTAGCCATTTGTTGAGTGTTTTTTTGGTGTCTAATCCGCATATATATCACCATTGCCCTTGATTTTCTTTATTGTATATCTCTTAAATGTCAACATATACACATATGATTTAGTTTACGAAGATTTTTCAATGTCGAGAACCTCGATCAGAGAGTAAAAAAGGCGTAAGGTTCACAATGGTGTAAAATTAAAATGGGATATACCGGGCTAGGATTCGAGTTACAGGAACAAGGGCCAAACCAACCACCCAAGAATGGAATCGTCGCGCAAAAACACTTGACAACCTCTTAGAATTAGCTTTTCTTACCACCAGACTTTTCTCCATCAATTAGGAATCTGATGCTGTCACTAAACACATTCCTTAAATTGTATACATTTGTTGAATTTTATCTGAAAATTTCAACATAAACTATCAAGTATTAAGCGTTCTATCAATATAACTGATACAAACCCCAAATTAATCGAGAAAACAAATATTACCTTCTAGTTAGTGAGCTTAACGTACCAGTCTGGGGTGCGGGTGTTGACAGGTCGCCGACAATCAGAGAGAACAAAGAGCCCTCTACAGTTTCCTGTATTAAAAACCTCATTATTGGGATCTTAATTAGAGTTGTAGGGAGGAAAGAGGATGGAGGATATTGGAGGTGTGGATGAGGCTAGGGTTCCGATTCCAGAGGAAAGACAAAAGTGATGATTAAGATCGAATTGATCAGGTCGAATAGGGTTTTGTGTGGCTTGAAAGACTAATGCCGTGACCGTGAAGTCACTGTTCCTCACTGTTCATCAGTTATGTTTCAAATTAATACATATATATGAATGGATGATATGTGCTATTAATGATTCTGTCTACAACTGTCATCCAAATCCCAAAAGAATTGCCCCCCTTGTATTTTCGTTCCCTGCATTATGATTAAAAATTAATTAAAGTTTATACATTACTAACACCATATTAAGTAATATAACTAATTTAGATAATCTTATTTAATTTATTTACTAACACAACTAATAATAACTTTTTTTCTTTAAATTATTAACATTTATCTATTGCTATCACTCTTTAGGTGTTTTACTCATTTTAGCTCATTTTCTCTTATAATCTTCAAACTTCAACTACGAACCAACTATAAGTGGATTTTAATAAAAAAAACCCACCATAAAGTCACTCAAAAGTGTAGGAATAATTATATAAAATATGTATATTTTAGAGTACATCAGTCTAATCCGCATATATATCACCATTGCCCTTGATTTTCTTGACTGTATATCTCTTAAATGTCAACATATACACGTGTGATTTAGTTTACGAAGATTTTTCAATGCCGAGAACCTCGATCAGAGAGTTAAAAAGGCGCAAGGTTCACGATCGTGTAAAATTAAAATAGGATATATCGGGCTAGGATTCGAGTTACAGGAACAAGGGCCAAACCAACAACCCAAGAATGGAATCGTCGAGCGAAAACACTTGACAACCGCCTAGAAGCATCTTTTCTTGCCACCAGACATTTCTCCATCAATTACGAATATGATGCCATCACTAAACACATTCCTTAAATTGTAGCCATTTGTTGAGTGTTTTTTTTTTGCTGTCTAATCCGCATATATATCACCATTGCTCTTGATTTTCTTGACTGTATTTCTCTTAAATGTCAACATATACACGTGTGATTTAGTTTAAGAAGATTTTTCAATGCCGAGAACCTCGACCAGAGAGTAAAAAAGGCGTAAGGTTCACAATGGTGTAAAATTAAAAGGGGATATACCGAGCTAGGATTCGAGTTACAGGAACAAGGACCAAACTAACTACCCAAGAATGGAATCGTCGAGCGAAAACACTTGACATCCTCCTAGAAGCAGCCTTTCTTGCCAACAGACCTTTCTCCATCAATTAGGAATCTGATGCGTTCACTAAACACATTCTTTAAATTGTAGCCATTTGTTAAGGTTTTTTTTTTTTGTGTCTAATCCGCATATATATCACCATTGCCCTTGATTTTCTTGACCGTATATCTCTTAAATGTCAACATATACACGTGTGACTTAGTTTACGAAGATTTTTCAATGCCGAGAACCTCGATTAGAGAGTAAAAAAGGCGTAAGGTTAACAATAGTGTAAAATTAAAATGGGATATACCGGGCTAGAATTCGAGTTACAGGAACAAGGGCCAAACCAACCACCCAAGAATGGAATCGTCGAGCGAAAACACTTGACAACCTCCTAGAAGCAGCTTTTCTTACCACCAGACCTTTCTCCATGAATTAGGAATCTGATGCCGTCACTAAACATATTCCTTAAATTGTAGCCATTTGTAGAGTGATTTTTTTTTGGCGTCTAATCCGCATATATATCACCATTGCCCTTGATTTTCATGACTGTATATCTCTTAAATGTCAACATATACACGTGTGATTTAGTTTACGAAGATTTTTCAATGCCGAGAACCTCGATCAGAGAGTAAAAAAGAAGTAAGGTTTACAATGGTATAAAACTAAAATGGGATATACCGGGCTATGATTCGAGTTACAGGAACAAGGGCCAAACCAAGCACCCAAGAATGGAATCGTCGAGCGAAAACACTTGAAAGCCTCCTAGAAGCAGCTTTTCTTGCCAACAGACATTTCTCCATCAATTAGGAATCTGATGCCGTCCATAAACACATTCCTTGAATTGTAGCCATTTGTTGAGTGTTTTTTTTTTGGTGTCTAATCCGCATATATATCACCATTTCCCTTGATTTTCTTGACTGTATATCTCTTAAATGTCAACATATGCATGTATTATTTAGTTTACAAAGTTTTTTCAATGCCGAGAACCTCGATCAGAGAGTAAAAAAGGTGTAAGGTTCACAATGGTGTAAAATTAAAATGGGATATACCGGGCTAGGATTCGAGTTACAGGAACAAGGGCCAAACCAACCACCCAAGAATGGAATCGTCGAGCGAAAACACTTGACAACCTCTTAGAAGCAGCTTTTCTTACCACTAGACTTTTCTCCATCAATTAGGAATCTGATGCCGTCACTAAACACATTCCTTAAATTGTAGCCATTTGTTGAGTGTTTTTTTTTGTGTCTAATCCGCATATATATCACCATTGCCCTTGATTTTCTTGACTGTATATCTCTTAAATGTCAACATATACACGTGTGATTTAGTTTCCGAAGATTTTTCAATGCCGAGAACCTCGATCAGAGAGTAAAAAAGAAGTAAGGTTTACAATGGTGTGAAATTAAAATGGGATATACCGGGCTAGGATTCGAGTTACAGGAACAAGTGCCAAACCAAACACCCAAGAATGGAATTGTCGAGCGAAAACACTTGACAACCTCCTAGAAGCAGCTTTTCTTGCCACCAGACCTTTCTCTATCAATTAGTAATCTGATGTCGTCACTAAACACATTCCTTAAATTGTAGCCATTTGTTGAGTGTACTTTTTTTGTGTCTAATCCGCATATATATCACCATTGCCCTTGATTTTCTTGACTGTATATATCTTAAATGTCAACAAATACACGTGTGATTTAGTTTATGAAGATTTTTCAATGCCGAGAACCTCGATCAGAGAGTAAAAAATGCGTAAGGTTCACAATGGTGAAAAATTAAAATGGGATATACCGGGCTAGGATTCGAGTTACAGGAACAAGGGCCAAACCAACTACCCAAGAATGGAATCGTCGAGCGAAAACACTTGACATCCTCCTAGAAACAACTTTTCTTGCCCCCAGACCTTTCTCCATCAATTTGGAATCTGATGCCGTCACTAAACACATTCTTTAAATTGTAGCCATTTGTTAAGGTGTTTTTTTGGTGTCTAATCCGCATATATATCACCATTGCCCTTGATTTTCTTGACTGTATATCTCTTAAATGTCAACATATACACGTGTGATTTAGTTTACGAAGATTTTTCAATGCCGAGAACCTTGATCAGAGAGTAAAAAAGGCGTAAGGTTAACAATGGTGTAAAATTAAAATGGGATATACCGGGCTAGGATTCGAGTTCCAGGAACAAGGGCCAAACCAACCACCCAAGAATGGAATCGTCGAGCGAAAACACTTGACAACCTCCTAGAAGCAGCTTTTCTTACCACCAGACCTTTCTCCATGAATAAGGAATCTGATGCCGTCACTAAACACATTCCTTAAATTGTAGCCATTTGTTGAGTGAATTTTTTTGGTGTCTAATCCGCATATATATAAACCATTGCCCTTGATTTTCTTGACTGTATATCTCTTAAATGTCAACATATACACGTGTGATTTAGTTTCCGAAGATTTTTCAATGCCGAGAACCTCGATCAGAGAGTAAAAAAGAAGTAAGGTTTACAATGGTGTAAAATTAAAATGGGATATACCGGGCTATGATTCGAGTTACAGGAACAAGGGCCAAACCAAGCACCCAAGAATGGAATCGTCGAGCGAAAACACTTGAAAACCTCCTAGAAGCAGCTTTTCTTGCCAACAGACCTTTCTCCATCAATTAGGAATCTGATGCCGTCACTAAACACATTCCTTGAATTGTAGCCATTTGTTGAGTGTTTTTTTTTTTGGTGTCTAATCCGCATATATATCACAATTTCCCTTGATTTTCTTGACTGTATATCTCTTAAATGTCAACATATACACGTATTATTTAGTTTACGAAGATTTTTCAATGCCGAGAACCTCGATCAGAGAGTAAAAAAGGTGTAAGGTTCACAATGGTGTAAAATTAAAATGGGATATACCGGGCTAGGATTCGAGTTACAGGAACAAGGTCCAAACCAACCACCCAAGAATGGAATCGTCGAGCGAAAACACTTGACAACCTCTTAGAAGCAGCTTTTCTTACCACTAGACTTTTCTCCATCAATTAGGAATCTGATGCCGTCACTAAACACATTCCTTAAATTGTAGCCATTTGTTGAGTGTTTTTTTTGTGTCTAATCCGCATATATATCACCATTGCCCTTGATTTTCTTGACTGTATATCTCTTAAATGTCAACATATACACGTGTGATTTAGTTTCCGAAGATTTTTCAATGCCGAGAACCTCGATCAGAGAGTAAAAAAGAAGTAAGGTTTACAATGGTGTAAAATTAAAATGGGATATACCGGGCTAGGATTCGAGTTACAGGAACAAGGGCCAAACCAAACACCCAAGAATGGAATTGTCGAGCGAAAACACTTGACAACCTCCTAGAAGCAGCTTTTCTTGCCACCAGACCTTTCTCCATCAATTAGTAATCTGATGCCGTCAGTAAACACATTCCTTAAATTGTAGCCATTTGTTGAGTGTACTTTTTTTGTGTCTAATCCGCATATATATCACCATTGCCCTTGATTTTCTTGACTGTATATCTCTTAAATGTCAACATATACACGTGTGATTTAGTTTATGAAGATTTTTCAATGCCGAGAACCTCGATCAGAGAGTAAAAAATGCGTAAGGTTCACAATGGTGAAAAATTAAAATGGGATATACCGGGCTAGGATTCGAGTTACAGGAACAAGGGCCAAACCAACTACCCAAGAATGGAATCGTCGAGCGAAAACACTTGACATACTCCTAGAAACAACTTTTCTTGCCACCAGACCTTTCTCCATCAATTTGGAATCTGATGCCGTCACTAAACACATTCTTTAAATTGTAGCCATTTGTTAAGGTTTTTTTTTGGTGTCTAATCCGCATATATATCACCATTGCCCTTGATTTTCTTGACTGTGTATCTCTTAAATGTCAACATATACACGTGTGATTTAGTTTACGAAGATTTTTCAATGCCGAGAACCTTGATCAGAGAGTAAAAAAGGCGTAAGGTTAACAATGGTGTAAAATTAAAATGGGATATACCGGGCTAGGATTCGAGTTCCAGGAACAAGGGCCAAACCAACCACCCAAGAATGGAATCGTCGAGCGAAAACACTTGACAACCTCCTAGAAGCAGCTTTTCTTACCACCAGACCTTTCTCCATGAATAAGGAATCTGATGCCGTCACTAAACAAATTCCTTAAATTGTAGCCATTTGTTAAGTGATTTTTTTTGGTGTCTAATCCGCATATATATAAACCATTGTCCTTGATTTTCTTGACTGTATATCTCTTAAATGTCAACATATACACGTAAGATTTAGTTTACGAAGATCTTTCAATGCCGAGAACCTCGATCAGAGAGTAAAAAAGGCGTAAGGTTAACAATAGTGTAAAATTAAAATGGGATATACCGGGCTAGGATTCGAGTTATAGGAACAAGGGCCAAACCAACCACCCAAGAATGGAATCGTCGAGCGAAAACACTTGACAACCTCCTAGAAGCAGCTTTTCTTACCACCAGACCTTTCTCCATGAATTAGGAATCTGATGCCGTCACTAAACACATTCCTTAAATTGTAGCCATTTGTTGAGTGATTTTTTTTGGCGTCTAATCCGCATATATATCACCGTTGCCCTTGATTTTCTTGACTGTATATCTCTTAAATGTCAACATATACACGTGTGATTTAGTTTCCGAAGATTTTTCAATGCCGAGAACCTCGATCAGAGAGTAAAAAAGAAGTAAGGTTTACAATGGTGTAAAATTAAAATGGGATATACCGGGCTATGATTCGAGTTACAGGAACAAGGGCCAAACCAACCACCCAAGAATGGAATCGTCGAGCGAAAACACTTGAAAACCTCCTAGAAGCAGCTTTTCTTGCCAACAGACCTTTCTCCATCAATTAGGAATCTGATGCCGTCACTAAACACATTCCTTGAATTGTAGCCATTTGTTGAGTGTTTTTTTTGGTGTCTAATCCGCATATATATCACCATTTCCCTTGATTTTCTTGACTGTATATCTCTTAAATGTCAACATATACACGTATTATTTAGTTTACGAAGATTTTTCAATGCCGAGAACCTCGATCAGAGATTAAAAAAGGCGTAAGGTTCACAATGGTGTCAAATTAAAATGGGATATACCGGGCTAGAATTCGAGTTACAGGAACAAGGGCCAAACCAACCACCCAAGAATGGAATCGTCGAGAAAAAACACTTAACATCCTCCTAGAAGCAGCTTTTCTTGCCACCAGACCTTTCTCCATCAATTAGGAATCTGATGCCGTCACTAAGCACATTCTTTAGATTGTTGCCATTTGTTAAGTTTTTTTTTGGTGTCTAATCCGCATATATATCACCATTGCCCTTGATTTTCTTGACTGTATATCTCTTAAATGTCAACATATACACGTGTGATTTAGTTTACAAAGATTTTTCAATGCCGAGAACCTTGATCAGAGAGTAAAAAAGGTGTAAGGTTAACAATGGTGTAAAATTAAAATGGGATATACCAGGCTAGGATTCGAGTTACAGGAACAAGGGACAAACCAATCACCCAAGAATGGAATCGTCGAGCAAAAACACTTGACAACCTCTTAGAAGCAGCCTTTCTTACCACTAGACTTTTCTCCATCAATTAGGAATCTGATGCCGTCACTAAACACATTCCTTAAATTGTTGCCATTTTTTGAGTGTTTTTTTGGTGTCTAATCCGCATATATATCACCATTGCCCTTGATTTTCTTGACTGTATATCTCTTAGATGTCAACATATACACGTGTGATTTAGTTTAGGAATATTTTTCAATGCCGAGAACCTCGATCAGAGAGTAAAAAAGGTGTAAGTTTCACAATTGTGTAAAATTCAAATGGAATATACCGGGCTAGGATTCGAGTTACAGGAACAAGGGGCAAACCAAACACCCAAGAATGGAATCGTCGAGCGAAAACACTTGACAACCTCCTAGAAGCAGCTTTTCTTGCCACCAGACCTTTCTCCATCAATTAGTAATCTGATGCCGTCACTAAACACATTCCTTAAATTGTAGCCATTTGTTGAGTGTAATTTTTTGGTGTCTAATCCGCATATATATCACCATTGCCCTTGATTTTCTTGACTGTATATCTCTTAAATGTCAACATATACACGTGTGATTTAGTTTATGAAGATTTTTCAATGCCGAGAATCTCGATCAGAGAGTAAAAAATGCCTAAGGTTCACAATGGTGAAAAATTAAAATGGGATATACCGGGCTAGGATTCGAGTTACAGGA
The DNA here is from genome assembly GCA_030545235.1 of Helianthus tuberosus. Classification (NCBI taxonomy): domain Eukaryota; kingdom Viridiplantae; phylum Streptophyta; class Magnoliopsida; order Asterales; family Asteraceae; genus Helianthus; species Helianthus tuberosus. Next base: position 113,350 of record CM060396.1, on the reverse strand, counting down.
ACAAGGGCCAAACCAACTACCCAAGAATGGAATCGTCGAGCGAAAACACTTGACATCGTCCTAGAAACAACTTTTCTTGCCACCAGACCTTTCTCCATCAATTAGGAATCTGATGCCGTCACTAAACACATTCTTTAAATTGTAGCCAATTGCTAAGGTTTTTTTTTGGTGTCTAATCCGCATATATATCACCATTGCCCTTGATTTTCTTGACTGTATATCTCTTAAATGTCAACATATACAGGTGTGATTCAGTTTAAGAAGATTTTTCAATGCCGAGAACCTTGATCAGAGATTAAAAAAGGCGTAAGGTTAACAATGGTGTAAAATTAAAATGGGATATACCGGGCTAGGATTCGAGTTACAGGAACAAGGGCCAAACCAACCACCCAAGAATGGAATCGTCGAGCGAAAACACTTGACAACCTCCAAGAAGCAGCTTTTCTTACCACCAGACCTTTCTCCATGATTAGGAATCTGATGCCGTCACTAAACACATTCCTTAAATTGTAGCCATTTGTTGAGTGATTTTTTTTTGGCGTCTAATCCGCATATATATCACCATTGCCCTTGATTTTCTTGACTGTATATCTCTTAAATGTCAACATATACACGTGTGATTAAGTTTATGAAGATTTTTCAATGCCGAGAACCTCGATCAGAGAGAAAAAAAGAAGTAAGGTTTACAATGGTGTAAAATTAAAATGGGATATACCGGGCTAGGATTCGAGTTACAGGAACAAGGGCCAAACCAACCACCCAAGAATGGAATCGTCGAGCGAAAACACTTGACAACCTCCTAGAAGCAGCTTTTCTTACCACCAGACCTTTCTCCATGAATAAGGAATCTGATGCCGTCACTAAACACATTCCTTAAATTGTAGTCATTTGTTGAGTGATTTTTTTTGGTGTCTAATCCGCATATATATAAACCATTGTTCTTGATTTTCTTGACTGTATATCTCTTAAATGTCAACATATACACGTATGATTTAGTTTATGAAGATTTTTCAATGCCGAGAACCTCGATCAGAGAGTAAAAAAGGCGTAAGGTTAACAATAGTGTAAAATTAAAATGGGATATACCGGGCTAGGATTCGAGTTACAGGAACAAGGGCCAAACCAACCACCCAAGAATGGAATCGTCGAGCGAAAACACTTGACAACCTCCAAGAAGCAGCTTTTCTTACCACCAGACCTTTCTCCATGAATTAGGAATCTGATGCCGTCACTAAACACATTCCTTAAATTGTAGCCATTTGTTGAGTGATTTTTTTTTGGCGTCTAATCCGCATATATATCACCATTGCCCTTGATTTTCTTGACTGTATATCTCTTAAATGTCAACATATACACGTGTGATTAAGTTTATGAAGATTTTTCAATGCCGAGAACCTCGATCAGAGAGAAAAAAAGAAGTAAGGTTTACAATGGTGTAAAATTAAAATGGGATATACCGGGCTAGGATTCGAGTTACAGGAACAAGGGCCAAACTAATCACCCAAGAATGGAATCATCGAGCAAAAACACTTGACAACCTCCTAGAAGCAGCTTTTCTTGCCACCAGACCTTTCTCCATCAATTAGTAATCTTATGCCGTCACTAAACACATTCTTTAAATTGTTGCCATTTGTTAAGGTTTTTTTTTTGGTGTCTAATCCGCATATATATCACCATTGCCCTTGATTTTCTTGACTGTATATCTCTTAAATGTCAACTTATACACGTGTGATTTAGTTTACAAAGATTTTTCAATGCCGAGAACCTCGATCAGAGAGTAAAAAAGGAGTAAGGTTAACAATGGTGTAAAATTAAAAGGGAATATACCGGGCTAGGATTCGAGTTACAGGAACAAAGGCCAAACCAATCACCCAAGAATGGAATCATCGAGCAAAAACACTTGACAACCTCTTAGAAGCAGCTTTTCTTACCACTAGACTTTTCTCCATCAATTAGGAATCTGATCCCGTCACTAAACACATTCCTTAAATTGTAGCCGTTTGTTGAGTGTTTTTTTTTGTGTCGAATCCGCATATATATCACCATTTCCCTTGATTTTCTTGACTGTATATCTCTTAAATGTCAACATATACACGTGTGATTAAGTTTATGAATATTTTTCAATGCCGAGAACCTCGACCAGAGAGAAAAAAAGAAGTAAGGTTTACAATGGTGTAAAATTAAAATGGGATATACCGGGCTAGGATTCGAGTTACAGGAACAAGGGCCAAACCAACCACCCAAGAATGGAATCGTCGAGCGAAAACACTTGACAACCTCCTAGAAGCAGCTTTTCTTACCACCAGACCTTTCTCCATGAATAAGGAATCTGATGCCGTCACTAAACACATTCCTTAAATTGTAGTCATTTGTTGAGTGATTTTTTTTGGTGTCTAATCCGCATATATATAAACCATTGTTCTTGATTTTCTTGACTGTATATCTCTTAAATGTCAACATATACACGTATGATTTAGTTTATGAAGATTTTTCAATGCCGAGAACCTCGATCAGAGAGTAAAAAAGGCGTAAGGTTAACAATAGTGTAAAATTAAAATGGGATATACCGGGCTAGGATTCGAGTTACAGGAACAAGGGCCAAACCAACCACCCAAGAATGGAATCGTCGAGCGAAAACACTTGACAACCTCCAAGAAGCAGCTTTTCTTACCACCAGACCTTTCTCCATGAATTAGGAATCTGATGCCGTCACTAAACACATTCCTTAAATTGTAGCCATTTGTTGAGTGATTTTTTTTGGCGTCTAATCCGCATATATATCACCATTGCCCTTGATTTTCTTGACTGTATATCTCTTAAATGTCAACATATACACGTGTGATTAAGTTTATGAAGATTTTTCAATGCCGAGAACCTCGATCAGAGAGAAAAAAAGAAGTAAGGTTTACAATGGTGTAAAATTAAAATGGGATATACCGGGCTAGGATTCGAGTTACAGGAACAAGGGCCAAACCAACCACCCAAGAATGGAATCGTCGAGCGAAAACAGTTGAAAACCTCCTAGATGCAGCTTTTCTTGCCACCAGACCTTTCTCCATCAATTAGGAATCTGATGCCGTCACTAAACACATTCCTTGAATTGTAGCCATTTGTTGAGTGTTTTTTTGGTGTCTAATCCGCATATATATCACCATTTCCCTTGATTTTCTTGACTGTATATCTCTTAAATGTCAACATATACACGTGTGATTTAGTTTACAAAGATTTTTCAATGCCGAGAACCTCGATCAGAGAGTAAAAAAGGTGTAAGGTTAACAATGGTGTAAAATTAAAATGGGATATACCGGGCTAGGATTCGAGTTACAGGAACAAGGGCCAAACTAATCACCCAAGAATGGAATCATCGAGCAAAAACACTTGACAACCTCCTAGAAGCAGCTTTTCTTGCCACCAGACCTTTCTCCATCAATTAGTAATCTTATGCCGTCACTAAACACATTCTTTAAATTGTTGCCATTTGTTAAGGTTTTTTTTTTGGTGTCTAATCCGCATATATATCACCATTGCCCTTGATTTTCTTGACTGTATATCTCTTAAATGTCAACATATACACGTGTGATTTAGTTTACAAAGATATTTCAATGCCGAGAACCTCGATCATAGAGTAAAAAAGGAGTAAGGTTAACAATGGTGTAAAATTAAAAGGGAATATACCGGGCTAGGATTCGAGTTACAGGAACAAAGGCCAAACCAATCACCCAAGAATGGAATCGTCGAGCAAAAACACTTGACAACCTCTTAGAAGCAGCTTTTCTTACCACTAGACTTTTCTCCATCAATTAGGAATCTGATCCCGTCACTAAACACATTCCTTAAATTGTAGCCGTTTGTTGAGTGTTTTTTTTTGTGTCGAATCCGCATATATATCACCATTTCCCTTGATTTTCTTGACTGTATATCTCTTAAATGTCAACATATACACGTGTGATTTAGTTTACGAATATTTTTCAATGCCGAGAACCTCGATCAGAGAGTAAAAAAGGCGTAAGTTTCACAATGGTGTAAAATTGAAATGGGATATTCCGGGCTAGGATTCGAGTTACAGGAACAAGGGGCAAACCAAACACCCAAGAATGGAATCGTCGAGCGAAAACACTTGACAACCTCCTAGAAGCAGCTTTTCGTGCCACCAGACCTTTCTCCATCAATTAGTAATCTTATGCCGTCACTAAACACATTCCTTAAATTGTAGCCATTTGTTGAGGGTACTTTTTTGGTGTCTAATCCGCATATATATCACCATTGCCCTTGATTTTCTTGACTGTATATCTCTTAAATGTCAACATATACACGTGTGATTTAGTTTATGAAGATTTTTCAATGCCGAGAACCTCGATCAGAGAGTAAAAACTGCGTAAGGTTCACAATGGTGAAAAATTAAAATGGGATATACCGGGCTAGGATTCAAGTTACAGGAACAAGGGCCAAACCAAACACCCAAGAATGGAATCGTCGAGCGAAAACACTTGACAACCTCCTAGAAGCAGCTTTTCTTGCCACCAGACCTTTCTCCATCAATTAGGAATCTGATGCCGTCACTAAGCACATTCTTTAAATTGTTGCCATTTGTTAAGGTTTTTTTTTTTGGTGTCTAATCCGCATATATATCACCATTGCCCTTGATTTTCTTGACTGTATATCTCTTAAATGTCAAGATATACACGTGTGATTTAGTTTACAAAGATTTTTCAATGCCGAGAACCTCGATCAGAGAGTAAAAAAGGAGTAAGGTTAACAATGGTGTAAAATTAAAAGGGAATATACCGGGCTAGGATTCGAGTTACAGGAACAAAGGCCAAACCAATCACCCAAGAATGGAATCGTCGAGCAAAAACACTTGACAACCTCTTAGAAGCAGTTTTTCTTACCACTAGACTTTTCTCCATCAATTAGGAATCTGATCCCGTCACTAAACACATTCCTTAAATTGTAGCCATTTGTTGAGTGTTTTTTTTTTTGTGTCTAATCCGTATATATATCACCATTTCCCTTGATTTTCTTGACTGTATATCTCTTAAATGTCAACATATACACGTGTGATTTAGTTTACGAATATTTTTCAATGCCGAGAACCTCGATCAGAGAGTAAAAAAGGCGTAAGTTTCACAATGGTGTAAAATTGAAATGGGATATACCGGGCTAAGATTCGAGTTACAGGAACAAGGGCCAAACAAAACACCCAAGAATGGAATCGTCGAGCGAAAACACTTGACAACCTCCTAGAAGCAGCTTTTCTTGGCACCAGACCTTTCTCCATCAATTAGTAATCTGATGCCGTCACTAAACACATTCCTTAAATTGTAGCCATTTGTTGAGTGTACTTTTTTGGTGTCTAATCCGCATATATATCACCATTGCCCTTGATTTTCTTGACTGTATATCTCTTAAATGTCAACATATACACGTGTGATTTAGTTTATGAAGATTTTTCAATGCCGAGAACCTCGATCAGAGAGTAAAAAATGCGTAAGGTTCACAATGGTGAAAAATTAAAATGGGATATACCGGGCTAGGATTCGAGTTACAGGAACAAGGGCCAAACCAACTACCCAAGAATGGAATCGTCGAGCGAAAACACTTGACTTCCTCCTAGAAACAACTTTTCTTGCAACCAGACCTTTCTCCGTCAATTAGGAATCTGATGCCGTCACTAAACACATTCCTTAAATTGTAGCCATTTGTTGAGTGTTTTTTTTTGTGTCAATCCGCATATATATCACCATTTCCCTTGATTTTCTTGACTGTATATCTCTTAAATGTCAACATATACACGTATGATTTAGTTTACGAAGATTTTTCAATGCCGAGAACCTCGATAAGAGAGTAAAAAAGGCGTATGGTTCACAATGGTGTAAAATTAAAATGGGATATACCGGGCTAGGATTCGAGTTACAGGAACAAGGGCCAAACCAACTACCCAAGAATGGAATCGTCGAGCAAAAACACTTAACATCCTCCTAGAAGCAACTTTTCTTGCCACCAGACCGTTCTCCATCAATTAGGAATCTGATGCCGTCACTAAGCACATTCTTTAAATTGTTGCCATTTGTTAATTTTTTTTGGTGTCTAATCCGTATATATATCACCATTGTCCTTGATTTTCTTGACTGTATATCTCTTAAATGTCAACATATACACGTGTGATTTAGTTTACAAAGATTTTCCAATGCCGAGAACCTCGACCAGAGAGTAAAAAAGGAGTAAGGTTAACAATGGTGTAAAATTAAAATGGGATATACCGGGCTAGGATTCGAGTTACAGGAACAAAGGCCAAACCAATCACCCAAGAATGGAATCGTCGAGCAAAAACACTTGACAACCTCTTAGAAGCAGCTTTTCTTACCACTAGACTTTTCTCCATCAATTAGGAATCTGATCCCGTCACTAAACACATTCCTTAAATTGTAGCCGTTTGTTGAGTGTTTTTTTTTTGGTGTCTAATCCGCATATATATCACCATTTCCCTTGATTTTCTTGACTGTATATCTCTTAAATGTCAACATATACACGTGTGATTTAGTTTACGAATATTTTTCAATGCCGAGAACCTCGATCAGAGAGTAAAAAAGGCGTAAGTTTCACAATGGTGTAAAATTGAAATGGGATATACCAGGCTAGGATTCGAGTTACAGGAACAAGGGCCAAACCAAACACCCAAGAATGGAATCGTCGAGCGAAAACACTTGACAACCTCCTAGAAGCAGCTTTTCTTGCCCCCAGACCTTTCTCCATCAATTAGTAATCTTATGCCGTCACTAAACACATTCCTTAAATTGTAGCCATTTGTTGAGTGTACTTTTTTGGTGTCTAATCCGCATATATATCACCATTGCCCTTGATTTTCTTGACTGTATATCTCTTAAATGTCAACATATACACGTGTGATTTAGTTTATGAAGATTTTTCAATGCCGAGAACCTCGATCAGAGAGTAAAAACTGCGTAAGGTTCACAATGGTGAAAAATTAAAATGGGATATACCGGGCTAGGATTCAAGTTACAGGAACAAGGGCCAAACCAACTATCCAAGAATGGAATCGTCGAGCAAAAACACTTAACATCCTCCTAGAAGCAGCTTTTCTTGCCACCAGACCTTTCTCCATCAATTAGGAATCTGATGCCGTCACTAAGCACATTCTTTAAATTGTTGCCATTTGTTAAGGTTTTTTTTTGGTGTCTAATCCGCATATATATCACCATTGCCCTTGATTTTCTTGACTGTATATCTCTTAAATGTCAACATATACACGTGTGATTTAGTTTACAAATATTTTTCAATGCCGAGAACCTCGATCAGAGAGTAAAAAAGGAGTAAGGTTAACAATGGTGTAAAATTAAAAGGGAATATACCGGGCTAGGATTCGAGTTACAGGAACAAAGTCCAAACCAATCACCCAAGAATGGAATCGTCGAGCAAAAACACTTGACAACCTCTTAGAAGCAGTTTTTCTTACCACTAGACTTTTCTCCATCAATTAGGAATCTGATCCTGTCACTAAACACATTCCTTAAATTGTAGCCATTTGTTGAGTGTTTTTTTGGTGTCTAATCCGCATATATATCACCATTTCCCTTGATTTTCTTGACTGTATATCTCTTAAATGTCAACATATACACGTGTGATTTAGTTTACGAATATTTTTCAATGCCGAGAACCTCGATCAGAGAGTAAAAAAGGCGTAAGTTTCACAATGGTGTAAAATTGAAATGGGATATACCGGGCTAAGATTCGAGTTACAGGAACAAGGGCCAAACCAAACACCCAAGAATGGAATCGTCGAGCGAAAACACTTGACAACCTCCTAGAAGCAGCTTTTCTTGCCACCAGACCTTTCTCCATCAATTAGTAATATGATGCCGTCACTAAACACATTCCTTAAATTGTAGCCATTTGTTGAGTGTACTTTTTTGGTGTCTAATCCGCATATATATCACCATTGCCCTTGATTTTCTTGACTGCATATCTCTTAAATGTCAACATATACACGTGTGATTTAGTTTATGAAGATTTTTCAATGCCGAGAACCTCGATCAGAGGGTAAAAAATTCATAAGGTTCACAATGGTGAAAATTTAAAATGGGATATACCGGGCTAGGATTCGAGTTAGAGGAACAAGGGCCAAACCAACTACCCAAGAATGGAATCGTCGAGCGAAAATACTTGACATCCTCCTAGAAACAACTTTTCATGCCACCAGACCTTTCTCCATCAATTAGGAATCTGATGCCGTCACTAAACACATTCCTTAAATTGTAGCCATTTGTTGAGTGTTTTTTTTTGTGTCTAATCCGCATATATATCACCATTTCCCTTGATTTTCTTGACTGTATATCTCTTAAATGTCAACATATACACGTATGATTTAGTTTACGAAGATTTTTCAATGCCGAGAACCTCGATCAGAGAGTAAAAAAGGCGTATGGTTCACAATGGTGTAAAATTAAAATGGGATATACCGGGCTAGGATTCGAGTTACAGGAACAAGGGCCAAACCAACTACCCAAGAATGGAATCATCGAGCAAAAACACTTAACATCCTCCTATAAGCAGCTTTTCTTGCCACCAGACCTTTCTCCATCAATTAGGAATCTGATGCCGTCACTAAGCACATTCTTTAAATTGTTGCCATTTGTTAATTTTTTTTGGTGTCTAATCCGTATATATATCACCATTGTCCTTGATTTTCTTGACTGTATAACTCTTAAATGTCAACATATACACGTGTGATTTAGTTTACAAAGATTTTCCAATGCCGAGAACCTCGACCAGAGAGTAAAAAAGGAGTAAGGTTAACAATGGTGTAAAATTAAAATGGGATATACCGGGCTAGGATTCGAGTTACAGGAACAAAGGCCAAACCAATCACCCAAGAATGGAATCGTCGAGCAAAAACACTTGACAACCTCTTAGAAGCAGCTTTTCTTACCACTAGACTTTTCTCCATCAATTAGGAATCTGATCCCGTCACTAAACACATTCCTTAAATTGTAGCCGTTTGTTGAGTGTTTTTTTTTTGGTGTCTAATCCGCATATATATCACCATTTCCCTTGATTTTCTTGACTGTATATCTCTTAAATGTCAACATATACACGTGTGATTTAGTTTACGAATATTTTTCAATGCCGAGAACCTCGATCAGAGAGTAAAAAAGGCGTAAGTTTCACAATGGTGTAAAATTGAAATGGGATATACCAGGCTAGGATTCGAGTTACAGGAACAAGGGCCAAACCAAACACCAAAGAATGGAATCGTCGAGCGAAAACACTTGACAACCTCCTAGAAGCAGCTTTTCTTGCCACCAGACCTTTCTCCATCAATTAGTAATCTTATCCCGTCACTAAACACATTCCTTAAATTGTAGCCATTTGTTGAGTGTACTTTTTTGGTGTCTAATCCGCATATATATCACCATTGCCCTTGATTTTCTTGACTGTATATCTCTTAAATGTCAACATATACACGTGTGATTTAGTTTATGAAGATTTTTCATTGCCGAGAACCTCGACCAGAGAGTAAAAACTGCGTAAGGTTCACAATGGTGAAAAATTAAAATGGGATATACCGGGCTAGGATTCAAGTTACAGGAACAAGGGCCAAACCAACTAACCAAGAATGGAATCGTCGAGCAAAAACACTTAACATCCTCCTAGAAGCAGCTTTTTTTGCCACCAGACCTTTCTCCATCAATTAGGAATCTGATGCCGTCACTAAGCACATTCTTTAAATTGTTGCCATTTGTTAAGGTTTTTTTTTTTGGTGTCTAATCCGCATATATATCACCATTGCCCTTGATTTTCTTGACTGTATATCTCTTAAATGTCAACATATACACGTGTGATTTAGTTTACAAATAATTTTCAATGCCGAGAACCTCGATCAGAGAGTAAAAAAGGAGTAAGGTTAACAATGGTGTAAAATTAAAAGGGAATATACCGGGCTAGGATTCGAGTTACAGGAACAAAGTCCAAACCAATCACCCAAGAATGGAATCGTCGAGCAAAAACACTTGACAACCTCTTAGAAGCAGTTTTTCTTACCACTAGACTTTTCTCCATCAATTAGGAATCTGATCCCGTCACTAAACACATTCCTTAAATTGTAGCCATTTGTTGAGTGTTTTTTTTGGTGTCTAATCCGCATATATATCACCATTTCCCTTGATTTTCTTGACTGTATATCTCTTAAATGTCAACATATACACGTGTGATTTAGTTTACGAATATTTTTCAATGCCGAGAACCTCGATCAGAGAGTAAAAAAGACGTAAGTTTCACAATGGTGTAAAATTGAAATGGGATATACCGGGCTAAGATTCGAGTTACAGGAACAAGGGCCAAACCAAACACCCAAGAATGGAATCGTCGAGCGAAAACACTTGACAACCTCCTAGAAGCAGTTTTTCTTGCCACTAGACCTTTCTCCATCAATTAGTAATCTTATCCCGTCACTAAACACATTACTTAAATTGTAGCCATTTGTTGAGTGTACTTTTTTGGTGTCTAATCCGCATATATATCACCATTGCCCTTGATTTTCTTGACTGTATATCTCTTAAATGTCAACATATACACGTGTGATTTAGTTTATGAAGATTTTTCAATGCCGAGAACCTCGATCAGAGAGTAAAAACTGCGTAAGGTTCACAATGGTGAAAAATTAAAATGGGATATACCGGGCTAGGATTCAAGTTACAGGAACAAGGGCCAAACCAACTAACCAAGAATGGAATCGTCGAGCAAAAACACTTAACATCCTCCTAGAAGCAGCTTTTCTTGCCACCAGACCTTTCTCCATCAATTAGGAATCTGATGCCGTCACTAAGCACATTCTTTAAATTGTTGCCATTTGTTAAGGTTTTTTTTTTGGTGTCTAATCCGCATATATATCACCATTGCCCTTGATTTTCTTGACTGTATATCTCTTAAATGTCAACATATACACGTGTGATTTAGTTTACAAAGATTTTTCAATGCCGAGAACCTCGATCAGAGAGTAAAAAAGGGGTAAGGTTAACAATGGTGTAAAATTAAAAGGGAATATACCGGGCTAGGATTCGAGTTACAGGAACAAAGTCCAAACCAATCACCCAAGAATGGAATCGTCGAGCAAAAACACTTGACAACCTCTTAGAAGCAGTTTTTCTTACCACTAGACTTTTCTCCATCAATTAGGAATCTGATCCCGTCACTAAACACATTCCTTAAATTGTAGCCATTTGTTGAGTGTTTTTTTGGTGTCTAATGCGCATATATATCACCATTTCCCTTGATTTTCTTGACTGTATATCTCTTAAATGTCAACATATACACGTGTGATTTAGTTTACGAATATTTTTCAATGCCGAGAACCTCGATCAGAGAGTAAAAAAGACGTAAGTTTCACAATGGTGTAAAATTGAAATGGGATATACCGGGCTAAGATTCGAGTTACAGGAACAAGGGCCAAACCAAACACCCAAGAATGGAATCGTCGAGCGAAAACACTTGACAACCTCCTAGAAGCAGCTTTTCTTGCCACCAGACTTTTTTCCATCAATTAGTAATATGATGCCGTCACTAAACACATTCCTTAAATTGTAGCCATTTGTTGAGTGTACTTTTTTGGTGTCTAATCCGCATATATATCACCATTGCCCTTGATTTTCTTGACTGCATATCTCTTAAATGTCAACATATACACGTGTGATTTAGTTTATGAAGATTTTTCAATGCCGAGAACCTCGATCAGAGGGTAAAAAATTCGTAAGGTTCACAATGGTGAAAATTTAAAATGGGATATACCGGGCTAGGATTCGAGTTAGAGGAACAAGGGCCAAACCAACTACCCAAGAATGGAATCGTCGAGCGAAAATACTTGACATCCTCCTAGAAACAACTTTTCATGCCACCAGACCTTTCTTCATCAATTAGGAATCTGATGCCGTCACTAAACACATTCCTTAAATTGTAGCCATTTGTTGAGTGTTTTTTTTTGTGTCTAATCAGCATATATATCACCATTTCCCTTGATTTTCTTGACTGTATATCTCTTAAATGTCAACATATACACGTATGATTTAGTTTACGAAGATTTTTCAACGCCGAGAACCTCGATCAGAGAGTAAAAAAGGCGTATGGTTCACAATGGTGTAAAATTAAAATGGGATATACCGGGCTAGGATTCGAGTTACAGGAACAAGGGCCAAACCAACTACCCAAGAATGGAATCATCGAGCAAAAACACTTAACATCCTCCTAGAAGCAGCTTTTCTTGCCACCAGACCTTTCTCCATCAATTAGGAATCTGATGCCGTCACTAAGCACATTCTTTAAATTGTTGCCATTTGTTAATTTTTTTTGGTGTCTAATCCGTATATATATCACCATTGTCCTTGATTTTCTTGACTGTATATCTCTTAAATGTCAACATATACACGTGTGATTTAGTTTACAAAGATTTTCCAATGCCGAGAACCTCGACCAGAGAGTAAAAAAGGAGTAAGGTTAACAATGGTGTAAAATTAAAATGGGATATACCGGGCTAGGATTCGAGTTACAGGAACAAAGGCCAAACCAATCACCCAAGAATGGAATCGTCGAGCAAAAACACTTGACAACCTCTTAGAAGCAGCTTTTCTTACCACTAGACTTTTCTCCATCAATTAGGAATCTGATCCCGTCACTAAACACATTCCTTAAATTGTAGCCGTTTGTTGAGTGTTTTTTTTTTTGTGTCTAATCCGCATATATATCACCATTTCCCTTGATTTTCTTGACTGTATATCTCTTAAATGTCAACATATACACGTGTGATTTAGTTTACGAATATTTTTCAATGCCGAGAACCTCGATCAGAGAGTAAAAAAGGCGTAAGTTTCACAATGGTGTAAAATTGAAATGGGATATACCAGGCTAGGATTCGAGTTACAGGAACAAGGGCCAAACCAAACACCCAAGAATGGAATCGTCGAGCGAAAACACATGACAACCTCCTAGAAGCAGCTTTTCTTGCCACCAGACCTTTCTCCATCAATTAGTAATCTTATGCCGTCACTAAACACATTCCTTAAATTGTAGCCATTTGTTGAGTGTACTTTTTTGGTGTCTAATCCGCATATATATAACCATTGCCCTTGATTTTCTTAACTGTATATCTCTTAAATGTCAACATATACACGTGTGATTTAGTTTATGAAGATTTTTCAATGCCGAGAACCTCGATCAGAGAGTAAAAACTGCGTAAGGTTCACAATGGTGAAAAATTAAAATGGGATATACCGGGCTAGGATTCGAGTTACAGGAACAAGGGCCAAACCAACTAACCAAGAATGGAATCGTCGAGCAAAAACACTTAACATCCTCCTAGAAGCAGCTTTTCTTGCCACCAGACCTTTCTCCATCAATTAGGAATCTGATGCCGTCACTAAGCACATTCTTTAAATTGTTGCCATTTGTTAAGGTTTTTTTTTGGTGTCTAATCCGCATATATATCACCATTGCCCTTGATTTTCTTGACTGTATATCTCTTAAATGTCAACATATACACGTGTGATTTAGTTTACAAAGATTTTTCAATGCCGAGAACCTCGATCAGAGAGTAAGAAAGGAGTAAGGTTAACAATGGTGTAAAATTAAAAGGGAATATACCGGGCTAGGATTCGAGTTACAGGAACAAAGTCCAAACCAATCACCCAAGAATGGAATCGTCGAGCAAAAACACTTGACAACCTCTTAGAAGCTGTTTTTCTTACCACTAGACTTTTCTCCATCAATTAGGAATCTGATCCCGTCACTAAACACATTCCTTAAATTGTAGCCATTTGTTGAGTGTTTTTTTTGGTGTCTAATCCGCATATATATCACCATTTCCCATTATTTTCTTGACTGTATATCTCTTAAATGTCAACATATACACGTGTGATTTAGTTTACGAATATTTTTCAATGCCGAGAACCTCGATCAGAGAGTAAAAAAGGCGTAAGTTTCACAATGGTGTAAAATTGAAATGGGATATACCGGGCTAAGATTCGAGTTACAGGAACAAGGGCCAAACCAAACACCCAAGAATGGAATCGTCGAGCGAAAACACTTGACAACCTCCTAGAAGCAGCTTTTCTTGCCACCAGACCTTTCTCCATCAATTAGTAATATGATGCCGTCACTAAACACATTCCTTAAATTGTAGCCATTTGTTGAGTGTACTTTTTTGGTGTCTAATCCGCATATATATCACCATTGCCCTTGATTTTCTTGACTGTATATCTCTTAAATGTCAAGATATACACGTGTGATTTAGTTTATGAAGATTTTTCAATGCCGAGAACCTCGATCAGAGAGTAAAAAATGCGTAAGGTTCAAAATCGTGAAAAATTAAAATGGGATATACCGGCTAGGATTCGAGTTACAGGAACAAGGGCCAAACCAACTACCCAAGAATGGAATCGTCGAGCGAAAACACTTTACATCCTCCTAGAAACAACTTTTCTTGCCACCAGACCTTTCTCCATCAATTAGGAATCTGATGCCGTCACTAAACACATTCTTTAAATTGTAGCTATTTGTTAAGGGTTTTTTTTGGTGTCTAATCCGCATATATATCACCATTGCCCTTGATTTTCTTGACTGTATATCTCTTAAATGTCAACATATACACGTGTGATTTAGTTTACGAAGATTTTTCAATGCCGAGAACCTTGATCAGAGAGTAAAAAAGGCATAAGGTTAACAATGGTGTAAAATTAAAATGGGATATACCGGGCTAGGATTCGAGTTACAGGAACAAGGGCCAATCCAACCACCCAAGAATGGAATCGTTGAGCGAAAACACTTGAGAACCTCCTAGAAGCTGCTTTTCTTACCACCAGACCTTTTTCCATGAATAAGGAATCTGATGCCGTCACTAAACACATTCCTTAAATTGTAGCCATTTGTTGAGTTATTTTTTTTGGTGTCTAATCCGCATATATATCACCATTGTCCTTGATTTTCTTGACTGTATATCTCTTAAATGTCAACATATACACGTATGATTTAGTTTAAGAAGATTTTTCAATGCCGAGAACCTTGATCAGAGAGTAAAATAGGCGTAAGGTTAACAATAGTGTAAAATTAAAATGGGATATACCGGGCTAGGATTCGAGTTATAGGAGCAAGGGCCAAACCAACCACCCAAGAAGGTAATCATCGAGCGAAAACACTTGACAACCTCCTAGAAACAGCTTTTCTTACCACCAGACCTTTCTCCATGAATTAGGAATCTGATGTCGTCACTAAACACATTCCTTAAATTGTAGCCATTTGTTGAGTGATTTTTTTTTGCGTCTAATCCGCATATATATCACCATTGCCCTTGATTTTCTTGACTGTATATCTCTTAAATGTCAACATATACACGTGTGATTTAGTTTACGAAGATTTTTCAATGCCGAGAACGTCGATCAGAGAGTAAAAAAGGAGTAAGGTTTACAATGGTGTAAAATTAAAATGGGATATACCGGGCTAGGATTCGAGTTACAAGAACAAGGGCCAAACCAACCACCCAAGAATGGAATCGTCAAGCGAAAACACTTGACAACCTCCTAGAAGCAGCTTTTCTTGCCAACAGACCTTTCTCCATCAATTAGGAATCTGATGCCGTCACTAAACACATTCCTTAAATTGTAGCCATTTGTTGAGTGTTTTTTTTTGTGTCTAATCCGCATATATATCACCATTTCCCTTGATTTTCTTGACTGTATATCTCTTAAATGTCAACATATACACGTATGATTTAGTTTACGAAGATTTTTCAATGCCGAGAACCTCGATCAGAGAGTAAAGAAGGCGTATGGTTCACAATGGTGTAAAATTAAAATTGGATATACCGGGCTAGGATTCGAGTTACAGGAACAAGGGCCAAACCAACTACCCAAGAATGGAATCGTCGAGCAAAAACACTGAATATCCTCCTAGAAGCAGCTTTTCTTACACCAGACATTTCTCCATCAATTAGGAATCTGATGCTGTCACTAAGCACATTCTTTAAATTGGTGCCATTTGTTAAGGTTTTTTTTTCGGTGTCTAATCCGCATATATATCACCATTGCCCTTGATTTTCTTGACTGTATATCTCTTAAACGTCAACATATACACGTGTGATTTAGTTTACAAAGATTTTTCAATGCCGAGAACCTTGATCCGAGAGTAAAAAAGGAGTAAGGTTAACAATGGTGTAAAATTAAAATGGGATATACCGTGCTAGGATTCGAGTTACAGGAACAAAGGCCAAACCAATCACCCAAGAATGGAATCGTCGAGCAAAAACACTTGACAACCTCTTAGAAGCAGCTTTTCTTACCACTAGACTTTTCTCCATCAATTAGGAATTTGATCCCGTCACAAAACGCATTCCTTAAATTGTAGCCGTATGTTGAGTGTTTTTTTTGTGTCTAATCCGCATATATATCACCATTTCCCTTGATTTTCTTGACTGTATATCTCTTAAATGTCAACATATACATGTGTGATTTAGTTTACGAATATTTTTCAATGCCGAGAACCTCGATCAGAGAGTAAAAAAGGCGTAAGTTTCACAATGGTGTAAAATTCAAATGAGATATACCGGGCTAGGATCCGAGTTACAGGCACAAGGGCCAAACCAAACACTCAAGAATGGAATGGTCGAGCGAAAACACTTGACAACCTCCTAGAAGCAGCTTTTCTTGCCAGCAGACCTTTCTCCATCAATTAGTAATCTGATGCCGTCACTAAACACATTCCTTAAATTGTAGCCATTTGTTGAGTGTTTTTTTTTTGTGTCTAATCCGCATATATATCACCATTGCCCTTGACTTTCTAGACTGTATATCTCTTAAATGTCAACATATATACGTATGATTTAGTTTACGAAGATTTTTCAATGCCGAGAACCTCTATCAGAGAGTAAAAAAGGCGTAAGGTTCACAATGGTGTAAAATTAAAATGGGATATACCGGGCTAGGATTCGAGTTACAGGAACAAGGGACAAACCAACCACCCAAGAATGGTATCGTTGAGCAAAAACACTTGACATCCTCCTAGAAACAACTTTTCTTGCCACCAGACCTTTCTCCATCAATTAGAAATCTGATGCCGTCACTAAACACATTCTTTAAATTGTAGCCACTTGTTAAGGTTTTTTTTTGGGTGTCTAATCCGCATATATATCACCATTGCCCTTGATTTTCTTGACTGTATATCTCTTAAATGTCAACATATACACGTGTGATTTAGTTTACGAAGATTTTTCAATGCCGAGAACCTCGATCAGAGAGTAAAAAAGGCATAAGGATAACAATGGTGTAAAATTAAAATGGGATATACCGGGCTAGGATTCGAGTTACAGGAATAAGGGCCAAACCAACCACCCAAGAATGGAATCGTCGAGCGAAAACACTTGACAACCTCCTAGAAGCAGCTTTTCTTACCACCAGACCTTTCTCCATGAATTAGGAATCTGATGCCGTCACTAAACACATTACTTAAATTGTAGCCATTTGTTGAGTGATTTTTTTTTGGTGTCTAATCCGCATATATATCACCATTGCCCTTGATTTTTCTTGACTCTATATCTCTTAAATGTCAACATATACACGTGTGATTTAGTTTACGAAGATTTTTCAATGCCGAGAACCTCGATCAGAGAGTAAAAAAGGCGTAAGGTTTACAATGGTGTAAAATTAAAATGGGATATAACGGGCTAGGATTCGAGTTACAGGAACAAGGGCCAAACCAACCACCCAAGAATGGAATCGTCGAGCGAAAACACTTGACAAACTTCTAGAAGCAACTTTTCTTGCCAACAGACCTTTCTCCATCAATTAGGAATCTGATGCCATCACTAAACACATTCCTTAAATTGTTGCCATTTGTTGAGTGTTTTTTTTTTGGTGTCTAATCCGCATATATATCACCATTGCCCTTGATTTTCTTGACTGTATATCTCTTAAATGTCAATATACACACGTGTGATTTAGTTTACGAAGATTTGTCAATGCCAAGAACCTCGATCAGAGAGTAAAAAAGGCGTCATGTTCACAATGGTGTAAAATTAAAATGGGGTATACCGGGCTAGGATTCGAGTTACAGGAACAAGGGCCAAACCAAACACCCAAGAATGGAATCGTCGAGCGAAAACACTTGACAACCTCCTAGAAGCAGCTTTACTTGCTAGCAGACCTTTCTCCATCAATTAGTAATCTGATGTCGTCACTAAACACATTCCTTAAATTGTAGCCATTTGTTGAGTGTACTTTTTTGTTGTCTAATCCGCATATATATCACCATTGCCCTTGATTTTCTTGACTGTATATCTCTTAAATGTCAACATATACACGTGTGATTTAGTTTATGAAGATTTTTCAATGCCGAGAACCTCTATCAGAGAGTAAAAAAGGCGTAAGGTTCACAATGGTGTAAAATTAAAATGGGATATACCGGGCTAGGATCCGAGTTACAGGAACAAGGGCCAAACCAACTACCCAAGAATGGAATCGTCGAGCGAAAACACTTGACATCCTCCTAGAAACAACTTTTCTTGCCACCAGACCTTTCTCCATCAATTAGGAATCTGATGCCGTCACTAAACACAATCTTTAAATTGTAGCCACTTGTTAAGGTTTTTTTTGGGTGTCTAATCCGCATATATATCACCATTGCCCTTGATTTTCTTAACCGTATATCTCTTAAATGTCAACATATACACGTGTGATTTAGTTTACGAATATTTTTCAATGTCGAGAACCTTGATCAGAGAGTAAAAAAGGCGTAAGGTTAACAATGGTGTAAAATTAAAATGGGGTATACCGGGCTAGGATTCGAGTTACAGGAACAAGGGCCAAACCACCCACCCAAGAATGGAATCGTCGAGCGAAAACACTTGACAACCTCCTAAAAGCAGCTTTTCTTACCACCAGACCTTTCTCCTTGAATAAGGAATCTGATGCCGTCACTAAACACATTCCTAAAATTGTAGCCATTCGTTGAGTGATTTTTTTTGGTGTCTAATCCGCATATATAACACCATTGCCCTTGATTTTATTGACTATATCTCTTAAATGTCAACATATACACGTGTGATTTAGTTTACGAAGATTTTTCAATGCCAAGAACCTCGATCAGAGAG
Organism: Helianthus tuberosus; assembly: GCA_030545235.1. Lineage (NCBI taxonomy): Eukaryota > Viridiplantae > Streptophyta > Magnoliopsida > Asterales > Asteraceae > Helianthus > Helianthus tuberosus. Next base: position 94,209 of record CM060396.1, on the reverse strand, counting down.
TAAAAAAGGCGTAAGGTTTACAATGGTGTAAAATTAAAATGGGATATACCGGGGCTAGGATTCGAGTTACAGGAACAAGGGCCAAACCAACCACCCAAGAATGGAATCGTCGAGCGAAAACACTTGACAACCTCCTAGAAGCAGCTTTTCTTGCCAACAGGCATATCTCCATCAATTAGGAATCTGATGCCGTCACTAAACACATTCCTTAAATTGTAGCCATTTGTTGAGTGTTTTTTTTTGTGTCTAATCCGCATATATATCACCATTGCCCTTGACTTTCTAGACTGTATATCTCTTAAATGTCAACATATATACGTATGATTTAGTTTACGAAGATTTTTCAATGCCGAGAACCTCTATCAGAGAGTAAAAAAGGCGTAAGGTTCACAATGGTGTAAAATTAAAATGGGATATACCGGGCTAGGATTCGAGTTACAGGAACAAGGGACAAACCAACCACCCAAGAATGGTATCGTCGAGCAAAAACACTTGACATCCTCCTAGAAACAACTTTTCTTGCCACCAGACCTTTCTCCATCAATTAGAAATCTGATGCCGTCACTAAACACATTCTTTAAATTGTAGCCACTTGTTAAGGTTTTTTTTTGGATGTCTAATCCGCATATATATCACCATTGCCCTTGATTTTCTTGACTGTATATCTCTTAAATGTCAACATATACACGTGTGATTTAGTTTACGAAGATTTTTCAATGCCGAGAACCTCGATCAGAGAGTAAAAAAGGCATAAGGATAACAATGGTGTAAAATTAAAATGGGATATACCGGGCTAGGATTCGAGTTACAGGAATAAGGGCCAAACCAACCACCCAAGAATGGAATCGTCGAGCGAAAACACTTGACAACCTCCTAGAAGCAGCGTTTCTTACCACCAGACCTTTCTCCATGAATTAGGAATCTGATGCCGTCACCAAACACATTACTTAAATTGTAGCAATTTGTTGAGTGATTTTTTTTTGGTGTCTAATCCGCATATATATCACCATTGCCCTTGATTTTCTTGACTGTATATCTCTTAAATGTCAACATATACACGTGTGATTTAGTTTACGAAGATTTTTCAATGCCGAGAACCTCGATCAGAGAGTAAAAAAGGCGTAAGGTTTACAATGGTGTAAAATTAAAATGGGATATACCGGGCTAGGATTCGAGTTACAGGAACAAGGGCCAAACCAACCACCCAAGAATGGAATCGTCGAGCGAAAACACTTGACAGACTCCTAGAAGCAACTTTTCTTGCCAACAGACCTTTCTCCATCAATTAGGAATCTGATGCCATCACTAAACACATTCCTTAAATTGTTGCCATTTGTTGAGTGTTTTTTTTGGAGTCTAATCCGCATATATATCACCATTGCCCTTGATTTTCTTGACTGTATATCTCTTAAATGTCAATATACACACGTGTGATTTAGTTTACGAAGATTTGTCAATGCCGAGAACCTCGATCAGAGAGTAAAAAAGGCGTCAGGTTCACAATGGTGTAAAATTAAAATGGGGTATACCGGGCTAGGATTCGAGTTACAGGAAAAAGGGCCAAACCAACCACCCTAGAATGGAATCGTCGAGCGAAAACACTTGACAATCTCCTCGAAGCAGCTTTTCTTGCCCCCAGACCTTTCTCCATCAATTAGGAATCTGATGCCGTCACTAAACACATTCCTTAAATTGTAGCCATTTGTTGAGTGTTTTTTTGGTGTCTAATCTGCTTATATATCACCATTGCCCTTGATTTTCTTGACTGTATATCTCTTAAAGGTCCACTTATACACGTGTGATTTAGTTTACGAAGATTTTTCAATGCCGAGAACCTCGATCAGAGAGTAAAAAAGGCGTAAGTTTCACAATGGTGTAAAATTAAAATGGAATATACCGGGCTAGGATTCGAGGTACAGGAAAAAGGGCCAAACCAACCACCCAAGAATGGAATCGTCATGCGAAAACACTTGACAACCTCCTCGAAGCAGCATTTCTTGCCACCAGACCTTTCTCCATCAATTAGGAATCTGATGCCGTCACTAAACACATTCCTTAAATTGTTGCCATTTGTTGAGTGTTTTTTTTGGTGTCTAATCCGCATATATATCACCATTGCCCTTGATTTTCTTGACTGTATATCTCTTAAATGTCAATATATACACGTGTGATTTAGTTTACGAAGATTTTTCAATGCCGAGAACCTCGATCAGAGAGTAAAAAAGGCGTCAGGTTCACAATGGTGTAAAATTAAAATGGGGTATACCGGGCTAGGATTCGAGTTACAGGAACAAGGGCCAAACCAACCACCCAAGAATGGAATCGTCGAGCGAAAACACTTGACAATCTCCTCGAAGCAGGTTTTCTTGCCCCGAGACCTTTCTCCATCAATTAGGAATCTGATGCCGTCACAAAACACATTCCTTAAATTGTAGCCATTTGTTGAGTGTTTTTTTTGGTGTCTAATCTGCATATATATCACCATTGCCCTGGATTTTCTTGACTGTATATCTCTTAAATGTCAACATATACACGTGTGATTTAGTTTACGAAGATATTTCAATGCCGAGAACCTCGATCAGAGAGTAAAAAAGGCGTAAGGTTCACAATGGTGTAAAATTAAAATGGGATATACCGGTCTAGGATTCGAGTTACAGGAAAAAGGACCAAACCAACCACCCTTGAATGGAATCGTTGAGCGAAAACACTTGACAACCTCCTAGAAGCAGCTTTTCTTGCCGCCAGACCTTTCCCCATCAATTAGGAATCTGATGCCGTCACTAAACACATTCCATAAATTGTAGCCATTTTTAAGTGTTTTTTGGTGTCTAATCCGTATATATATCTCCATTGCCCTTGATTTTCTTGACTGTATAACTCTTAAATGTCAACATATACACGTTTGATTTAGTTTACGAAGATTTTTCGATGCCGAGAACCTTGATCAGAGAGTAAAAAAGGCGTAAGGTTCACAATGGTGTAAATTTAAAATGGAATATACCGGGCAAGGATTCCAGTTACAGGAACAAGGGCCAAATCAACCACCCAAAAATGGAATCGTCGAGCGAAAACACTTGACAACCTCCTCGAAGCAGCTTTTCTTGCCACCAGACCTTTCTCCATCAATTAGGAATCTGATGCCGTCACTAAACACATTCCTTAAATTGTAGCCATTTGTTGAGTGTTTTTTTGGTGTCTAATCTGCTTATATATCACCATTGCCCTTGATTTTCTTGACTGTATATCTCTTAAAGGTCCACTTATACACGTGTGATTTAGTTTACGAAGATTTTTCAATGCCGAGAACCTCGATCAGAGAGTAAAAAAGGCGTAAGTTTCACAATGGTGTAAAATTAAAATGGAATATACCGGGCTAGGATTCGAGGTACAGGAAAAAGGGCCAAACCAACCACCCAAGAATGGAATCGTCATGCGAAAACACTTGACAACCTCCTCGAAGCAGCATTTCTTGCCACCAGACCTTTCTCCATCAATTAGGAATCTGATGCCGTCACTAAACACATTCCTTAAATTGTTGCCATTTGTTGAGTGTTTTTTTTGGTGTCTAATCCGCATATATATCACCATTGCCCTTGATTTTCTTGACTGTATATCTCTTAAATGTCAATATATACACGTGTGATTTAGTTTACGAAGATTTTTCAATGCCGAGAACCTCGATCAGAGAGTAAAAAAGGCGTCAGGTTCACAATGGTGTAAAATTAAAATGGGGTATACCGGGCTAGGATTCGAGTTACAGGAACAAGGGCCAAACCAACCACCCAAGAATGGAATCGTCGAGCGAAAACACTTGACAATCTCCTCGAAGCAGGTTTTCTTGCCCCGAGACCTTTCTCCATCAATTAGGAATCTGATGCCGTCACAAAACACATTCCTTAAATTGTAGCCATTTGTTGAGTGTTTTTTTTGGTGTCTAATCTGCATATATATCACCATTGCCCTGGATTTTCTTGACTGTATATCTCTTAAATGTCAACATATACACGTGTGATTTAGTTTACGAAGATATTTCAATGCCGAGAACCTCGATCAGAGAGTAAAAAAGGCGTAAGGTTCACAATGGTGTAAAATTAAAATGGGATATACCGGTCTAGGATTCGAGTTACAGGAAAAAGGACCAAACCAACCACCCTTGAATGGAATCGTTGAGCGAAAACACTTGACAACCTCCTAGAAGCAGCTTTTCTTGCCGCCAGACCTTTCCCCATCAATTAGGAATCTGATGCCGTCACTAAACACATTCCATAAATTGTAGCCATTTTTAAGTGTTTTTTGGTGTCTAATCCGTATATATATCTCCATTGCCCTTGATTTTCTTGACTGTATAACTCTTAAATGTCAACATATACACGTTTGATTTAGTTTACGAAGATTTTTCGATGCCGAGAACCTTGATCAGAGAGTAAAAAAGGCGTAAGGTTCACAATGGTGTAAATTTAAAATGGAATATACCGGGCAAGGATTCCAGTTACAGGAACAAGGGCCAAATCAACCACCCAAAAATGGAATCGTCGAGCGAAAACACTTGACAACCTCCTCGAAGCAGCTTTTCTTGCCACCAGACCTTTCTCCATCAATTAGGAATCTGATGCCGTCACTAAACACATTCCTTAAATTGTAGCCATTTGTTGAGTGTTTTTTTTGGTGTCTAATCCGCATATATATCACCATTGCCCTTGATTTTCTTGACCGTATATCTCTTAAAGGTTAACATATACACGTGTGATTTAGTTTACGAAGATTTTTCAATGCCGAGAACCTCGATCAGAGAGTAAAATAGGCGTAAGGTTCGCAATGGTGTAAAATTAAAATGGGATATACCAGGCTAGGATTCGGGTTACAGGAACAAGGGCCAAACCAACCACCCAAAAATGGAATCGTCGAGCGAAAACACTTGACAACCTCCAAGAAGCAGCTTTTCTTGCCACCAGACCTTTCTACATTAATTAAGAATCTGATGCCGTCACTAAACACAATCCTTAAATTGTAGCCATTTGTTGAGTGTTTTTTTTGGTGTCTAATCCGCATATATATCACCATTGCCCTTGATTTTCTTGACTGTATATCTCTTAAATGTCAACATATACACGTGTGATTTAGTTTACGAAGATTTTTCAATGCCGAGAACCTCGATGTGAGAGTAAAAAAGGCGTAAGGTTCACAATGGTGTAAAACTAAAATGGAATATACCGGGCTAGGATTCGAGTTACAGGAAAAAGGGCCAAACCAGACACCCAAGAATGGAATCGTCATGCGAAAACACTTAACAACCTCCTCGAAGCAGCATTTCTTGCCACCAGACCTTTTTCCATCAATTAGGAATCTGATGCCGTCACTAAACACATTCCTTAAATTGTTGCCATTTGTTGAGTGTTTTTTATGGTGTCTAATCCGCATATATATCACCATTGCCCTTGATTTTCTTGACTGTATATCTCTTAAATGTCAATATATATACGTGTGATTTAGTTTACGAAGATTTTTCAATGCCGAGAACCTCGATCAGAGAGTAAAAAAGGCGTCAGGTTCACAATGGTGTAAAATTAAAATGGGGTATACCTGGCTAGGATTCGAGTTACAGGAACAAGGGCCAAACCAACCACCCAAGAATGGAATCGTCAAGCGAAAACACTTGACAATCTCCTCGAAGCAGCTTTTCTTGCCCCCAGATCTTTCTCCATCAATTAGGAATCTGATGCCGTCACAAAACACATTCCTTAAATTGTAGCCATTTGTTGAGTGTTTTTTTTTTGTGTCTAATCCGCATATATATCACCATTGCCCTGGATTTTCTTGACTGTATATCTCTTAAATGTCAACATATAAACGTGTGATTTAGTTTACGAAGATCTCTCAATGCCGAGAACCTCGATCAGAGAGTAAAAAAGGCGTAAGGTTCACAATGGTGTAAAATTAAAATGGGATATACCGGGCTAGGATTCGAGTTAAAGGAACAAGGGCCAAACCAACCACCCAAGAATGGAATCGTTGAGCGAAAACACTTCACAACCTCCTAGAAGCAGCTTTTCTTGCCACCAGACCTTTCCCCATCAATTAGGAATCTGATGCCGTCACTAAACACATTCCTTAAATTGTAGCCATTTGTTAAGTGTTTTTTTGGTGTCTAATCCGTATATATATCTCCATTTCCCTTGATTTTCTTGACTGTATATCTCTTAAATGTCAACATATACACGTTTGATTTAGTTTACGAAGATTTTTCAATGCCGAGAACCTCGATCAGAGAGTAAAAAAGGCGTAAGGTTCACAATGGTGTAAATTTAAAATGGAATATACCGGGCAAGTATTCCAGTTACAGGAACAAGGGCCAAATCAACCACCCAAGAATGGAATCGTCGAGCGAAAACACTTGACAACCTCCTCGAAGCAGCTTTTCTTGCCACCAGACCTTTCTCCATCAATTAGGAATCTGATGCGTCACTAAACACATTCCTTAAATTGTAGCCATTTGTTGAGTGTTTTTTTTGGTGTCTAATCCGCATATATATCACCATTGCCCTTGATTTTCTTGACCGTAAATCTCTTAAAGGTTAACATATACACGGGTGATATAGTTTACGAAGATTTTTCAATGCCGAGAACCTCGATTAGAGAGTAAAATAGGCGTAAGGTTCACAATGGTGTAAAATTTAAATGGGATATACCAGGCTAGAATTAGAGTTACAGGAACAAGGGCCAAACCAACCACCCAAAAATGGAATCGTCGAGCGAAAACACTTGACAACCTCCAAGAAGCAGCTTTTCTTGCCACCAGACCTTTCTCCATTAATTAGGAATCTGATGCCGTCACTAAACACATTCCTTAAATTGTAGCCATTTGTTGGGTGTTTTTTTTGGTGTCTAATCCGCATATATATCACCATTGCCCTAGATTTTCTTGAATGGATATCTCTTAAATGTCAACACATACACGTGTGATTTAGTTTATGAAGATTTTTCAATGCCGAGAACCTCGATCAGAGAGTAAAAAAGGCGTAAGGTTCACAATGGTGTAAAATTAAAATGGGATATACCGGGCTAGGATTCTAGATACAGGAACAAGGGCCAAACCAACCACCCAAGAATGGAATCGTCGAGCGAAAACGCTTGACAACCTCCTAGAAGCAGCTTTTCTTGCCACCAGACCTTTCCCATCAATTAGGAATCTGATGCCGTCACTAAACACATTCCTTAAATTGTAGCCATTTGTTGAGTGTTTTTTTAGTGTCTAATCCGCATATATATATCTCCATTTCCCTTGATTTTCTTGACTGTATATCTCTTAAATGTCAACATATACACGTGTGATTTAGTTTATGAAGATTTTTCAATGCCGAGAACCTCGATCAGTGAGTAAAAAAGGGCGTAAGGTTCACAAAGGTGTAAAATTAAAATGGAATATACCGGGCTAGGATTCGAGTTACAGGAAAAAGGGCCAAACCAACCACCCAAGAATGGAATCGTCATGCGAAAACACTTGACAACCTCCTCGAAGCAGCGTTTCTTGCCACCAGACCTTTCTCCATCAATTAGGAATCTGATGCCATCACTAAACACATTCCTTAAATTGTTGCCATTTGTTGAGTGTTTTTTTGGTGTCTAATCCGCATATATATCACCATTGCACTTGATTTTCTTGACTGTATATCTCTTAAATGTCAATATATACACGTGTGATTTAGTTTACGAAGATTTTTCAATGCCGAGAACCTCGATCAGAGAGTAAAAAGGGCGTCAGGTTCACAATGGTGCAAAATTAAAATGGGGTATACCGAGCTAGGATTCGAGTTACAGGAACAAGGGCCAAACCAACCACCCAAGAATGGAATCGTCGAGCAAAAACACTTGACAATCTCCTCGAAGCATCTTTTCTTGCCCCCAGACCTTTCTCCATCAATTAGGAATCTGATGCCGTCACTAAACACATTACTTAAATTGTAGCCATTTGTTGAGTGTTTTTTTTGGTGTCTAATCCGCTTATATATCACCATTGCCCTTGATTTTCTTGACTGTATATCTCTTAAAGGTCAACTTATACACGTGTTATTTAGTTTACGAAGATTTTTCAATGCCGAGAACCTCAATCAGAGAGTAAAAAAGGCGTAAGGTTCACAATGGTGTAAAATTAAAATGGGATATACCGGGCTAGGATTCGAGTTACAGGAACAAGGGCCAAACCAACCACCCAAGAATGGAATCGTCGAGCGAAAACACTTGACAACCTCCTAGAAGCAGCTTTTCATGCCATTAGACCTTTCTCCATCAATTAGGAATCTGATGCCGTCACTAAATACATTCCTTAAATTGTAGCCATTTGTTGAGTGTTTTTTTTGGTGTCTAATCCGCATATATATCACCATTGCCCTTGATTTTCTTGACTGTATATCTTTTAAATGTCAACATATACACGTGTGATTTAGTTTATGAAGATTTTTCAATGCCGAGAACCTCGATCATAGAGTAAAAAAGGCGTAAGGTTAACAATGGTGTAAAATTAAAATGGGATATACCGGGCTAGGATTCGAGTTACAGGAACAAGGGCTAAACCAACCACCCAAGAATGGAATCGTCGAGCGAAAACACTTGACAACCTCCTAGAAGCAGCTTTTCTTGCCACCAGACCTTTCTAGATCAAATAGGAATCTGATGCCGTCACTAAACAAATTCCTTAAATTGTAGCCATTTGTTGAGTGTACTTTTTTGGTGTCTAATCCGCATATATATCACAATTGCCCTTGAATTTCTTGACTGTATATCTCTTAGATGTCAACATATACACGTGTGATTTAGTTTACGAAGATTTTTCAATGCCGAGAACCTCGATCAGAGAGTAAAAAAGGCGTATGGTTCACAATGGTGTAAAATTAAAATGGGATATACCGGGCTACGATTCGAGTTACAGGAACAAGGGCCAAACCAACTACCCAACAATGGAATCGTCGAGCGAAAACACTTGACATCCTCCTAGTAGCAGCTTTTCTTGCCACCAGACCTTTCTCCATCAATTAGGAATCTGATGTCGTCACTAAATACATTCTTTAAATTGTAGCCAATTGTTAAGGTTTTTTTTTGGTGTCTAATCCGCATATATATCACAATTGCCCTTGATTTTCTTGACTGTATATCTCTTAAATGTCAACATATACACGTGTGATTTAGTTTACGAAGATTTTTCAATGCCGAGAACCTCGATCAGAGAGTAAAATAGGCGTAAGGTTAACAATGGTGTAATATTAAAATGGGATTTACCGGGCTAGGATTCGAGTTACAGGAACAAGGGCCAAACCAACCACCCAAGAATGGAATCGTCGAGCGAAAACACTTGAAGCAGCTTTTCTTGCCACCGGACCTTTCTCTATCAATTAGGAATTTGATGCCGTCACTAAACACATTCGTTAAATTGTAGGCATTTGTAAAGTTTTTTTTGGTGTCTAATCCGCATATATATCACCATTGCCCTTGATTTTCTTGACTGTATATCTCTTAAATGTCAACATATACACGTGTGATTTAATTTACGAAGATTTTTCAATGCCGAGAACCTCGATCAGTGAGTAAAAAAGGCGTAAGGTTAACAATGGTGTAAAATTAAAATGGGATATACCGGGCTAGGATTCGAGTTACAGGAACAAGGGCCAAACCAACCACCCAAGAATGGAATCGTCGAGTAAAAACACTTGACAACCTCTTAGAAGCAGCTTTTCTTACCACCAGACCTTTCTCCATCAATTAGGAATCTGATGCCGTCACTAAACACATTCCTTAAATTGTAGCCATTTGTTGAGTGTTTTTTTGGTGTCTAATCCGCATATATATTACCATTGCCCTTGATTTTCTTGACTGTATATCTCTTAAATGTCAACATATACACGTGTGATTTAGTTTATGAAGATTTTTCAATGCCGAGAACCTCGATCATAGAGTAAAAAAGGCGTAAGGTTAACAATGGTGTAAAATTAAAATGGGATATACCGGGCTAGGATTCGAGTTACAGGAACAAGGGCTAAACCAACCACCTAAGAATGGAATCGTCGAGTGAAAACACTTGACAACCTCCTAGAAGCAGCTTTTCTTGCCACCAGACATTTCTCCATCAATTAGGAATCTGATGCCGTCACTAAACACATTCCTTAAATTGTAGCCATTTGTTGAGTGTTTTTTTTTGTGTCTAATCCGCATATATATCACAATTGCCCTTGAATTTCTTGACGGTATATCTCTTAAATGTCAACGTATACACGTGTGATTTAGTTTACGAAGATTTTTCAATGCCGAGAACCTCGATCAGAGAGTAAAAAAGGCGTATGGTTCACAATGGTGTAAAATTAAAATGGGATATACCGGGCTACGATTCGAGTTACAGGAACAAGGGCCAAACCAACTACCCAACAATGGAATCGTCGAGCGAAAACACTTGACAACCTCCTAGAAGCAGCTTTTCTTGCCACCAGACCTTTCCCCATCAATTAGGAATCTGATGCCGTCACTAAACACATTCCTTAAATTGTAGCCATTTGTTGAGTGTTTTTTTTGTGTCTAATCCGCATATATATCACAACTGCCCTTGATTTTCTTGACTGTATATCTCTTAAATGTCAACATATACTCGTGTGATTTAGTTTACAAAGATTTTTCAATGCCGAGAACCTCGATCAGAGAGTAAAAAAGGCGTAAGGTTCACAATAGTGAAAAATTAAAATGGAATATACCGGGCTAGGATTCGAGTTACAGGAACAAGGGCCAAAGCAACCACCCAAGAATGGAATCGTCGAGCGAAAACACTTGACAACCTCCTCGAAGCAGCTTTTCTTGCCACCAGACCTTTCTCCATCAATTAGGAATTTGATGCCGTCACTAAACACATTCTTTAAATTGTAGCCAATTGTTAAGGTTTTTTTTTGGTGTCTAATCCGCATATATATCACAATTGCCCTTGATTTTCTTGACTGTATATCTCTTAAATGTCAACATATACACGTGTGATTTAGTTTACGAAGATTTTTCAATGCCGAGAACCTCGATCAGAGGGTAAAAAAGGCGTAAGGTTAACAATGGTGTAAAATTAAAATGGGATATACCGGGCTAGGATTCGAGTTACAGGAACAAGGGCCAAACCAACCACTCAAGAATGGAATCGTCAAGCGAAAACACTTGATATCCTCCTAGAAGCAGCTTTTCTTGCCACCGGACCTTTCTCCATCAATTAGGAATCTGATGCCGTCACTAAACACATTCCTTAAATTGTAGCTATTTGTTGAGTGTTTTTTTTGGTGTCTAATACGCATATATATAACCATTGCCCTTGATTTTCTTGACCGTATATCTCTTAAAGGTTAACATATACACGTGTGATTTAGTTTACGAAGATTTTTCAATGCCGAGAACCTCGATCAGAGAATAAAAAAGGCGTAAGGTTCACAATAGTGTAAATTTAAAATGGGATATACCGGGCTAGGATTCGAGTTACACGAACAAGGGCCAAACCAACCACCCAAGAATGGGATCGTCGAGTAAAAACACTTGACAACCTCTTAGAAGCAGCTTTTCTTACCACCAGACCTTTCTCCATCAATTAGAAATCTGATGCCGTCACTAAACACATTCATTAAATTGTAGCCATTTGTTGAGTGTTTTTTTGGTGTCTAATCCGCATATATATAACCAGTGCCCTTGATTTTCTTGACCGTATATCTCTTAAAGGTTAACATTTACACGTGTGATTTAGTTTACAAAGATTTTTCAATGCCGAGAACCTCGATCAGAGAGTAAAAAAGGCGTAAGGTTCACAATGGTGTAAAATTAAAATGGGATATACCGGGCTAGGATTCGAGTTACAGGAACAAGGGCCAAACCAACAACCCAAGAATGGAATCGTTGAGCGAAAACACTTGACAACCTCCTAGAAGAAGCTTTTCTTGCCACCAGACCTTTCCCCATCAATTAGGAATCTGATGCCGTCACTAAACACATTCCTTAAATTGTAGCCATTTGTTGAGTGGTTTTTTTGTGTCTAATCCGCATATATATCACAACTGCCCTTGATTTTCTTGACTGTATATCTCTTAAAGGTTAACATATACACGTGTGATTTAGTTTACAAAGATTTTTCAATGCCGAGAACCTCGATCAGAGAGTAAAAAAGGCGTAAGGTTCACAATGGTGTAAAATTAAAATGGGATATACCGGGCTAGGATTCGAGTTACAGGAACAAGGGCCAAACCAACCACCCAAGAATAGAATCGTCGAGCGAAAACACTTAACAACCTCCTCGAAGCAGCTTTTCTTGCCACCAGACCTTTCTCCATCAATTAGGAATCTGATGCCGTCACTAAACACATTCTTTAAATTGTAGCCAATTGTTAAGGTTTTTTTTGGTGTCTAATCCGCATATATATCACAATTGCCCTTGATTTTCTTGACTGTATATCTCTTAATTGTCAACATATACACGTGTGATTTAGTTTACGAAGATTTTTCAATGCCGAGAACCTCGATCAGAGAGTAAAAAAGGCGTAAGGTTAACAATGGTGTAATATTAAAACGGAATATACCGGGCTAGGATTCGAGTTACAGGAACAAGGGCCAAACCAACCAACCAAGAATGGAATCGTCGAGCGAAAACACTTGACATCCTCCTAGAAGCAGCTTTTCTTGCCACCAGACCTTTCTCTATCAATTAGGAATCTGATGCCGTCACTAAACACATTCGTTAAATTGTAGGCATTTGTAAAGTTTTTTTTTGGTGTCTAATCGGCATATATATCACCATTGCCCTTGATTTTCTTGACTGTATATCTCTTAAATGTCAACATATACACGTGTGATTTAGTTTACGAAGATTTTTCAATGCCGAGAACCTCGATCGGAGAGTAAAAAAGGCGTACGGTTAACAATGGTGTAAAATTAAAATGGGATATACCGGGCTAGGATTCGAGTTACAGGAACAAGGGCCAAACCAACCACCCAAGAATGGAATCGTTGAGTAAAAACACTTGACAACCTCTTAGAAGCAGCTTTTCTTACCACCAGACCTTTCTCCATCAATTAGGAATCTGATGCCGTCACTAAACACATTCCTTAAATTGTAGCCATTTGTTGAGTGTTTTTTTTGGTGTCTAATCCGCATATATATAACCATTGCCCTTGATTTTCTTGACCGCATATCTCTTAAAGGTTAACATATACACGTGTGATTTAGTTTACGAAGATTTTTCAATGCCGAGAACCTCGATTAGAGAGTAAAAAAGGCGTAAGGTTCACAATAGTGTAAAATTAAAATGGGATATACCGGGCTAGGATTCGAGTTATACGAACAAGGGCCAAACCAACCACCCAAGAATGGAATCGTCGAGTAAAAACACTTGACAACCTCTTAGAAGCAGCTTTTCTTACCACCAGACCTTTCTCCATCAATTAGGAATCTAATGCCGTCACTAAACACATTCCTTAAATTGTAGCCATTTGTTGAGTGTTTTTTTTGTTGTCTAATCCGCATATATATAACCATTGCCCTTGATTTTCTTGACCGTATATCTCTTAAAGGTTAACATATACACGTGTGATTTAGTTTACAAAGATTTTTCAATGCCGAGAACCTCGATCAGAGAGTAAAAAAGGCGTAAGGTTCACAATGGTGTAAAATTAAAATGGGATATACCGGGCTAGGATTCGAGTTACACGAACAAGGGCCAAACCAACCACCCAAGAATGGGATCGTCGAGTAAAAACACTTGACAACCTCCTAGAAGCAGCTTTTCTTGCCACCAGACCTTTCCCCATCAATTAGGAATCTGATGCCATCACTAAACACATTCCTTAAATTGTAGCCATTTGTTGAGTGTTTTTTTTGTGTCTAATCCGCATATATATAACCAGTGCCCTTGATTTTCTTGACCGTATATCTCTTAAAGGTTAACATTTACACGTGTGATTTAGTTTACAAAGATTTTTCAATGCCGAGAACCTCGATCAGAGAGTAAAAAAGGCGTAAGGTTCACAATGGTGTAAAATTAAAATGGGATATACCGGGCTAGGATTCGAGTTACAGGAACAAGGGCCAAACCAACAACCCAAGAATGGAATCGTTGAGCGAAAACACTTGACAACCTCCTAGAAGAAGCTTTTCTTGCCACCAGACCTTTCCCCATCAATTAGGAATCTGATGCCGTCACTAAACACATTCCTTAAATTGTAGCCATTTGTTGAGTGGTTTTTTTGTGTCTAATCCGCATATATATCACAACTGCCCTTGATTTTCTTGACTGTATATCTCTTAAATGTCAACATATACTCGTGTGATTTAGTTTACAAAGATTTTTTAATGCCGAGAACCTCGATCAGAGAGTAAAAAGGCGTAAGGTTCACAATGGTGAAAAATTAAAATGGAATATACCGGGCTAGGATTCGAGTTACAGGAACAAGGGCCAAAGCAACCACCCAAGAATAGAATCGTCGAGCGAAAACACTTAACAACCTCCTCGAAGCAGCTTTTCTTGCCACCAGACCTTTCTCCATCAATTAGGAATCTGATGCCGTCACTAAACACATTCTTTAAATTGTAGCCAATTGTTAAGGTTTTTTTTGGTGTCTAATCCGCATATATATCACAATTGCCCTTGATTTTCTTGACTGTATATCTCTTAATTGTCAACATATACACGTGTGATTTAGTTTACGAAGATTTTTCAATGCCGAGAACCTCGATCAGAGAGTAAAAAAGGCGTAAGGTTAACAATGGTGTAATATTAAAACGGAATATACCGGGCTAGGATTCGAGTTACAGGAACAAGGGCCAAACCAACCAACCAAGAATGGAATCGTCGAGCGAAAACACTTGACATCCTCCTAGAAGCAGCTTTTCTTGCCACCAGACCTTTCTCTATCAATTAGGAATCTGATGCCGTCACTAAACACATTCGTTAAATTGTAGGCATTTGTAAAGTTTTTTTTTGGTGTCTAATCGGCATATATATCACCATTGCCCTTGATTTTCTTGACTGTATATCTCTTAAATGTCAACATATACACGTGTGATTTAGTTTACGAAGATTTTTCAATGCCGAGAACCTCGATCGGAGAGTAAAAAAGGCGTACGGTTAACAATGGTGTAAAATTAAAATGGGATATACCGGGCTAGGATTCGAGTTACAGGAACAAGGGCCAAACCAACCACCCAAGAATGGAATCGTTGAGTAAAAACACTTGACAACCTCTTAGAAGCAGCTTTTCTTACCACCAGACCTTTCTCCATCAATTAGGAATCTGATGCCGTCACTAAACACATTCCTTAAATTGTAGCCATTTGTTGAGTGTTTTTTTTGGTGTCTAATCCGCATATATATAACCATTGCCCTTGATTTTCTTGACCGCATATCTCTTAAAGGTTAACATATACACGTGTGATTTAGTTTACGAAGATTTTTCAATGCCGAGAACCTCGATTAGAGAGTAAAAAAGGCGTAAGGTTCACAATAGTGTAAAATTAAAATGGGATATACCGGGCTAGGATTCGAGTTATACGAACAAGGGCCAAACCAACCACCCAAGAATGGAATCGTCGAGTAAAAACACTTGACAACCTCTTAGAAGCAGCTTTTCTTACCACCAGACCTTTCTCCATCAATTAGGAATCTAATGCCGTCACTAAACACATTCCTTAAATTGTAGCCATTTGTTGAGTGTTTTTTTTGTTGTCTAATCCGCATATATATAACCATTGCCCTTGATTTTCTTGACCGTATATCTCTTAAAGGTTAACATATACACGTGTGATTTAGTTTACAAAGATTTTTCAATGCCGAGAACCTCGATCAGAGAGTAAAAAAGGCGTAAGGTTCACAATGGTGTAAAATTAAAATGGGATATACCGGGCTAGGATTCGAGTTACAGGAACAAGGGCCAAACCAACCACCCAAGAATGGAATCGTTGAGCGAAAACACTTGACAACCTCTTAGAAGCAGCTTTTCTTACCACCAGACCTTTCTCCATCAATTAGGAATCTGATCCCGTCACTAAACACATTCCTTAAATTGTAGCCATTTGTTGAGTGTTTTTTTTGGTGTCTAATCCGCATATATATCACCATTTCCCTTGATTTTCTTGACTGTATATCTCTTAAATGTCAATATATACACGTGTGATTTAGTTTACGAATATTTTTCAATGCCGAGAACCTCGATCCGAGAGTAAAAAAGGCGTAAGTTTCACAATGGTGTAAAATTGAAATGGGATATACCGGGCTAAGATTCGAGTTACAGGAACAAGGGCCAAACCGAACACCCAAGAATGGAATCGTCGAGCGAAAACACTTGACAACCTCCTAGAAGCAGCTTTTCTTGCCACCAGACCTTTCCCCATCAATTAGGAATCTGATGCCATCACTAAACACATTCCTTAAATTGTAGCCATTTGTTGAGTGTTTTTTTTGTGTCTAATCCGCATATATATCACAACTGCCCTTAATTTTCTTGACTGTATATCTCTTAAATGTCAACATATACTCGTGTGATTTAGTTTACAAAGATTTTTCAATGCCGAGAACCTCGATCAGAGAGTAAAAAAGGCGTAAGGTTCACAATGGTGAAAAATTAAAATGGAATATACCGGGCTAGGATTCGAGTTACAGGAACAAGGGCCAAGGCAACCACCCAAGAATGGAATCGTCGAGCGAAAACACTTGACAACCTCCTCGAAGCAGCTTTTCTTGCCACCAGACCTTTCTCCATCAATTAGGAATCTGATGCCGTCACTAAACACATTCTTTAAATTGTAGCCAATTGTTAAGTTTTTTTTTGGTGTCTAATCCGCATATATATCACAATTGCCCTTGATTTTCTTGACTGTATATCTCTTAAATGTCAACATATACACGTGTGATTTAGTTTACGAAGATTTTTCAATGCCGAGAACCTCGATCAGAGAGTAAAAAAGGTGTAAGGTTAACAATGGTGTAATATTAAAACGGAGTATACCGGGCTAGGATTCGAGATACAGGAACAAGGGCCAAACCAACCACCCAAGAATGGAATCGTCCAGCGAAAACACTTGACATCCTCCTAGAAGCAGCTTTTCTTGCCACCGGACCTTTCTCTATCAATTAGGAATCTGATGCCGTCACTAAACACATTCGTAAAATTGTAGGCATTTGTAAAGTTTTTTTTGGTGTCTAATCCGCATATATATCACAATTGCCCTTGATTTTCTTGACTGTATATCTCTTAAATGTCAACATATACACGTGTGATTTAGTTTACGAAGATTTTTCAATGCCGAGAACCTCGATCGGAGAGTAAAAAATGCATAAGGTTAACAATGGTGTAAAATTAAAATGGGATATATCGGGCTAGGATTCGAGTTACAAGAACAAGGGCCAAAACAACCACCCAAGAATGGAATCGTCGAGTAAAAACACTTGACAACCTCTTAGAAGCAGCTTTTCTTACCACCAGACCTTTCTCCATCAATTAGGAATCTGATGCCGTCACTAAACACATTCCTTAAATTGTAGCCATTTGTTGAGTGTTTTTTTTTTTTTGGTGTCTAATCCTCATATATATAACCATTGCCCTTGATTTTCTTGACCGTATATCTCTTAAAGGTTAACATATACACGTGTGATTTAGTTTACGAAGATTTTTCAATGCCGAGAACCTCGATCAGAGAGTAAAAAAGGCGTAAGGTTCACAATAGTGTAAAATTAAAATGGGATATACCGGGCTAGGATTCGAATTATACGAACAAGGGCCAAACCAACCACCCAAGAATGGAATCGTCGAGTAAAAACACTTGACAACCTCTTAGAAGCAGCTTTTCTTACCACCAGACCTTTCTCCATCAATTAGGAATCTGATGCCGTCTCTAAACACATTCCTTAAATTGTAGCCATTTGTTGAGTGTTTTTTTTGGTGTCTAATCCGCATATATATAACCATTGCCCTTGATTTTCTTGACCGCATATCTCTTAAAGGTTAACATATACACGTGTGATTTAGTTTACGAAGATTTTTCAATGCCGAGAACCTCGATTAGAGAGTAAAAAAGGCGTAAGGTTCACAATAGTGTAAAATTAAAATGGGATATACCGGGCTAGGATTCGAGTTATACGAACAAGGGCCAAACCAACCACCCAAGAATGGAATCGTCGAGTAAAAACACTTGACAACCTCTTAGAAGCAGCTTTTCTTACCACCAGACCTTTCTCCATCAATTAGGAATCTAATGCCGTCACTAAACACATTCCTTAAATTGTAGCCATTTGTTGAGTGTTTTTTTTTTTTTTTGTCTAATCCGCATATATATAACCATTGCCCTTGATTTTCTTGACCGTATATCTCTTAAAGGTTAACATATACACGTGTGATTTAGTTTACAAAGATTTTTCAATGCCGAGAACCTCGGTCAGAGAGTAAAAAAGGCGTAAGGTTCACAATGGTGTAAAATTAAAATGGGATATACCGGGCTAGGATTCGAGTTACAGGAACAAGGGCCAAACCAACCACCCAAGAATGGAATCGTTGAGCGAAAACACTTGACAACCTCCTAGAAGCAGCTTTTCTTGCCACCAGACCTTTCCCCATCAATTAGGAATCTGATGCCATCACTAAACACATTCCTTAAATTGTAGCCATTTGTTGAGTGTTTTTTTTGTGTCTAATCCGCATATATATCACAACTGCCCTTAATTTTCTTGACTGTATATCTCTTAAATGTCAACATATACTCGTGTGATTTAGTTTACAAAGATTTTTCAATGCCGAGAACCTCGATCAGAGAGTAAAAAAGGCGTAAGGTTCACAATGGTGAAAAATTAAAATGGAATATATCGGGCTAGGATTCGAGTTACAGGAACATGGGCCAAAGCAACCACCCAAGAATGAAATCGTCGAGCTTAAACACTTGACAACCTCCTCGA
Source organism: Helianthus tuberosus (assembly GCA_030545235.1). NCBI lineage: Eukaryota > Viridiplantae > Streptophyta > Magnoliopsida > Asterales > Asteraceae > Helianthus > Helianthus tuberosus. The sequence goes on along the minus strand of CM060396.1, from coordinate 75,277 downwards.
AGCAGCTTTTCTCGCCACCAGACCTTTCTCCATCAATTAGGAATCTGATGCCGACACTAAACACATTCTTTAAATTGTAGCCAATTGTTAAGGTTTTTTTTGGTGTCTAATCCGCATATATATCACAATTGCCCTTGATTTTCTTGACTGTATATCTCTTAAATGTCAACATATACACGTGTGATTTAGTTTACGAAGATTTTTCAATGCCGAGAACCTCGATCAGAGAGTAAAAAAGGCGTAAGGTTAACAATGGTGTAATATTAAAACGGAATATACCGGGCTAGGATTCGAGTTACAGGAACAAGGGCTAAACCAACCACCCAAGAATGGAATCGTCGAACGAAAACACCTGACATCCTCCTAGAAGCAGCTTTTCTTGCCACCGGACCTTTCTCTATCAATTAGGAATCTGATGCCGTCACTAAACACATTCGTTAAATTGTAGGCATTTGTAAAGTTTTTTTTGGTGTCTAATCCGCATATATATCACCATTGCCCTTGATTTTCTTGACTGTATATCTCTTAAATGTCAACATATACACGTGTGATTTAGTTTACGAAGATTTTTCAATGCCGAGAACCTCGATCAGAGAGTAAAAAAAGGCGTAAGGTTAACAATGGTGTAAAATTAAAATGGGATATACCGGGCTAGGATTCGAGTTACACGAACAAGGGCCAAACCAACCACCAAAGAATGGGATCGTCGAGTAAAAACACTTGACAACCTCTTAGAAGCAGCTTTTCTTACCACCAGACCTTTCTCCATCAATTAGGAATCTGATGCCGTCACTAAACACATTCCTTAAATTGTAGCCATTTGTTGAGTGTTTTTTTTGGTGTCTAATCCGCATATATATAACCATTGCCCTTGATTTTCTTGACCGTATATCTCTTAAAGGTTAACATATACACGTGTGATTTAGTTTACAAAGATTTTTCAATGCCGAGAACCTCGATCAGAGAGTAAAAAAGGCGTAAGGTTCACAATGGTGTAAAATTAAAATGGGATATACCGGGCAAGGATTCGAGTTACAGGAACAAGGGCCAAACTAACCACCCAAGAATGGAATCGTTGAGCGAAAACACTTGACAACCTCCTAGAAGCAGCTTTTCTTGCCACCAGACCTTTCCCCATCAATTAGGAATCTGATGCCGTCACTAAACACATTCCTTAAATTGTAGCCATTTGTTGAGTGTTTTTTTTTGTCAAATCCGCATATATATCACAACTGCCCTTAATTTTCTTGACTGTATATCTCTTAAATGTCAACATATACTCGTGTGATTTAGTTTACAAAGATTTTTCAATGCCGAGAACCTCGATCAGAGAGTAAAAAAGGCGTAAGGTTCACAATGGTGAAAAATTAAAATGGAATATATCGGGCTAGGATTCGAGTTACAGGAACATGGGCCAAAGCAACCACCCAAGAATGAAATCGTCGAGCTTAAACACTTGACAACCTCCTCGAAGCAGCTTTTCTCGCCACCAGACCTTTCTCCATCAATTAGGAATCTGATGCCGTCACTAAACACATTCTTTAAATTGTAGCCAATTGTTAAGGTTTTTTTTGGTGTCTAATCCGCATATATATCACAATTGCCCTTGATTTTCTTGACTGTATATCTCTTAAATGTCAACATATACACGTGTGATTTAGTTTACGAAGATTTTTCAATGCCGAGAACCTCGATCAGAGAGTAAAAAAGGCGTAAGGTTAACAATGGTGTAATATTAAAACGGAATATACCGTGCTAGGATTCGAGTTACAGGAACAAGGGCTAAACCAACCACCCAAGAATGGAATCGTCGAACGAAAACACCTGACATCCTCCTAGAAGCAGCTTTTCTTGCCACCGGACCTTTCTCTATCAATTAGGAATCTGATGCCGTCACTAAACACATTCGTTAAATTGTAGGCATTTGTAAAGTTTTTTTTTGGTGTCTAATCCGCATATATATCACCATTGCCCTTGATTTTCTTGACTGTATATCTCTTAAATGTCAACATATACACGTGTGATTTAGTTTACGAAGATTTTTCAATGCCGAGAACCTCGATCAGAGAGTAAAAAAAGGCGTAAGGTTAACAATGGTGTAAAATTAAAATGGGATATACCGGGCTAGGATTCGAGTTACACAAACAAGGGCCAAACCAACCACCAAAGAATGGGATCGTCGAGTAAAAACACTTGACAACCTCTTAGAAGCAGCTTTTCTTACCACCAGACCTTTCTCCATCAATTAGGAATCTGATGCCGTCACTAAACACATTCCTTAAATTGTAGCCATTTGTTGAGTGTTTTTTTTGGTGTCTAATCCGCATATATATAACCATTGCCCTTGATTTTCTTGACCGTATATCTCTTAAAGGTTAACATATACACGTGTGATTTAGTTTACAAAGATTTTTCAATGCCGAGAACCTCGATCAGAGAGTAAAAAAGGCGTAAGGTTCACAACGGTGTAAAATTAAAATGGGATATACCGGGCTAGGATTCGAGTTACAGGAACAAGGGCCAAACCAACCACCCAAGAATGGAATCGTTGAGCGAAAACACTTGACAACCTCTTAGAAGCAGCTTTTCTTGCCACCAGACCTTTCCCCATCAATTAGGAATCTGATGCCATCACTAAACACATTCCTTAAATTGTAGCCATTTGTTGAGTGTTTTTTTTTTCTGTCTAATCCGCATATATATCACAATTGCCCTTGAGTTTCTTGACTGTATATCTCTTAAATGTCAACATATACTCGTGTGATTTAGTTTACAAAGATTTTTCAATGCCGAGAACCTCAATAAGAGAGTAAAAAAGGCGTAAGGTTCACAATGGTGAAAAATTAAAATGGAATATACCGGGCTAGGATTCGAGTTACAGGAACAAGGGCTAAAGCAACCACCCAAGAATGGAATCGTCGAGCGAAAACACTTGACAACCTCCTCGAAGCAGCTTTTCTTGCCACCAGACCTTTCTCCATCAATTAGGAATCTGATGCCGTCACTAAACACATTCCTTAAATTGTAGCCATTTGTTGACTGTTTTTTTTTTTGGTGTCTAATCCGCATATATATCACCATTGCCCTTGATTTTCTTGACTGCATATCTCTTAAAGGTCAACATATACACGTGTGATTTATTTTACGAAGATTTTTCAATGCCGAGAACATCGATCAGAGAGTAAAAAAGGTGTAAGGTTCACAATGGTGTAAAATTAAAATGGGATATATCGGGCTAGGATTCGAGTTACAGGAACAAGGGCCAAACCAACCACCTAAGAAAGGAATCGTCGAGCGAAAACACTTGACAACTTCTCAGAAGCAGCTTTTCTTGCCACCAGACATTTCTCCATCAATTAGGAATCTGATGCCGTAACTAAACACATTCTATAAATTGTAGTCATTTGTTGAGTGTTTTTTTGGTGTCTAATCCGCATATATATCACCATTGCCCTTGATTTTCTTAATTGTATATCTCTTAAATGTCAACATATACACGTGTGATTTAGTGTATGAAGATTTTTAATGCCGAGAACCTCGATCAGAGAGTAAAAAAGGCGTAAGGTTCACAATGGTGTAAAATTAAAATAGGATATACCGGGCTAGGATTCAAGATACAGGAACAAGGGCCAAACCAACCACCCAAGAATGTAATCGTCGAGCGAAAACGCTTGACAACCTCCTAGAAGCAGATTTTCTTGCCACTAGACCTGTCCCCATCAATTAGGAATCTGATGCCGTCACTAAACACATTCCTTAAATTGTAGCCATTTGTTGAGTGTTTTTTTAGTGTCTAATCCGCATATATATATCTCCATTGCCCTTGATTTTCTTGACTGTATATCTTTTAAATGTCAACATATACACGTGTGATTTAGTTTACGAAGATTTTTCAATACCGAGAACCTCGATCAGAGAGTAAAAAAGGCGTAAGGTTCACAATGGTGTAAAATTAAAATGGAATATACCGGGCTAGGATTCGAGTTACAGGAAAAAGGGCCAAACCAACCACCCAAGAATGGAATCGTCATACGAAAACACTTGACAACCTCCTCGAAGCAGCATTTCTTGCCACCAGACCTTTCTCCATCAATTAGGAATCTGATGCCGTCACTAAACACATTCCTTAAATTGTTTCCATTTGTTGAGTGTTTTTTTTGGTGTCTAATCCGCATATATATCACCATTGCCCTTGATTTTCTTGACTGTATATCTCTAAAATGTCAATATATACACGTGTGATTTAGTTTACGAAGATTTTTCAATGCCGAGAACCTCGATCAGAGAGTAAAAAAGGCGTTAGGTTCACAATGGTGTAAAATTAAAATGGGGTATACCGGGCTAGGATTCGAGCTACAGGAACAAGGGCCAAACCAACCACCCAAGAATGGAATCGTCGAGCGAAAACACTTGACAACCTCCTAGAAGCAGCTTTTCTTGCCATTAGACCTTTCTCCATCAATTAGGAATCTGATGCCGTCACTAAACACATTCCTTAAATTGTAGCCATTTGTTGAGTGTTTTTTTTGGTGTCTAATCCGCATATATATCACCATTGCCCTTTATTTTCTTGACTGTATATCTCTTAAATGTCAACATATACACGTATGATTTAGTTTACGAAGATTTTTCAATGTCGAGAACCTCGATCAGACAGTAAAATAGGCGTAAGGTTCACAATGGTGTAAAATTAAAATGGGATATACCGGGGCTAGGGTTCGAGTTACAGGAACAAGGGCCAAACCAATCACCCAAGAATGGAATCGTCGAGCGAAAACACATGACAACCTCCTAGAAGCAGCTTTTCTTGCCACTAGACCTTTCCCCAACAATTAGGAATCTGATGCCGTCACTAAACACATTCCTTAAATTGTAGCCATTTGTTGAGTGTTTTTTTTGGTGTCTAATCCGCATATATATCACCATTGCCCTTGATTTTCTTAACTGTATATCTCTTAAATGTCAACATATACACGTGTGATTTAGTTTATGAAGATTTTTCAATGCCGAGAACCTCGATCAGAGAGTAAAAAAGGCGTAAGGTTAACAATGGTGTAAAATTAAAATGGGATATATCGGGCTATGATTCGAGTTACAGGAACAAGGGCCAAACCAACAACCCAAGAATGGAATCGTCGAGCGAAAACACGTGACATCCTCCTAGAAGCAGCTTTTCTTGCCACCAGACCTTTCTCCATCAATTAGGAATCTGATGCCGTCACTAAACACATTTCTTTAAATTGTAGCCAATTGTTAAGGTTTTTTTTTGTGTCTAATCCGCAAATATATCAAAATTGCCCTTGATTTTCTTGACTGTATATCTCTTAAATGTCAACATACACACGTGTGATTTAGTTTACGAAGATTTTTCAATGCCGAGAACCTCGATCAGAGAGTAAAAAAGGCGTATGGTTAACAATGGTGTAATATTAAAATGGGATATACCGGGCTAGGATTCGAGTTACAGGAACAAGGGCCAAACCAACCACCCAAGAACGGAATCGTCGAGCGAAAACACTTGACATCCTCCTAGAAGCAGCTTTTCTTGCCACCGGACGTTTCTCTATCAATTAGGAATCTGATGCCGTCACTAAACACATTCGTTAAATTGTAGGCATTTGTAAAGTTTTTTTTGGTGTCTAATCCGCATATATATCACCATTGCCCTTGATTTTCTTGACTGTACATCTCTTAAATGTCAACATATACACGTGTGATTTAGTTTACGAATATTTTTCAATGCCGAGAACCTCGATCAGAGAGTAAAAAAGGCGTAAGGTTAACACTTGTGTAAAATTAAAATGGGATATACCGGGCTAGGATTCGAGTTACAGGAACAAGGGCCAAACCAACCACCCAAGAATGGAATCGTCGAGTAAAAACACTTGACAACCTCTTAGAAGCAGCTTTTCTTACCACCAGACCTTTCTCCATCAATTAGGAATCTGATGCCGTCACTAAACACATTCCTTAAACTGTAGCCATTTGTTGAGTGTTTTTTTTGGTGTCTAATCTGCATATATATAACCATTTCCCTTGATTTTCTTGACCGCATATCTCTTAAAGGTTAACATATACACGTGTGATTTAGTTTAGGAAGATTTTTCAATGCCGAAAACCTCGATCAGAGAGTAAAAAAGGCGTAAGGTTCACAATGGTGTAAAATTAAAATGGGATATACTGGGCTAGGATTCGAGTTACAGGAACAAGGGCCAAACCAACCACCCAAGAATGAAATCGTTGAGCGAAAACACTTGACAACCTCCTAGAAGCAGCTTTTCTTGCCACCAGACCTTTCCCCATCAATTAGGAATCTGATGCCGTCACTAAACACATTCCTTAAATTGTAGCCGATTGTTGAGTGTTTTTTTGGTGTCTAATCCGCATATATATCACCATTGCCATTGATTTTCTTGACTGTATATCTCTTAAATGTCAACATATACACGTTTGATTTAGTTTACGAAGATTTTTCAAAGCCGAGAACCTTGATCAGAGAGTAAAAAAGGCGTAAGGTTCACAATGGTGTAAAATTAAAATGGAATATACCGGGCAAGAATTCCAGTTACAGGAACAAGGGCCAAACCAACCAGCCAAGAATGGAATCGTCGAGCGAAAACACTAGACAACCTCCTCGAAGCAGCTTTTCTTGCCACCAGACGTTTCTCCATCAATTAGGAATCTGATGCCATCACTAAACACATTCCTTAAATTGTAGCCGATTGTTGAGTGTTTTTTTGGTGTCTAATCCGCATATATATCACCATTGCCATTGATTTTCTTGACCGTATATCTCTTAAAGGTTAACATATGCATGTGTGATTTAGTTTACGAAGATTTTTCAATGCCGAGAACCTCGATCAGAGAGTAAAAAAGGCGTCAGGTTCACAATGGTGTAAAATTAAAATGGGGTATACCGGGCTAGGATTCGAGTTACAGGAACAAGGGCCAAACCAACCACCCAAGAATGGAATCGTCGAGCGAAAACACTAGACAACCTCCTCAAAGCAGCTTTTCTTACCACCAGAACTTTCTCCATCAATTAGGAATCTGATGCCGTCACTAATCACATTCCTTAAATTGTAGCCATTTGTTGAGGGGTTTTTTTTGGTGTCTAATCCGCAAATATATCACCATTGCCATTGATTTTCTTGACTGTATATCTCTTAAATGTCAACATATACACGTTTGATTTAGTTTACGAAGATTTTTCAAAGCCGAGAACCTTGATCAGAGAGTAAAAAAGGCGTAAGGTTCACAATGGTGTAAAATTAAAATGGAATATACCGGGCAAGAATTCCAGTTACAGGAACAAGGGCCAAACCAACCAGCCAAGAATGGAATCGTCGAGCGAAAACACTAGACAACCTCCTCGAAGCAGCTTTTCTTGCCACCAGACGTTTCTCCATCAATTAGGAATCTGATGCCATCACTAAACACATTCCTTAAATTGTAGCCGATTGTTGAGTGTTTTTTTGGTGTCTAATCCGCATATATATCACCATTGCCATTGATTTTCTTGACCGTATATCTCTTAAAGGTTAACATATGCATGTGTGATTTAGGTTACGAAGATTTTTCAATGCCGAGAACCTCGATCAGAGAGTAAAAAAGGCGTCAGGTTCACAATGGTGTAAAATTAAAATGGGGTATACCGGGCTAGGATTCGAGTTACAGGAACAAGGGCCAAACCAACCACCCAAGAATGGAATCGTCGAGCGAAAACACTAGACAACCTCCTCAAAGCAGCTTTTCTTACCACCAGAACTTTCTCCATCAATTAGGAATCTGATGCCGTCACTAAACACATTCCTTAAATTGTAGCCATTTGTTGAGGGGTTTTTTTTGGTGTCTAATCCGCAAATATATCACCATTGCCCTTGATTTTCTTGAATGTATATCTCTTAAATGTCAACATATACACGTGTGATTTAGGTTACGAAGATTTTTCCATGCCGAGAACCTCGATCAGAGAGTAAAAAACGCGTAAGGTTCACAATGGTGTAAAATTAAAATGGGATATACCGGGCTAGGATTCTAGATACAGGAACAAGGGCCAAACCAACCACCCAAGAATGGAATCGTCGAGCGAAAACGCTTGACAACCTCCTAGAAGCAGCTTTTCTTGCCACCAGACCTTTCCCCATCAATTAGGAATCTTATGCCGTCAATAAACACATTCCTTAAATTGTAGCCATTTGTTGAGTGTTTTTTTAGTGTCTAATCCGCATATATATATCTCCATTCCCCTTGATTTTCTTGATTGTATATCTCTTAAATGTTAACATATACACGTGTGATTTAGTTTACGCAGATTTTTCAATGCCGAGAACCTCGATCAGAGAGTAAAAAAGGCGTAAGGTTCACAATGGTGTAAAATTAAAGTGGAATATACCGGGCTAGGATTCGAGTTACAGGAAAAGGGGCCAAACCAACCACCCAAGAATGGAATCGTCATGCGAAAACACTTGACAACCTCCTCGTAGTAGCATTTCTTGCTACCAGATCTTTCTCCATCAATTAGGAATTTGATGCCGTCACTAAACACATTCCTTAAATTGTTGCCATTTGTTGAGAGTTTTTTTTTTGTGTCTAATCCGCATATATATCACCATTGCCCTTGATTTTCTTGACTGTATATCTCTTAAATGTCAATATATACACGTGTGATTTAGTTTACGAAGATTTTTCAATGCCGAGAACCTCGATCAGAGAGTAAAAAAGGCGTCAGGTTCACAATGGTGTAAAATTAAAATGGGGTGTACCGGGCTAGGATTCGAGTTACAGGAACAAGGGCCAAACCAACCACCCAAGAATGGAATCGTCGAGCGAAAACACTTGACAATCTCATCGAGGCAGCTCTTCTTGCCCCCAGACCTTGCTCCATCTATTAGGAATCTGATGCCGTCACTAAACACATTCCTTAAATTGTAGCCATTTGTTGAATGTTTTTTTAGTGTCTAATCCGCTTATATATCACCATTGCCCTTGATTTTCTTGACTGTATATCTCTTAAAGGTCAACATATACACGTGTGATTTAGTTTACGAAGATTTTTCAACGCCGAGAACCTCGATCAGAGAGTAAAAAAGGCGTAAGGTTCACAATGGTGTAAAATTAAAATGGGATATACCAGGCTAGGATTCGAGTTACAGGAACAAGGGCCAAACCAACCACCCAAGAATGGAATCATCGAGCGAAAACACTTGACAACCTCCTAGAAGCGGCTTTTCTTGCCATTAGACCTTTCTCCATCAATTAGGAATCTGATGCCGTCACTAAACACATTCCTTAAATTGTAGCCATTTGTTGAGTGTTTTTTTTTGGTGTCTAATCCGCATATATATCACCATTTCCCTTGATTTTCTTGACTGTATATCTCTTAAATGTCAACATATACACGTGTGATTTAGTTTACGAAGATTTTTAATGCCGAGAACCTCGATCAGATAGTAAAAAAGGCGTAAGGTTCACAATGGTGTAAAATTAAAATGGGGTATACCGGGCTAGGATTCGAGTTACAGGAACAAGGGCCAAACCAACCACCCAAGAATGGAATCGTCGAGCGAAAACACTTGACAACCTCCTAGAAGCAGTTTTTCTTGCCACCAGACCATTCTCCATCAATTAGGAATCTGATGCCGTCACTAAATACATTCCTCAAATTTTCAGCCATTTGTTGAGTGTTTTTTTTTTTGTGTCTAATCCGCATATATATCACCACTGCCCTTGATTTTCTTGACTGTATAGCTCTTAAATGTCAACATATACTCGTGTGATTTAGTTTACAAAGATTTTTCAATCCCGAGAACCTCGATCAGAGAGTAAAAAAGGCGTAAGGTTCACAATGGTGAAAAATTAAAATGGAATATACTGGGCTAGGATTCGAGTTACAGGAACAAGGGCCAAACCAACCACCCAAGAATGGAATCGTTGAGCGAAAACACTTGACAACCTCCTCGAAGCAGCTTTTCTTGCCATTAGACCTTTCTCCATCAATTAGGAATCTGATGCCGTCACTACACACATTCCTTAAATTGTAGCCATTTGTTGAGTGTTTTTTTTTGTGTCTAATCCGCATATTTATAACCATTGCCCTTGATTTTCTTGACTGCATATCTCTTAAAGGTCAACATATCACGTGTGATTTATTTTACGAAGATTTTTCAATGCCGAGAACATCGATCAGAGAGTAAAAAAGGTGTAAGGTTCACAATGGTGTAAAATTAAAATGGGATATATCGGGCTAGGATTCGAGTTACAGGAACAAGGGCCAAACCAACCACCCAAGAATGGAATCGTCGAGCGAAAACACTTGACAACTTCCAAGAAGCAACTTCTCTTTCCACCAAACATTTCTCCATCAATTAGGAATCTGATGCCTTCACTAAACACATTCCATAAATTGTAGTCATTTGTTGAGTGTTTTTTTTGGTGTCTAATCCGCATATATATCACCATTGCCCTTGTTTTTCTTAACTGTATATCTCTTAAATGTCAACATATACACGTGTGATTTAGTTTACGAAGATTTTTCAATGCCGAGAACCATGATCAGAGATTAAAAAAGGCGTAAGGTTCACAATGGTGTAAAATTAAAATGGAATATACCGGGCTAGGATTCGAGTTATAGGAACAAGGGCCAAACCAACCACACAAGAATGGAATCGTCGAGCGAAAACACTTGACAACCTCCTCGAAGCAGCTTTTCTTGCCACAAGACCTTTCTCCATCAATTAGGAATCTGATGCTGTCACTAAACACATTCCTTAAATTGTAGCCATTTGTTGAGTCTTTTTTTTGGTGTGTAATCCACATATATATCACCATTGCCCTTGATTTTCTTGACTATATATCTCTTAAAGGTCATCATATACATGTGTGATTTAGTTTACGAAGATTTTTCAATGCCGAGAACATCGATCAGAGAGTAAAGAAGGCGTAAGTTTCACAATGGTGTAAAACTAAAATGGAATATACCGAGTTAGGATTCGAGTTACAGGAACAAGGGCCAAACCAACCACCCAAGAATGGAATCGTCGAGCGAAAACACTTGACAACCTCCTTGAAGCAGCTTTTCTTGCCACCAGACCTTTCTCCAACAATTAGGAATCTGATGTTGTCACTAAACACATTCCTTAAATTGTAGCTATTTGTTGAGTGTTTTTTTTGGTGTCTAATCCGCATATATATCACCATTGCCCTTGATTTTCTTGACGGTATATCTCTTAAATGTCAACATATACACGTGTGATTTAGTTTACGAAGATTTTTCAATGCCGAGAACATTGATCAGAGATTAAAAAAGGCGTAAGGTTCACAATGGTGTAAAATTAAAATGGAATATACCGAGCTAGGATTCGAGTTACAGGAACAAGGGCCAAACCAACCACCCAAGAATGGAATCGTCGAGCGAAAACACTTGACAACCTCCTCGAAACAGCTTTTCTTGCCACCAGACCTTTCTCCATCAATTAGGAATCTGATGCTGTCACTAAACACATTCCTTAAATTGTAGCCATTTGTTGAGTTATTTTTTTGGTGTCTAATCCGCATATATATCCCCATTGCCCTTGATTTTCTTGACTGTATATCTCTTAAATGTCAACATATACACGTGTGATTTAGCTTACGAAGATTTTTCAATGCCGAGAACCTCGATCAGAGAGTAAAAAAGGCGTAAGGTTCACAATGGTGTAAAATTAAAATGGAATATACCGAGTTCGGATTCGAGTTACAGGAACAAGGGCCAAACCAACCACCCAAGAATGGAATCGTCGAGCGAAAACAATTGACAACCTCCTAGAAGCAGCTTTTCTTGCCACCAGACCTTTCTCCAACAATTAGGAATCTGATGCCGTTACTAAACACATTCCTTAAATTGTAGCCATTTGTTGAGTGTTTTTTTTTTTGGTGTCTAATCCGCATATATATCACCATTGCCCTTGATTTTCTAGACTGTATATCTCTTAAATGTCAACATATACTCGTGTGATGTAGTTTACAAAGATTTTTCAATGCCGAGAACCTTGATCAGAGATTAAAAAAGGCGTAAGGTTCACAATGGTGTAAAATTAAAATGGAATATACCGGGATAGGATTCGAGTTACAGGAACAAGGGCCAAACCAACCACCCAAGAATGGAATCGTAGAGCGAAAACACTTGACAACCTCCTCGAAGCAGCTTTTCTTGACACCAGACCTTTCTCCATCAATTAGGAATCTGATGCTGTCACTAAACACATTACTTAAATTGTAGCCATTTGTTGAGTGTTTTTTTTGGTGTCTAATCCGCATATATATCCCCATTGCCCTTGATTTTCTTGACTGTATATCTCTTAAATGTCAACATATACACGTGTGATTTAGCTTACGAAGATTTTTCAATGCCGAGAACCTCGATCAGAGAGTAAAAAAGGTGTAAGGTTCACAATGGTGTAAAATTAAAATGGAATATACCGAGTTAGGATTCGAGTTACAGGAACAAGGGCCAAACCAACCACCCAAGAATGGAATCGTCGAGCGAAAACAATTGACAACCTCCTAGAAGCAGCTTTTCTTGCCACCAGACCTTTCTCCAACAATTAGGAATCTGTTGCCGTTACTAAACACATTCCTTAAATTGTAGCCATTTGTTGAGTGTTTTTTTTGGTGTCTAATCCGCATATATATCACCATTGCCCTTGATTTTCTAGACTGTATATCTCTTAAATGTCAACATATACTCGTGTGATGTAGTTTACAAAGATTTTTCAATGCCGAGAACCTTGAAAAAAGATTAAGAAAGGCGTAAGGTTCACAATGGTGTAAAATTAAAATGGAATATACCGGGCTAGGATTCGAGTTACAGGAACAAGGGCCAAACCAACCACCCAAGAATGGAATCGTAGAGCGAAAACACTTGACAACCTCCTCGAAGCAGCTTTTCTTGACACCAGACCTTTCTCCATCAATTAGGAATCTGATGCTGTCACTAAACACATTACTTAAATTGTAGCCATTTGTTGAGTGTTTTTTTTGGTGTCTAATCCGCATATATATCACCATTGCCCTTGATTTTCTTGACGGTATATCTCTTAAATGTCAAAATATACACGTGTGATTTAGTTTACGAAGATTTTTCGATGCCGAGAACCTTGATAAGAGATTAAAAAAGGCGTAAGGTTCACAATGGTGTAAAATTAAAATGGAATATACCGAGCTAGGATTCGAGTTACAGGAACAAGGGCCAAACCAACCACCCAAGAATGGAATCGTCGAGCGAAAACACTTGACAACCTCCTCGAAGCAGCATTTCTTGCCACCAGACCTTTCTCCATCAATTAGGAATCTGATGCTGTCACTAAATACATTCCTTAAATTGTAGCCATTTGTTGAGTGTTTTTTTTTTGTGTCTAATCCGCATATATATCCCCATTGCCCTTGATTTTCTTGACTGTATATCTCTTAAAGGTGAACATATACATGTGTGATTTAGTTTACGAAGATTTTTCAATGCCGAGATCATCAATCAGAGAGTAAAAAAGGCGTAAGGTTCAAAATGGTGTAAAATTAAAATGGGATATATCGGGCTAGGATTCGAGTTACAGGAACAAGGGCCAAACCAACCACCCAAGAATGGAATCGTCGAGCAAAAACACTTGACAACCTCCTAGAAGCAGCTTTTCTTGCCACCAGACCTTTCTCCATCAATTAGCACTAAACACGTTCCATAAATTTTAGCCATTTGTTGAGTGTTTTGTTTGTGTCTAATCCGCATATATATCACCATTGCCCTTGATTTTCTTAACTGTATATCTCTTAAATGTCAACATATACACGTGTGATTTAGCTTACGAAGATTTTTCAATGCCGAGAACCTCGATCAGAGAGTAAAAAAGGCGTAAGGTTCACAATGGTGTAAAATTAAAATGGAATATACCGAGTTAGGATTCGAGTTACAGGAACAAGGGCCAAACCAACCACCCAAGAATAGAATCGTCGAGCGAAAACATTTGACAACCTCCTAGAAGCAGCTTTTCTTGCCACCAGACCTTTCTCCAACAATTAGGAATCTGGTGCCGTCACTAAACACATTCCTTAAATTGTAGCCATTTGTTGAGTGTTTTTTTGGTGTCTAATCCGCATATATATCACCATTTCCCTTGATTTTCTTGAATGTATATCTCTTAAATGTCAACATATACACGTGTGATTTAGTTTACGAAGATTTTTCAATGCCAAGAACCTCGATCGGAGAGTAAAAAAGGCGTAAGGTTCAAAATGGTGTAAAATTAAAATGGAATATATACCGGGCTAGGATTCGAGTTACTGGAACAAGGGCCAAACCAACCACCTAAGAATGGAATCGTCGAGCGAAAACACCTGATAACATCCTCGAATCAGCTTTTCTTGCCACCAGACCTTTCTCCATCAATTAGGAATCTGATGCCGTCACTAAACACATTCCTTAAGTTGTAGCCATTTGTTGAGTGTTTTTTTTTTGAGTCTAATCCGCATATATATCACCATTCCCCTTGATTTTCTTGATTGTATATCTTTTAAAGGTCAATATATACACGTGTGATTTAGTTTACGAAGATGTTTCAATGCCTAGAACCTTGATCCGAGAGTAAAAAAGGCGTATGGTTCACAATGGTGTAAAATTAAAATGGGATATACCGGGCTAGGATTCGAGTTACAGGAACAAGGGCCAAACCAACCACCCAAGAATGGAATCGTCGAGCGAAAACACTTGACAAACTCCTAGAAGCAGCTTTTGTTACCACCAGACCTTTCTCCATCAATTAGGAATCTGATGCCGTCACTAAACACATTTTACTTAAATTGTAGCCATTTGTTGAGTGTTTTTTTTTGGTGTCTAATCCGCATATATATCCCCATTGCCCTTGATTTTCTTGACTGTATATCTCTTAAAGGTGAACATATACATGTGTGATTTAGTTTACGAAGATTTTTCAATGCCGAGAACATCGATCAGAGAGTAAAAAAGGCGTAAGGTTAAAAATGGTGTAAAATTAAAATGGGATATATCGGGCTAGGATTCGAGTTACAGGAACAAGGGCCAAACCAACCACCCAAGAATGGAATCGTCGAGCAAAAACACTTGACAACCTCCTAGAAGCAGCTTTTCTTGCCACCAGACCTTTCTCCATCAATTAGCACTAAACACATTTCATAAATTTTAGCCATTTGTTGAGTGTTTTGTTTGTGTCTAATCCGCATATATATCACCATTGCCCTTGATTTTCTTGACTGTATATCTCTTAAATGTCAACATATACACGTGTGATTTAGCTTACGAAGATTTTTCAATGCCGAGAACCTCGATCAGAGAGTAAAAAAGGCGTAAGGTTTACAATGGTGTAAAATTAAAATGGAATATACCGAGTTAGGATTCGAGTTACAGGAACAAGGGCCAAACCAACCACCCAAGAATGGAATCGTCGAGCGAAAACAATTGACAACCTCCTAGAAGCAGCTTTTCTTGCCACCAGACCTTTCTCCAACAATTAGGAATCTGGTGCCGTCACTAAACACATTCCTTAAATTGTAGCCATTTGTTGAGTGTTTTTTTGGTGTCTAATCCGCATATATATCACCATTGCCCTTGATTTTCTTGAATGTATATCTCTTAAATGTCAACATATACACGTGTGATTTAGTTTACGAAGATTTTTCAATGCCGAGAACCACGATCGGAGAGTAAAAAAGGCGTAAGGTTCAAAATGGTGTAAAATTAAAATGGAATATATACCGGGCTAGGATTCGAGTTACGGGAACAAGGGCCAAACCAACCACCTAAGAATGGAATCGTCGAGCGAAAACACCTGATAACCTCCTCGAATCAGCTTTTCTTGCCACCAGACCTTTCTCCATCAATTAGGAATCTGATGCCGTCACTAAACACATTCCTTAAGTTGTAGCCATTTGTTGAGTGTTTTTTTTTTTTGTGTCTAATCCGCATATATATATCACCATTCCCCTTGATTTTCTTGATTGTATATCTTTTAAAGGTCAATATATACACGTGTGATTTAGTTTACGAAGATTTTTCAATGCCTAGAACCTCGATCCGAGAGAAAAAAAGGCGTATGGTTCACAATGGTGTAAAATTAAAATGGGATATACCGGGCTAGGATTCGAGTTACAGGAACAAGGGCCAAACCAACCACCCAAGAATGGAATCGTCGAGCGAAAACACTTGACAAACTCCTAGAAGCAGCTTTTGTTACCACCAGACCTTTCTCCATCAATTAGGAATCTGGTGCCGTCACTAAACACATTCCTTAAATTGTAGCCATTTGTTGAGTGTTTTTTTGGTGTCTAATCCGCATATATATCACCATTGCCCTTGATTTTCTTGAATGTATATCTCTTAAATGTCAACATATACACGTGTGATTTAGATTACGAAGATTTTTCAATGCCAAGAACCTCGATCGGAGAGTAAAAAAGGCGTTAGGTTCAAAATGGTGTAAAATTAAAATGGAATATATACCGGGCTAGGATTCGAGTTACTGGAACAAGGGCCAAACCAACCACCTAAGAATGGAATCGTCGAGCGAAAACACCTGATAACATCCTCGAATCAGCTTTTCTTGCCACCAGACCTTTCTCCATCAATTAGGAATCTGATGCCGTCACTAAACACATTCCTTAAGTTGTAGCCATTTGTTGAGTGTTTTTTTTTTTTTTTTTTTGTGTCTAATCCGCATATATATCACCATTCCCCTTGATTTTCTTGATTGTATATCTTTTAAAGGTCAATATATACACGTGTGATTTAGTATACGAAGATGTTTCAATGCCTAGAACCTCGATCCGAGAGTAAAAAGGCGTATGGTTCACAATGGTGTAAAATTAAAATGGGATATACCGGGCTAGGATTCGAGTTACAGGAACAAGGGCCAAACCAACCACCCAAGAATGGAATCGTCGAGCGAAAACACTTGACAAACTCCTAGAAGCAGCTTTTGTTACCACCAGACCTTTCTCCATCAATTAGGAATCTGATGCCGTCACTAAACACATTTTACTTAAATTGTAGCCATTTGTTGAGTGTTTTGTTTGGTGTCTAATCCGCATATATATCACCATCGCCCTTGATTTTCTTGACTGTATAACTCTTAAATGTCAACATACACACATGTGATTTAGTTTACGAAGATTTTTCAATGCCCAGAACCTCAATCAGAGAGTAAAAAAGGCGTAAGGTTAACAATGGTGTAAAATTAAAATGGGATATACCGGGCTAGGATTCGAGTTACATGAACAAGGGCCAAACCAACCACCCAAGAATGGAATCGTCGAGCGAAAACACTTGACAACCTCCAAGAAGCAGCTTTTCTTGCCACCAGTCATTTCTCCATCAATTAGGAATCTGATGCCGTCACTAAACACATTCCATAAATTGTAGCCATTTGTTGATGTTTTTTTTGGTGTCTAATTCGCATATATATCACCATTTCCCTTGATTTTCTTGATTGTATATATCTTAAATGTCAACATATACACGTGTGATTTAGTTTATGAAGATTTTTCAATGCCGAGAACCTCGATCAGAGAGTAAAAAAGTTGTAAGGTTAACAATGGTGTAAAATTAAAATGGGATATACCGGGCTAGGATTCGAGTTACAGGAACAAGGGCCTGACCAACCACCCAAGAATGGAATCGTCGAGCGAAAACACTTGCCAACCTCCCAGAAGCAGCTTTTCTTGCCACCAGACCTTCCTCCATCAATTAGGTATCTGATGCCGTCAATAAACACATTCATTAAATTGTAGCCATTTGTTGAGTGGTTTTTTTTGTGTCTAATCCGCATATATATCATCATTGCCCTTGATTTTCTTGAATGTATATCTCTTAAATGTCAACATATACACGTGTGATTTAGTTTACGAAGATTTTTCAATGCCGAGAACCACGATCGGAGAGTAAAAAAGGCGTAAGGTTCAAAATGGTGTAAAATTAAAATGGAATATATACCGGGCTAGGATTCGAGTTACGGGAACAAGGGCCAAACCAACCACCTAAGAATGGAATCGTCGAGCGAAAACACCTGATAACCTCCTCGAATCAGCTTTTCTTGCCACCAGACCTTTCTCCATCAATTAGGAATCTGATGCCGTCACTAAACACATTCCTTAAGTTGTAGCCATTTGTTGAGTGTTTTTTTTTGGTGTCTAATCCGCATATATATCACCATTCCCCTTGATTTTCTTGATTGTATATCTTTTAAAGGTCAATATATACACGTGTGATTTGGTTTACGAAGATTTTTCAATGCCTATAACCTCGATCCGAGAGTAAAAAAGGCGTATGGTTCACAATGGTGTAAAATTAAAATGGGATATACCGGGCTAGGATTCGAGTTACAGGAACAAGGGCCAAACCAACCACCCAAGAATGGAATCGTCGAGCGAAAACACTTGACAAACTCCTAGAAGCAGCTTTTGTTACCACCAGACCTTTCTCCATCAATTAGGAATCTGATGCCGTCACTAAACACATTTTACTTAAATTGTAGCCATATGTTGAGTGTTTTGTTTGGTGTCTAATCCGCATATATATCACCATCGCCCTTGATTTTCTTGACTGTATAACTCTTAAATGTCAACATACACACATGTGATTTAGTTTACGAAGATTTTTCAATGCCCAGAACCTCAATCAGAGAGTAAAAAGGGCGTAAGGTTAACAATGGTGTAAAATTAAAATGGGATATACCGGGCTAGGATTCGAGTTACATGAACAAGGGCCAAACCAACCACCCAAGAATGGAATCGTCGAGCGAAAACACTTGACAACCTCCAAGAAGCAGCTTTTCTTGCCACCAGTCATTTCTCCATCAATTAGGAATCTGATGCCGTCACTAAACACATTCCATAAATTGTAGCCATTTGTTGAGTGTTTTTTTTGGTGTCTAATTCGCATATATATCACCATTTCCCTTGATTTTCTTGATTGTATATATCTTAAATGTCAACATATACACGTGTGATTTAGTTTATGAAGATTTTTCAATGCCGAGAACCTCGATCAGAGAGTAAAAAAGCTGTAAGGTTAACAATGGTGTAAAATTAAAATGGGATATACCGGGCTAGGATTCGAGTTACAGGAACAAGGGCCTGACCAACCACCCAAGAATGGAATCATCGAGCGAAAACACTTGCCAACCTCCCAGAAGCAGCTTTTCTTGCCACCAGACCTTCCTCCATCAATTAGGAATCTGATGCCGTCAATAAACACATTCATTAAATTGTAGCCATTTGTTGAGTGGTTTTTTTTTGTGTCTAATCCGCATATATATCATCATTGCCCTTGATTTTCTTGACTGTATATCTCTTAAATGTCAACATATACATGTGTGATTTAGTTTACGAAGATTTTTTCAATGCCGAGAACCTTGATCAGAGAGTAAAAAAGGCGTAAGGTTCACAATGGTGTAAAATTAAAATGGGATATACCGGGCTAGGATTCGAGTTACAGGAACAAGGGCCAAACCAACCACCCAAGAATGGAATCGTCGAGCGAAAACACTTGACAACCTCCTATAAGCAGCTTTTCTTGCCACCAGACCTTTCTCCATCAATTAGGAATCTGATGTCGTCACTAAACACATTCCTTAAATTGTAGCCATTTGTTGAGTGTTTTTTTTTGTGTCTAATCTGCATATATATATCACCATTGCCCTTGATTTTCTTGACTGTATATCTCTAAAATATCAACATATACACGTGTGATTTAGTTTACAAAGATTTTTCAAT
The DNA here is from genome assembly GCA_030545235.1 of Helianthus tuberosus. Classification (NCBI taxonomy): domain Eukaryota; kingdom Viridiplantae; phylum Streptophyta; class Magnoliopsida; order Asterales; family Asteraceae; genus Helianthus; species Helianthus tuberosus. The sequence goes on along the minus strand of CM060396.1, from coordinate 55,507 downwards.
GCCGAGAACCTCGATCAGAGAGTAAAAAAGGCGTAAGGTTCAAAATCGTATAAAATTAAAATGGGATATACCGTGCTAGGATTCGAGTTACAGGAACAAGGGCCAAACCAACCACCCGAGAATGGAATCATCGAGCGAAAACACTTGACAACCTACTAGAAGAAGCTTTTCTTGCCACCAGCTATTTCTCCATCAATTAGGAATCTGATGCCATCACTAAACACATTCCTTAAGTTGTATCCATTTGTTTAGTGTTTTCTTTTTTTGGTGTCCAATCCGCATATATATCACCATTGCGCCTTGATTTTCTTGATTGTATATCTCTTAAAGGTCAACATATAAACGTGTGATTTAGTATACGAAGATTTTTCAACACTGAGAACCTCGATCAGAGAGTAAAAAATGCGTAAGTTTCACAATGGTGTAAAATTAAAATGGGATATATCGGGCTAGGATTCGAGTTACAGGAACAAGGGCCAAACCAACCATTCAAGAATGGAATCGTCGAGAGAAAACACTTAACAACCTCCTAGAAGCAGCTTTTATTACCACTAGACCTTTCTCCATCAATTAGGAATCTGATGCCGTCCTCAAACACATTCCTTAAATTGTAGCCATTTGTTGAGTGTTTTTTTTGGTGTCTAATCCGCATATATATCACCATTGCCCTTGATTTTCTTGACTGTATATCTCTTAAATGTCAACATATACATGTGTGATTTAGTTTACGAAGATTTTTCAATGCCGAGAACCTCGATCAGAGAGTAAAAAAGGCGCAAGGGTCACAATGGTGTAAAATTAAAATGGGATATACCGGGCTAGGATTCGAGTTACAGGAACAATAGCCAAACCAACCACCCAAGAATGGAATCGTTGAGCGAAAACACTTGACAACCTCCTAGAAGCATCTTTTATTGCCACCAGACGTTTCTCCATCAATTAGGAATCTAATGCCGTCACTAAACACATTCCTTAAATTGTAGCCATTTGTTGAGTGTTTTTTTGGTATCTAATCCGCATATATATCACCATTGCCCTTGATTTTCTTGACTGCATATCTCTTAAATGTCAACATATACACGTGTGATTTAGTTTACGAAGATTTTTCAATAACGAGAACCTCGACCAGAGAGTAAAAAATGCGTAAGGTTCACAATGGTGTAAAATTAAAATGGGATATACCGAGCTAGGATTCAAGTTACAGGAACAAGGGCCAAAATAACCACCCAAGAAAGGAATCGTCGAGCGAAAACACTTGACAAACTCATAGAAGCAGCTTTTCTTACCACCAGACCTTTCTCCATCAATTAGGAATCTGATGCCGTCACTAAACACATTCCTTAAATTGTAGCCATTTGTTGAGTGTTCTCTTTGGTGTCTAATCCGCATATATATCACCATTGCCCTTGATTTTCTTGACTGTATATCTCTTAAATGTCAACATATACATGTGTGATTTAGTTTACGAAGATTTTTCAATGCCGAGAAACCAGATCAGAGAGTAAAAAAGGCGTAAGGTTCACAATTGTGTAAAATTAAAATGGGATACACCTGGCTAGGATTCGAGTTACAGGAACAAGGGCCAAACCAACCACCCAAGAATGGAATCTTCGAGCGAAAACACTTGACAACCTCCAAGAAGTAGCTTTTCTTGCCACCAGACCTTTCTCCATCAATTAGGAATCTGATACCGTCACTAAACACATTCCTTAAATTGTAGCCATTTGTTGATTGTTTTTTTTTCTGTCTAATCCGCATATATATCACCATTGCCCTTGATTTTCTTGACTGTATATCCCTTAAATGTCAACATATACACGTGTGATTTAGTTTACAAAGATTTTTCAATGCCGAGAACCTCGATCAGAGAGTAAAAAAGGCGTAAGGTTCACAATGGTATAAAATTAAAATGGGATATACCGGGCTAGGATTCGAGTTACAGGAACAAGGGCCAAACTAATCACCCATGAATGGAATCGTCGAGCGAAAACACATGACAACCTCCTAGAAGCAGCTTTTCTTGCCACCAGACCTTTCTCCATCAATTAGGAATCTGATGTCGTCACTAAACACATTCCTTAAATTGTAGCCATTTGTTGAGTGTTTTTTTTTGGTGTCTAATCCGCATATATATCACCATTGCCCTTGATATTCTTGACTGTATATCTCTTAAATGTCAACATATACACGTGTGATTTAGTTTACGAATATTTTTTCAATGCCGAGAACCTCGATCAGAGAGTAAAAAAGGCGTAAGGTTAACAATGGTGTAAAATTAAAATGACATATACCGGGCTAGGATTCGAGTTACAGGAACCAGGGCCAAACCAACCACCCAAGAATGGAATCGTCGAGCAAAAACACTTAACATCTTCCTAGAAGCAGCTTTTCTTGCCACCAGACCTTTCTCCATCAATTAGGAATCTGATGCCGTCACTAAGCACATTCTTTAAATTGTTGCCATTTGTTAAGGTTTTTTTTTGGTGTCTAATCCGCATATATATCACCATTGCCCTTGATTTTTTTGACTGTATATCTCTTAAATGTCAACATATACACGTGTGATTTAGTTTACAAAGATTTTTCAATGCCGAGAACCTCGATCAGAGAGTAAAAAAGATGTAAGGTTAACAATGTTGTAAAATTAAAATGGGATATACCGGGCTAGGATTCGAGTTACAGGAACAAGGGCCAAACTAATCACCCAAGAATGGAATCGTCGAGCAAAAACACTTGACAACCCCTTAGAAGCAGCTTTTCTTACCACTAGACTTTTCTCCATCAATTAGGAATCTGATACCGTCACTAAACACATTCCTTAAATTGTAGCCATTTGTTGAGTGTTTTTTTGGTGTCTAATCCGCATATATATCACCATTGCCCTTGATTTTCTTGACTGTATATCTCTTAAATGTCAACATATACACGTGTGATTTAGTTTACGAATATTTTTCAATGCCGAGAACCTCGATCAGAGAGTAAAAAAGGCGTATGGTTCACAATGGTGTAAAATTAAAATGGGATATACCGGGCTAGGATTCGAGTTACAGGAACAAGGGTCAAACCAACTACCCAAGAATGGAATCGTCGAGCAAAAACACTTAACATCCTCCTAGAAGCAGCTTTTCTTGCCACCAGACCTTTCTCCATCAATTAGGAATCTGATGCCGTCACTAAGCACATTCTTTAAATTGTTGTCATTTGTTAATTTTTTTTTTGGTGTCTAATCCGTATATATTTCACCATTGTTCTTGATTTTCTTGACTGTATATCTCTTAAATGTCAACATATACACGTGTGATTTAGTTTACAAAGATTTTCCAATGCCGAGAACCTCGACCAGAGAGTAAAAAAGGCATAAGGTTCACAATGGTGTAAAATTGAAATGGGATATACCGGGCTAGGATTCGAGTTACAGGAACAAGGGCCAAACCAAACACCCAAGAGTGGAATCGTCGAGCGAAAACACTTGACAACCTCCTAGAAGCAGCTTTTCTTGCCACCAGACCTTTCTCCATCAATTAGTAATCTGATGCCGTCACTAAACACATTCCTTAAATTGTAGCCATTTGTTGAGTGTACTTTTTTGGTGTCTAATGCGCATATATATCACCATTGCCCTTTATTTTCTTGACTGTATATCTCTTAAATGTCAACATATACACGTGTGATTTAGTTTACGAAGATGTTTCAATGCCGAGAACCTTGATCAGAGAGTAAAAAAGGCGTAAGGTTAACAATGGTGTAAAATTAAAATGGGATATACCGGGCTAGGATTCGAGTTCCAGGAACAAGGGCCAAACCAACCACCCAAGAATGGAATCGTCGAGCGAAAACACTTGACAACCTCCTAGAAGCAGCTTTTCTTACCACCAGACCTTTCTCCGTGAATAAGGAATCTGATGCCGTCACTAAACACATTCCTTAAATTGTAGCCATTTGTTGAGTGATTTTTTTTGGTGTCTAATCCGCATATATATAAACCATTGTCCTTGATTTTCTTGACTGTATATCTCTTAAATGTTAACATATACACGTATGATTTAGTTTACGAAGATTTTTCAATGCCGAGAACCTCGATCAGAGAGTAAAAAAGGCGTAAGGTTAACAATAGTGTAAAATTAAAATGGGATATACCGGGCTAGGATTCGAGTTATAGGAACAAGGGCCAAACCAACCAACCAAGAATGGAATCATCGAGCGAAAACACTTGACAACCTCCTAGAAGCAGCTTTTCTTACCACCAGACCGTTCTCCATGAATTAGGAATCTGATGCCGTCACTAAACACATTCCTTAAATTGTATCCATTTGTTGAGTGATTTTTTTTTGGCGTCTAATCCGCATATATATCACCATTGCCCTTGATTTTCTTGACTGTATATCTCTTAAATGTCAACATATACACGTGTGATTTAGTTGACGAAGATTTTTCAATGCCGAGAACTCGATCAGAGAGTAAAAAAGAAATAAGGTTTACAATGGTGTAAAATTAAAATGGGATATAACGGGCAAGGATTCGAGTTACAGGAACAAGGGCCAAACCAACCACCCAAGAATGGAATCGTCGAGCGAAAACACTTGACAACCTCCTAGAAGCAGCTTTTCTTGCCAACAGACCTTTCTCCATCAATTAGGAATCTGATGTCGTCACTAAACACATTCCTTAAATTGTAGCCATTTGTTGAGTGTTTTTTTTTGTGTCTAATCCGCATATATATCACCATTTCCCTTGATTTTCTTGACTGTATATCTTTTAAATGTCAACATATATACGTATGATTTAGTTTACAAAGATTTTTCAATGCCGAGAACCTCGATCAGAGAGTAAAAAAGGCGTATGGTTCACAATTGTGTAAAATTAAAATGGGATATACCGGGCTAGGATTCGAGTTACAGGAACAAGGGCCAAACCAACTACCCAAGAATGGAATCGTCGAGCAAAAACACTTAACATCCTCCTAGAAGCAGCTTTTCTTGCCACCAGACCTTTCTCCATCAATTAGGAATCTGATGCCGTCACTAAGCACATTCTTTAAATTGTTGCCATTTGTTAAGGTTTTTTTTTGGTGTCTAATCCGCATATATATCACCATTGCCCTTGATTTTTTTGACTGTATATCTCTTAAATGTCAACATATACACGTGTGATTTAGTTTACAAAGATTTTTCAATGCCGAGAACCTCGATCAGAGAGTAAAAAAGATGTAAGGTTAACAATGGTGTAAAATTAAAATGGGATATACCGGGCTAGGATTCGAGTTACAGGAACAAGGGCCAAACTAATCACCCAAGAATGGAATCGTCGAGCAAAAACACTTGACAACCCCTTAGAAGCAGCTTTTCTTACCACTAGACTTTTCTCCATCAATTAGGAATCTGATGCCGTCACTAAACACATTCCTTAAATTGTAGCCATTTGTTGAGTGTTTTTTTTGGTGTCTAATCCGCATATATATCACCATTGCCCTTGATTTTCTTGACTGTATATCTCTTAAATGTCAACATATACACGTGTTATTTAGTTTACGAATATTTTTCAATGCCGAGAACCTCGATCAGAGAGTAAAAAAGGCGTATGGTTCACAATGGTGTAAAATTAAAATGGGATATACCGGGCTAGGATTCGAGTTACAGGAACAAGGGTCAAACCAACTACCCAAGAATGGAATCGTCGAGCAAAAACACTTAACATCCTCCTAGAAGCAGCTTTTCTTGCCACCAGACCTTTCTCCATCAATTAGGAATCTGATGCCGTCACTAAGCACATTCTTTAAATTGTTGCCATTTGTTAATTTTTTTTTTGGTGTCTAATCCGTATATATTTCACCATTGTTCTTGATTTTCTTGACTGTATATCTCTTAAATGTCAACATATACACGTGTGATTTAGTTTACAAAGATTTTCCAATGCCGAGAACCTCGACCAGAGAGTAAAAAAGGCATAAGGTTCACAATGGTGTAAAATTGAAATGGGATATACCGGGCTAGGATTCGAGTTACAGGAACAAGGGCCAAACCAAACACCCAAGAGTGGAATCGTCGAGCGAAAACACTTGACAACCTCCTAAAAGCAGCTTTTCTTGCCACCAGACCTTTCTCCATCAATTAGTAATCTGATGCCGTCACTAAACACATTCCTTAAATTGTAGCCATTTGTTGAGTGTACTTTTTTGGTGTCTAATGCGCATATATATCACCATTGCCCTTTATTTTCTTGACTGTATATCTCTTAAATGTCAACATATACACGTGTGATTTAGTTTACGAAGATTTTTCAATGCCGAGAACCTTGATCAGAGAGTAAAAAAGGCGTAAGGTTAACAATGGTGTAAAATTAAAATGGGATATACCGGGCTAGGATTCGAGTTCCAGGAACAAGGGCCAAACCAACCACCCAAGAATGGAATCGTCGAGCGAAAACACTTGACAACCTCCTAGAAGCAGCTTTTCTTACCACCAGACCTTTCTCCATGAATAAGGAATCTGATGCCGTCACTAAACACATTCCTTAAATTGTAGCCATTTGTTGAGTGATTTTTTTTGGTGTCTAATCCGCATATATATAAACCATTGTCCTTGATTTTCTTGACTGTATATCTCTTAAATGTCAACATATACACGTATGATTTAGTTTACGAAGATTTTTCAATGCCGAGAACCTCGATCAGAGAGTAAAAAAGGCGTAAGGTTAACAATAGTGTAAAATTAAAATGGGATATACCGGGCTAGGATTCGAGTTATAGGAACAAGGGCCAAACCAACCACCCAAGAATGGAATCATCGAGTGAAAACACTTGACAACCTCCTAGAAGCAGCTTTTCTTACCACCAGACCTTTCTCCATGAATTAGGAATCTGATGCCGTCACTAAACACATTCCTTAAATTGTATCCATTTGTTGAGTGATTTTTTTGGCGTCTAATCCGTATATATATCACCATTGCCCTTGATTTTCTTGACTGTATATCTCTTAAATGTCAACATATACACGTGTGATTTAGTTTACGAAGATTTTTCAATGCCGAGAACTCGACCAGAGAGTAAAAAAGAAGTAAGGTTTACAATGGTGTAAAATTAAAATGGGATATAACGGGCTAGGATTCGAGTTACAGGAACAAGGGCCAAACCAACCACCCAAGAATGGAATCGTCGAGCGAAAACACTTGACAACCTCGTAGAAGCAGCTTTTCTTGCCAACAGACCTTTCTCCATCAATTAGGAATCTGATGCCGTCACTAAACACATTCCTTAAATTGTAGCCATTTGTTGAGTGTTTTTTTTGTGTCTAATCCGCATATATATCACCATTTCCCTTGATTTTCTTGACTGTATATCTTTTAAATGTCAACATATACACGTATGATTTAGTTTACAAAGATTTTTCAATGCCGAGAACCTCGATCAGAGAGTAAAAAAGGCGTATGGTTCACAATTGTGTAAAATTAAAATGGGATATACCGGGCTAGGATTCGAGTTACAGGAACAAGGGCCAAACCAACTACCCAAGAATGGAATCGTCGAGCAAAAACACTTAACATCCTCCTAGAAGCAGCTTTTCTTGCCACCAGACCTTTCTCCATCAATTAGGAATCTGATGCCGTCACTAAGCACATTCTTTAAATTGTTGCCATTTGTTAAGGTTTTTTTTTGGTGTCTAATCCGCATATATATCACCATTGCCCCTTGATTTTCTTGACTGTATATCTCTTAAATGTCAACATATACACGTGTGATTTAGTTTACAAAGATTTTTCAATGCCGAGAACCTCGATCAGAGAGTAAAAAAGGAGTAAGGTTAACAATGGTGTAAAATTAAAAGGGAATATACCGGGCTAGGATTCGAGTTACAGGAACAAAGGCCAAACCAACTACCCAAGAATGGAATCGTCGAGCAAAAACACTTAACATCCTCCTAGAAGCAGCTTTTCTTGCCACCAGACCTTTCTCCATCAATTAGGAATCTGATCCCGTCACTAAACACATTCCTTAAATTGTAGCCATTTGTTGAGTGTTTTTTTTGGTGTCTAATCCGCATATATATCACCATTTCCCTTGATTTTCTTGACTGTATATCTCTTAAATGTCAATATATACACGTGTGATTTAGTTTACGAATATTTTTCAATGCCGAGAACCTCGATCCGAGAGTAAAAAAGGCGTAAGTTTCACAATGGTGTAAAATTGAAATGGGATATACCGGGCTAAGATTCGAGTTACAGGAACAAGGGCCAAACCGAACACCCAAGAATGGAATCGTCGAGCGAAAACACTTGACAACCTCCTAGAAGCAGCTTTTCTTGCCACCAGACCTTTCTCCATCAATTAGTAATCTGATGCGGTCACTAAACACATTCCTAAAATTGTAGCCATTTGTTGAGTGTACTTTTCTGGTGTCTAATCCGCATATATATCACCATTGCCCTTGATTTTCTTGACTGTATATCTCTTAAATGTCAACATATACACGTGTGATTTAGTTTATGAAGAATTTTCAATGCCGAGAACCTCGATCAGAGAGTAAAAAATGCGTAAGGTTCACAATGGTGAAAAATTAAAATGGGATATACCGGGCTAGGATTCGAGTTACAGGAACAAGGGCCAAACCAACTACCCAAGAATGGAATCGTCGAGCGAAAACACTTGACATCCTTCTAGAAACAACTTTTCTTGCCACCAGACCTTTCTCCGTCAATTAGGAATCTGATGCCGTCACTAAACACATTCCTTAAATTGTATCCATTTGTTGAGTGTTTTTTTTTTGTGTCTAATCCGCATATATATCACCATTTCCCTTGATTTTCTTGACTGTATATCTCTTAAATGTCAACATATACACGTATGATTTAGTTTACGAAGATTTTTCAATGCCGAGAACCTCGATCAGAGAGTAAAAAAGGCGTATGGTTCACAATGGTGTAAAATTAAAATGGGATATACCGGGCTAGGATTCGAGTTACAGGAACAAGGGCCAAACCAACTACCCAAGAATGGAATCGTCGAGCAAAAACACTTAACATCCTCCTAGAAGCAGCTTTTCTTGCCACCAGACCTTTCTCCATCAATTAGGAATCTGATGCCGTCACTAAACACATTCTTTAAATTGTTGCCATTTGTTAATTTTTTTTGGTGTATAATCCGTATATATTTCACCATTGTTCTTGATTTTCTTGACTGTATATCTCTTAAATGTCAACATATACACGTGTGATTTAGTTTACAAAGATTTTCCAATGCCGAGAACCTCGACCAGAGAGTAAAAAATGAGTAAGGTTAACAATGGTGTAAAATTAAAATGGGATATACCGGGCTAGGATTCGAGTTACAGGAACAAAGGCCAAACCAATCACCCAAGAATGGAATCGTCGAGCAAAAACAATTTACAACCTCTTAGAAGCAGCTTTTCTTACCACTAGACTTTTCTCCATCAATTAGGAATCTGATCCCGTCACTAAACACATTCCTTAAATTGTAGCCGTTTGTTGAGTGTTTTTTTTTTGGTGTCTAATCCGCATATATATCACCATTTCCCTTGATTTTCTTGACTGTATATCTCTTAAATGTCAACATATACACGTGTGATTTAGTTTACGAATATTTTTCAATGCCGAGAACCTCGATCAGAGAGTAAAAAAGGCGTAAGTTTCACAATGGTGTACAATTGAAATGGGATATACCGGGCTAGGATTCGAGTTACAGGAACAAGGGCCAAACCAAACACCCAAGAATGGAATCGTCGAGCGAAAACACTTGACAACCTCCTAGAAGCAGCTTTTCTTGCCACCAGACCTTTCTCCATCAATTAGTAATCTGATGCCGTCACTAAACACATTCCTTAAATTGTAGCCATTTGTTGAGTGTACTTTTTTGGTGTCTAATCCGCATATATATCACCATTGCCCTTGATTTTCTTGACTGTATATCTCTTAAATGTCAACATATACACGTGTGAGTTAGTTTATGAATATTTTTCAATGCCGAGAACCTCGATCAGAGAGTAAAAAATGCGTAAGGTTCACAATGGTGAAAAATTAAAATGGGATATACCGGGCTAGGATTCGAGTTACAGGAACAAGGGCCAAACCAACTACCCAAGAATGGAATCGTCGAGCAAAAACACTTAACATCCTCCTAGAAGCAGCTTTTCTTGCCACCAGACGTTTCTCCATCAATTAGGAATCTGATCCCGTCACTAAACACATTCCTTAAATTGTAGCCATTTGTTGAGTGTTTTTTTTGGTGTCTAATCCGCATATATATCACCATTTCCCTTGATTTTCTTGACTGTATATCTCTTAAATGTCAACATATACACGTGTGATTTAGTTTACGAATATTTTTCAATGCCGAGAACCTCGATCCGAGAGTAAAAAAGGCGTAAGTTTCACAATGGTGTAAAATTGAAATGGGATATACCGGGCTAAGATTCGAGTTACAGGAACAAGGGCCAAACCAAACACCCAAGAATGGAATCGTCGAGCGAAAACACTTGACAACCTCCTAGAAGCAGCTTTTCTTGCCACCAGACCTTTCTCCATCAATTAGTAATCTGATGCCGTCACTAAACACATTCCTTAAATTGTAGCCATTTGTTGAGTGTACTTTTCTGGTGTCTAATCCGCATATATATCACCATTGCCCTTGATTTTCTTGACTGTATATCTCTTAAATGTCAACATATACACGTGTGATTTAGTTTACGAATTTTTTTCAATGCCGAGAACCTCGATCAGAGAGTAAAAAAGGCGTAAGTTTCACAATGGTGTAAAATTGAAATGGGATATACCGGGCAACGATTCGAGTTACAGGAACAAGGGCCAAACCAAACACCCAAGAATGGAATCGTCGAGCGAAAAAACTTGACAACCTCCTAGAAGCAGCTTTTCTTGCCACCAGACCTTTCTCCATCAATTAGTAATCTGATGCCGTCACTAAACACATTCCTTAAATTGAAGCCATTTGTTGAGTGTACTTTTTTGGTGTCTAATCCGCATATATATCACCATTGCCCTTGATTTTCTTGACTGTATATCTCTTAAATGTCAACATATACACGTGTGATTTAGTTTATGAAGATTTTTCAATGCCGAGAACCTTGATCAGAGGGTAAAAAATGAGTAAGGTTCACAATGGTGAAAATTTAAAATGGGATATACCGGGCTAGGATTCGAGTTACAAGAACAAGGGCCAAACCAACTACCCAAGAATGGAATCGTCGAGCGAAAACACTTGACATCCTCCTAGAAACAACTTTTCTTGCCACCAGACCTTTCTCCATCAATTAGGAATCTGATGCCGTCACTAAACACATTCCTTAAATTGTAGCCATTTGTTGAGTGTTTTTTTTTTGTGTCTAATCCGCATATATATCACCATTTCACTTGATTTTCTTGACTGTATATCTCTTAAATGTCAACATATACACGTATGATTTAGTTTACGAAGATTTTTCAATGCCGAGAACCTCGATCAGAGAGTAAAAAAGGCGTATGGTTCACAATGGTGTAAAATTAAAATGGGATATACCGGGCTAGGATTCGAGTTATAGGAACAAGGGCCAAACCAACTACCCAAGAATGGAATCGTCGAGCAAAAACACTTAACATCCTCCTAGAAGCAGCTTTTCTTGCCACCAGACCTTTCTCTATCAATTAGGAATCTGATGCCGTCACTAAGCACATTCTCTAAATTGTTGCCATTTGTTAAGGTTTTTTTTGGTGTCTAATCCGTATATATATCAGCATTGCCCTTGATTTTCTTGACTGTATATCTCTTAAATGTCAACATATACACGTGTGATTTAGTTTACAAAGATTTTCCAATGCCGAGAACGTCGATCAAAGAGAAAAAAAGGAGTAAGGTTAACAATGGTGTAAAATTAAACTGGGATATACCGGGCTAGGATTCGAGTTACAGGAACAAAGGCCAAACCAATCACCCAAGAATGGAATCGTCGAGCAAAAACACTTGACAACCTCTTAGAAGCAGCTTTTCTTACCACTAGACTTTTCTCCATCAATTAGGAATTTGATCCCGTCACTAAACGCATTCCTTAAATTGTAGCCGTTTGTTGAGTGTTTTTTTTTTGTGTCTAATCCGCATATATATCACCATTTCCCCTGATTTTCTTGACTGTATATCTCTTAAATGTCAACATATACATGTGTGATTTAGTTTACGAATATTTTTCAATGCTGAGAACCTCGATCAGAGAGTAAAAAAGGCGTAAGTTTCACAATGGTGTAAAATTGAAATGGGATATACCGGGCTAGGATTCGAGTTACAGGAACAAGGGCCAAACCAAACACCCAAGATTGGAATCGTCGAGCGAAAACACTTGACAACCTCCTAGAAGCAGCTTTTCTTGCCACCAGACCTTTCTCCATCAATTAGTAATCTTATGCCGTCACTAAACACATTCCTTAAATTGTAGCCATTTGTTGAGTGTACTTTTTTTGTGTCTAATCCGTATATATATCACCATTGCCCTTGATTTTCTTGACTGTATATCTCTTAAATGTCAACATATACACGTGTGATTTAGTTTATGAAGATTTTTCAATGCCGAGAACCTCGATCAGAGAGTAAAAAATGCGTAAGGTTCACAATGGTGAAAAATTAAAATGGGATATACCGGCTAGGATTCGAGTTGCAGGAACAAGGGCCAAACCAACTACCCAAGAATGGAATCGTCGAGCGAAAACACTTGACATCCTCCTAGAAACAACTTTTCTTGCCACCAGACCTTTCTCTTTCTCCATCAATTAGGAATCTGATGCCGTCACTAAACACATTCTTTAAATTGTAGCTATTTGTTAAGGGTTTTTTTTGGTGTCTAATCCGCATATATATCACCATTGCCCTTGATTTTCTTGACTGTATATCTTTTAAATGTCAACATATACACGTGTGATTTAGTTTACGAAGATTTTTCAATGCCGAGAACCTTGATCAGAGAGTAAAAAAGGCGTAAGGTTAACAATGGTGTAAAATTAAAATGGGATATACCGGGCTAGGATTCGAGTTACAGGAACAAGGGCCAAACCAACCACCCAAGAATGGAATCGTCGAGCGAAAACGCTTGACAACCTCCTAGAAGCTGCTTTTCTTACCACCAGACCTTTCTCCATGAATAAGGAATCTGATGCCGTCACTAAACACATTCCTTAAATTGTAGCCATTTGTTGAGTTATTTTTTTTGGTGTCTAATCCGCATATATATCACCATTGTCCTTGATTTTCTTGACTGTATATCTCTTAAATGTCAACATATACACGTATGATTTAGTTTATGAAGATTTTTCAATGCCGATAACCTTGATCAGAGAGTAAAATAGGCGTATGGTTAACAATAGTGTAAAATTAAAATGGGATATACCGGGCTAGGATTCGAGTTATAGGAACAAGGGCCAAACCAACCACCCAAGAATGGAATCATCGAGCGAAAACACTTGACAGCCTCCTAGAAACAGCTTTTCTTACCACAGACCTTTCTCCATGAATTAGGAATCTGATGCCGTCACTAAACACATTCCTTAAATTGTAGCCATTTGTTGAGTGATTTTTTTTGGCGTCTAATCCGCATATATGTCACCATTGCCCTTGATTATCTTGACTGTATATCTCTTAAATGTCAACATATACACGTGTGATTTAGTTTACGAAGATTTTTCAATGCCGAGAACCTCGATCAGAGAGTAAAAAAGGAGTAAGGTTTACAATGGTGTAAAATTAAAATGGGATATACCGGGCTAGGATTCGAGTTACAGGAACAAGGGCCAAACCAACCACCCAAGAATGGAATCGTCGAGCGAAAACACTTGACAACCACCAAGAAGCAGCTTTTCTTGCCAACAGACCTTTCTCCATCAATTAGGAATCTGATGCCGTCACTAAACACATTCCTTAAATTGTAACCATTTGTTGAGTGTTTTTTTGTGTCTAATCTGCATATATATCACCATTTCCCTTGATTTTCTTGACTGTATATCTCTTAAATGTCAACATATACACGTATGATTTAATTTACGAAGATTTTTCAATGCCGAGAACCTCGATCAGAGAGTAAAGAAGGCGTGTGGTTCACAATGGTGTAAAATTAAAATTGGATATACCGGGCTAGGATTCGAGTTACAGGAACAAGGGCCAAACCAACTACCCAAGAATGGAATCGTCGAGCAAAAACACTTAATATCCTCCTAGAAGCAGCTTTTCTTACACCAGACATTTCTCCATCAATTAGGAATCTGATGCTGTCACTAAGCACATTCTTTAAATTGTTGCCATTTGTTAAGGTTTTTTTTCGGTGTCTAATCCGCATATATATCACCATTGCCCTTGATTTTCTTGACTGTATATCTCTTAAATGTCAACATTTACACGTGTGATTTAGTTTACAAAGATTTTTCAATGCCGAGAACCTCGATCCGAGAGTAAAAGAGGAGTAAGGTTAACAATGGTGTAAAATTAAAATGGGATATACCGGGATAGGATTCGAGTTACAGGAACAAAGGCCAAACCAATCACCCAAGAATGGAATCGTCGAGCAAAAACACTTGACAACCTCTTAGAAGGAGCTTTTCTTACCACTAGACTTTTCTCCATCAATTAGGAATCTGATGCCATCTCTAAACACATTCCTTAAATTGTAGCCATTTGTTGAGTGTTTTTTTTGGTGTCTAATCCGCATATATATCACCATTGCCCATGATTTTCTTGACTGTATATCTCTTAAATGTCAACATATACATGTGTGATTTAGTTTACGAATATTTTTCAATGCCGAGAACCTCGATCAGAGAGTAAAAAAGGCGTAAGTTTCACAATGGTGTAAAATTCAAATGGGATATACCGGGCTAGGATCCGAATTACAAGAACAAGGGCCAAACCAAACACCCAAGAATGGAATCGTCGAGCGAAAACACTTGACAACCTCCTAGAAGCAGCTTTTCTTGCCACCAGACCTTTCTCCATCAATTCGTAATCTGATGCCGTCACTAAACACATTCCTTAAATTGTAGCCATTTGTTGAGTGTACTTTTTTGGTGTCTAATCCGCATATATATCACCATTGCCGTTGATTTTCTTGACTGTATATCTCTTAAATGTCAACATATACACGTGTGATTTAGTTTATGAAGATTTTTCAATGCCGAGAACCTCGATCAGAGAGTAAAAAAGGCGTAAGGTTCACAATGGTGTAAAATTAAAATGGGATATACCGGGCTAGGATCCGAGTTACAGGAACAAGGGCCAAACCAACTACTCAAGATTGGAATCGTCGAGCGAAAACACTTGACATTCTCCTAGAAACAACTTTTCTTGCCACCAGACCTTTCTCCATCAATTAGGAATCTGATGCCGTCACTAAACACATTCTTTAAATTGTAGCCACTTGTTAAGGTTTTTTTTTGGGTGTCTAATCCGCTTATATATTACCATTGCCCTTGATTTTCTTGACTGTATATCTCTTAAATGTCAACATATACACGTGTGATTTAGTTTACGAATATTTTTCAATGCCGAGAACCTTGATCAGAGAGTAAAAAAGGCGTAAGGTTAACAATGGTGTAAAATTAAAATGGGGTATACCGGGATAGGATTCGAGTTACAGGAACAAGGGCCAAACCAACCACCCAAGAATGGAATCGTCGAGCGAAAACACTTGACAACCTCCTAGAAGCAGCTTTTCTTACCACCAGACCTTTCTCCATGAATAAGGAATCTGATGCCGTCACTAAACACATTCCTTAAATTGTAGCCATTTGTTGAGTGATTTTTTTTGGTGTCTAATCCGCATATATATCACCATTGCCCTTGATTTTATTGACTATATCTCTTAAATGTCAACATATACACGTGTGATTTAGTTTACGAAGATTTTTCAATGCCGAGAACCTCGATCAGAAAGTAAAAAAGGCGTAAGGTTTACAATGGTGTAAAATTAAAATGGGATATACCGGGGCTAGGATTCGAGTTACAGGAACAAGGGCCAAGCCAACCACCCAAGAATGGAATCGTCGAGCGAAAACACTTGACAACCTCCTAGAAGCAGCTTTTCTTGCCAACAGACATATCTCCATCAATTAGGAATCTGATGCCGTCATTAAACACATTCCTTAAATTGTAGCCATTTGTTGAGTGTTTTTTTTTTGTCTAATCCGCATATATATCACCATTGCCCTTGATTTTCTTGACTGTATATCTCTTAAATGTCAACATATATACGTATGATTTAGTTTACGAAGATTTTTCAATGCCGAGAACCTCGATCAGAGAGTAAAAAAGGCGTAAGGTTCACAATGGTGTAAAATTAAAATGGGATATACCGGGCTAGGATTCGAGTTACAGGAACAAGGGACAAACCAACCACCCAAGAATGGTATCGTCGAGCAAAAACACTTGACATCCTCCTAGAAGCAGCTTTTCTTGCCACCAGACCTTTCTCCATAAATTAGGAATCTGATGTCGTCACTAAACACATTCTTTAAATTGTTGCCATTTGTTAAGTTTTTTTTGGTGTCTAATCCGCATATATATCATCATTGCCCTTGATTTTCTTGACTGTATATCTCTTAAATGTCAACATATACACGTGATTTAGTTTACGAAGATTTTTCAATGCCGAGAACCTCGATCAAAGAGTAAAAAAGGCATAAGGATAACAATGGTGTAAAATTAAAATAGGATATACCGGGCTAGGATTCGAGTTACAGGAATAAGGGCCAAACCACCCACCCAAGAATGGAATCGTCGAGCGAAAACACTTGACAACCTCCTAGAAGCAGCTTTTCTTACCACCAGACCTTTCTCCATGAATTAGTAATTTGATGCCGTCACTAAACACATTACTTAAATTGTAGCCATTTGTTGAGTGATTTTTTTTTGGTGTCTAATCCGCATATATATCACCATTGCCCTTGATTTTCTTGACTGTATATCTCTTAAATGTCAACATATACACGTGTGATTTAGTTTACGAAGATTTTTCAATGCCGAGAACCTCGATCAGAGAGTAAAAAAGGCGTAAGGTTTACAATGGTGTAAAATTAAAATGGGATATACCGGGCTAGGATTCGAGTTACAGGAACAAGGGCCAAACCAACCACCCAAGAATGGAAACGTCGAGCGAAAACACTTGACAAACTCCAAGAAGCAGCTTTTCTTGCCAACAGACCTTTCTCCATCAATTAGGAATCTGATGCCATCACTAAACACATTCCTTAAATTGTTGCCATTTGTTGAGTGTTTTTTTTTTGGTGTCTAATCCGCATATATATCACCATTGCCCTTGATTTTCTTGACTGTATATCTCTAAAATGTCAATATATACACGTGTGATTTAGTTTACAAAGATTTGTCAATGCCGAGAACCTCGATCAGAGAGTAAAAAAGGCGTCAGGTTCACAATGGTGTAAAATTAAAATGGGGTATACCGGGCTAGGATTCGAGTTACAGGAACAAGGGCCAAACCAACCACCCAAGAATGGAATCGTCGAGAGAAAACACATGACAATCTCCTCGAAGCAGGTTTTCTTGCCCCCAGACCTTTCTCCATCAATTAGGAATCTGATGCCGTCACTAAACACATTCCTTAAATTGTAGCCATTTGTTGAGTGTTTTTTTTGGTGTCTAATCCGCTTATATATCACCATTGCCCTTGATTTTCTTGACTGTATATCTCTTAAAGGTCCACTTATACACGTGTGATTTAGTTTACGAAGATTTTTCAATGCCGAGAACCTCGATCAGAGAGTAAAAAAGGCGTAAGGTTCACAATGGTGTAAAATTAAAATGGAATATACCGGGCTAGGATTCGAGTTACAGGAAAAAGGGCCAGACCAACCACCCAAGAATGGAATCGTCATGCGAAAACACTTGGCAACCTCCTCGAAGCAGCATTTCTTGCCACCAGACCTTTCTCCATCAATTAGGAATCTGATGCCGTCACTAAACACATTCCTTAAATTGTTGCCATTTGTTGAGTGTTTTTTTTGGTGTCTAATCCGCATATATATCACCATTGCCCTTGATTTTCTTGACTGTATATCTCTTAAATGTCAACATATACACGTGTGATTTAGTTTACGAAGATTTTTCAATGCCGAGAACCTCGATCAGAGAGTAAAAAAGGCGTAAGGTTCACAATGGTGCAAATTTAAAATGGAATATACCGGGCAAGGATTCCAGTTACAGGAACAAAGGCCAAATCAACCACCCAAGAATGGAATCGTCGAGCGAAAACACTTGACAACCTCCTCGAAGCAGCTTTTCTTGCCACCAGACCTTTCTCCATCAATTAGGAATCTGATGCCGTCACTAAACACATTCCTTAAATTGTAGCCATTTGTTGAGTGTTTTTTTTGGTGTCTAATCCGCATATATATCACCATTGCCCTTGATTTTCTTGACCGTATATCTCTTAAAGGTTAACATATACACGTGTGATTTAGTTTACGAAGATTTTTTAATGCCGAGAACCTCGATCAGAGAGTAAAATAGGCGTAAGGTTCGCAATGGTGTAAAATTAAAATGGGATATACCAGGCTAGGATTCGGGTTACAGGAACAAGGGCCAAACCAACCACCCAAATATGGAATCGTCGAGTGAAAACACTTGACAACCTCCAAGAAGCAGCTTTTCTTGCCACCAGACCTTTCTACATTAATTAAGAATCTGATGCCGTCACTAAACACAATCCTTAAATTGTAGCCATTTGTTGAGTGTTTTTTTTTGGTGTCTAATCCGCATATATATCACCATTGCCCTTGATTTTCTTGACTGTATATCTCTTAAATGTCAACATATACACGTGTGATTTAGTTTACGAAGATTTTTCAATGCCGAGAACCTTGATCAGAGAGTAAAAAAGGCGTAAGGTTCACAATGGTGTAAAATTAAAATGGAATATACCGGGCTAGGATTCGAGTTACAGGAAAAAGGGCCAAACCAGACACCCAAGAATGGAATCGTCATGCGAAAACACTTAACAACCTCCTCGAAGCAGCATTTCTTGCCACCAGACCTTTTTCCATCAATTAGGAATCTGATGCCGTCACTAAACACATTCCTTAAATTGTTGCCATTTGTTGAGTGTTTTTTTGGTGTCTAATCCGCATATATATCACGATTGCCCTTGATTTTCTTGACTATATATCTCTTAAATGTCAATATATACACGTGTGATTTAGTTTACGAAGATTTTTCAATGCCGAGAACCTCGATCAGAGAGTAAAAAAGGCGTCAGGTTCACAATGGTGTAAAATTAAAATGGGGTATACCTGGCTAGGATTCGAGTTACAGGAACAAGGGCCAAACCAACCACCCAAGAATGGAATCGTCAAGCGAAAACACTTGACAATCTCCGCGAAGCAGCTTTTCTTGCCCCCAGACCTTTCTCCATCAATTAGGAATCTGATGCCGTCACAAAACACATTCCTTAAATTGTAGCCATTTGTTGAGTGTTTTTTTTGGTGTCTAATCCGCATATATATCAACATTGCCCTGGATTTTCTTGACTGTATATCTCTTAAATGTCAACATATAAACGTGTGATTTAGTTTACGAAGATCTTTCAATGCCGAGAACCTCGATCAGAGAGTAAAAAAGGCGTAAGGTTCACAATGGTGTAAAATTAAAATGGGATATACCGGGCTAGGATTCGAGTTAAAGGAACAAGGGCCAAACCAACCACCCAAGAATGGAATCGTTGAGCGAAAACACTTGACAACCTCCTAGAAGCAGCTTTTCTTGCCACCAGACCTTTCCCCATCAATTAGGAATCTGATGCCGTCACTAAACACATTCGTTAAATTGTAGCCATTTGTTAAGTGTTTTTTTTGGTGTCTAATCCGTATATATATATCCATTGCCCTTGATTTTCTTGACTGTATATCTCTTAAATGTCAACATATACACGTTTGATTTTGTTTACGAAGATTTTTCAATGCCGAGAACCTCGATCAGAGAGTAAAAAAGGCGTAAGGTTCACAATGGTGTAAATTTAAAATGGAATATACCGGGCAAGGATTCCAGTTACAGGAACAAGGGCCAAATCAACCACCCAAGAATGGAATCGTCGAGCGAAAACACTTGACAACCTCCTCGAAGCAGTTTTTCTTGCCACCAGACCTTTCTCCATCAATTAGGAATCTGATGCGTCACTAAACACATTCCTTAAATTGTAGCCATTTGTTGAGTGTTTTTTTTGGTGTCTAATCCGCATATATATCACCATTGCCCTTGATTTTCTTGACCGTAAATCTCTTAAAGGTTAACATATACACGGGTGATTTAGTTTACGAAGATTTTTCAATGCCGAGAACCTCGATCAGAGAGTAAAAAGGCGTAAGGTTCACAATGGTGTAAAATTAAAATGGGATATACCGGGCTAGGATTCTAGATACAGGAACAAGGGCCAAACCAACCACCCAAGAATGCAATCGTCGAGCGAAAACACTAGACAACCTCCTCGAAGCAGCTTTTTTTGCCACCAGACCTTTCTCCATCAATTAGGAATCTGATGCCGTCACTAATCACATTCCTTAAATTGTAGCCATTTGTTGAGGGGTTTTTTTTGGTGTCTAATCCGCATATATATCACCATTGCCCTTGATTTTCTTGAATGTATATCTCTTAAATGTCAACATATACACGTGTGATTTAGTTTATGAAGATTTTTCAATGCCGAGAACCTCGATCAGAGAGTAAAAAAGGCGTAAGGTTCACAATGGTGTAAAATTAAAATGGGATATACCGGGCTAGGATTCTAGATACAGGAACAAGGGCCAAACCAACCACCCAAGAATGGAATCGTCGAGCGAAAACGCTTGACAACCTCCTAGAAGCAGCTTTTCTTGCCACCAGACCTTTCCCCATCAATTAGGAATCTGATGTCGTCACTAAACACATTCCTTAAATTGTAGCCATTTGTTGAGGGGTTTTTTTTGGTGTCTAATCCGCATATATATCACCATTGCCCTTGATTTTCTTGAATGTATATCTCTTAAATGTCAACATATACACGTGTGATTTAGTTTATGAAGATTTTTCAATGCCGAGAACCTCGATCAGAGAGTAAAAAAGGCGTAAGGTTCACAATGGTGTAAAATTAAAATGGGATATACCGGGCTAGGATTCTAGATACAGGAACAAGGGCCAAACCAACCACCCAAGAATGGAATCGTCGAGCGAAAACGCTTGACAACCTCCTAGAAGCAGCTTTTCTTGCCACCAGACCTTTCCCCATCAATTAGGAATCTGATTCCGTCACTAAACACATTCCTTAAATTGTAGTCATTTGTTGAGTGTTTTTTTTAGTGTCTAATCCGCATATATATATATCCATTGCCCTTGATTTTCTTGACTGTATATCTCTTAAATGTCAACATATACACGTGTGATTTAGTTTACGAAGATTTTTCAATGCCGAGAACCTCGATCAGAGAGTAAAAAAGGGCGTAAGGTTCACAAAGGTGTAAAATTAAAATGGAATATACCGGGCTAGGATTCGAGTTACAGGAAAAAGGGCCAAACCAACCACCCAAGAATGGAATCGTCATGCGAAAACACTTGACAACCTCCTCGAAGCAGCGTTTCTTGCCACCAGACCTTTCTCCATCAATTAGGAATCTGATGCCGTCACTAAACACATTCCTTAAATTGTTGCCATTTGTTGAGTGTTTTTTTTGGTGTCTAATCCGCATATATATCACCATTGCCCTTGATTTTCTTGACTGTATATCTCTTAAATGTCAATATATACACGTGTGATTTAGTTTACGAAGATTTTTCAATGCCGAGAACCTCGATCAGAGAGTAAAAAGGGCGTCAGGTTCACAATGGTGCAAAATTAAAATGGGGTATACCGAGCTAGGATTCGAGTTACAGGAACAAGGGCCAAACCAACCACCCAAGAATGAAATCGTCGAGCAAAAACACTTGACAATCTCCTCGAAGCATCTTTTCTTGCCCCCCGACCTTTCTCCATCAATTAGGAATCTGATGCCGTCACTAAACACATTCCTTAAATTGTAGCCATTTGTTGAGTGTTTTTTTGGTGTCTAATCCGCTTATATATCACCATTGCCCTTGATTTTCTTGACTGTATATCTCTTAAAGGTCAACTTATACACATGTGATTTAGTTTACGAAGACTTTTCAATGCCGAGAACCTCAATCAGAGAGTAAAAAAGGCGTAAGGTTCACAATGGTGTAAAATTAAAATGGGATATACCGGGCTAGGATTCGAGTTACAGGAACAAGGGCCAAACCAACCACCCAAGAATGGAATCGTCGAGCGAAAACACTTGACAACCTCCTAGAAGCAGCTTTTCATGCCATTAGACCTCTCTCCATCAATTAGGAATCTGATGCCGTCATTAAACACATTCCTTAAATTGTAGCCATTTGTTGAGTGTTTTTTTTGGTGTCTAATCCGCATATATATCACCATTGCCCTTGATTTTCTTGACTGTATATCTCTTAAATGTCAACATATACACGTGTGATTTAGTTTATGAAGATTTTTCAATGCCGAGAACCTCGATCGTAGAGTAAAAAAGGCGTAAGGTTTACAATGGTGTAAAATTAAAATGGGATATACCGGGCTAGGATTCGAGTTACAGGAACAAGTTCTAAACCAACCACCCAAGAATGGAATCGTCGAGCGAAAACACTTGACAACCTCCTAGAAGCAGCTTTTCTTGCCACCAGACCTTTCTAGATCAAATAGGAATCTGATGTCGTCACTAAACACATTCCTTAAATTGTAGCCATTTGTTGAGTGTACTTTTTTGGTGTCTAATCCGCATATATATCACAATTGCCCTTGAATTTCTTGACTGTATATCTCTTAAATGTCAACATATACACGTGTGATTTAGTTTACGAAGATTTTTCAATGCCGAGAACCTCGATCAGAGAGTAAAAAAGGCGTATGGTTCACAATGGTGTAAAATTAAAATGGGATATACCGGGCTACGATTCGAGTTACAGGAACAAGGGCCAAACCAACTACCCAACAATGGAAACGTCGAGCGAAAACACTTGACATCCTCCTAGAAGCAGCTTTTCTTGCCACCAGACCTTTCTCCATCAATTAGGAATCTGATGTCGTCACTAAACACATTCTTTAAATTGTAGCCAATTGTTAAGTTTTTTTTTTGGTGTCTAATCCGCATATATATCACAATTGCCCTTGATTTTCTTGACTGTATATCTCTTAAATGTCAACATATACACGTGTGATTTAGTTTACGAAGATTTTTCAATGCCGAGAACCTCGATCAGAGAGTAAAATAGGCGTAAGGTTAACAATGGTGTAATATTAAAATGGGATATACCGGGCTAGGATTCGAGTTACAGGAACAAGGGCCAAACCAACCACCCAAGAATGGAATCGTCGAGCGAAAACACTTGACATCCTCCTAGAAGCAGCTTTTCTTGCCACTGGACCTTTCTCTATCAATTAGGAATCTGATGCCGTCACTAAACACATTCGTTAAATTGTAGGCATTTGTAAAGTTTTTTTTGGTGTCTAATCCGCATATATATCACCATTGCCCTTGATTTTCTTGACTGTATATCTCTTAAATGTCAACATATACACGTGTGATTTAGTTTACGAAGATTTTTCAATGCCGAGAACCTCGATCAGAGAGTAAAAAAGGCGTAAGGTTAACAATGGTGTAAAATTGAAATGGGATATATCGGGCTAGGATTCGAATTACAGGAAAAAGGGCCAAACCAACCACCCAAGAATGGAATCGTCGAGTAAAAACACTTGACAACCTCTTAGAAGCAGCTTTTCTTACCACCAGACCTTTCTCCATCAATTAGGAATCTGATGCCGTCACTAAACACATTCCTTAAATTGTAGCCATTTGTTGAGTGTTTTTTTTGTGTCTAATCCGCATATATATAACCATTTCCCTTTATTTTCTTGACCGTATATCTCTTAAAGGTTAACATATACACGTGTGATTTAGTTTACGAAGATTTTTCAATGCCGAGAACCTCGATCAGAGAGTAAAAAAGGCGTAAGATTCACAATAGTGTAAAATTAAAATGGGATATACCGGGCTAGGATTCGAGTTACACGAACAAGGGCCAAACCAACCACCCAAGAATGGAATCGTCGAGTAAAAACACTTGACAACCTCTTAGAAGCAGCTTTTCTTACCACCAGACCTTTCTCCATCAATTAGGAATCTGATGCCGTCACTAAACACATTCCTTAAATTGTAGCCATTTGTTGAGTGTTTTTTTTGGTGTCTAATCCGCATATATATAACCATTACCCTTGATTTTCTTGACCATATATCTCTTAAAGGTTAACATTTAGACGTGTGATTTAGTTTACAAAGATTTTTCAATGCCGAGAACCTCGATCAGAGAGTAAAAAAGGCGTAAGGTTCACAATGGTGTAAAATTAAAATGGGATATACCGGGCTAGGATTCGAGTTACAAGAACAAGGGCCAAACCAACCACCCAAGAATGGAAACGTTGAGCGAAAACACTTGACAACCTCCTAGAAGCAGCTTTTCTTGCCACCAGACCTTTCCCCATCAATTAGGAATCTGATGCCGTCACTAAACACATTCCTTAAATTTTAGCCATTTGTTGAGTGTTTTTTTTGTGTCTAATCCGCATATATATCACAACTGCCCTTGATTTTCTTGACTGTATATCTCTTAAATGTCAACATATACTCGTGTGATTTAGTTTACAAAGATTTTTCAATGCCGAGAACCTCGATCAGAGAGTAAAAAAGGCGTAAGGTTCACAATGGTGAAAAATTAAAATGGAATATACCGGGCTAGGATTCGAGTTACAGGAACAAGGGCCAAAGCAACCACCCAAGAATGGAATCGTCGAGCGAAAACACTTGACAACCTCCTCGAAGCAGCTTTTCTTGCCACCAGACCTTTCTCCATCAATTAGGAATCTGATGCCGTCACTAAACACATTCTTTAAATTGTAGCCAATTGTTAAGGTTTTTTTTTGGTGTCTAATCCGCATATATATCACAATTGCCCATGATTTTCTTGACTGTATATCTCTTAAATGTCAACATATACACGTGTGATTTAGTTTACGAAGATTTTTCAATGCCGAGAACCTCGATCAGAGAGTAAAAAATGCGTAAGGTTAACAATGGTGTAATATTAAAACGGAATATACCGGGCCAGGATTCGAGTTACAGGAACAAGGGCCAAACCAACCACCCAAGAATGGAATCGTCGAGCGAAAACACTTGACATCCTCCTAGAAGCAGCTTTTCTTGCCACCAGACCTTTCTCTATCAATTAGGAATCTGATGTCGTCACTAAACACATTCGTTAAATTGTAGGCATTTGTAAAGTTTTTTTTGGTGTCTAATCCGCATATATATCACCATTGCCCTTGATTTTCTTGACTGTATATCTCTTAAATGTCAACATATACACGTGTGATTTAGTTTACGAAGATTTTTCAATGCCGAGAACCTCGATCGGAGAGTAAAAAAGGCGTAAGGTTAACAATGGTGTAAAATTAAAATGGGATATACCGGGCTAGGATTCGAGTTACAGGAACAAGGGCCAAACCAACCACCCAAGAATGGAATCGTTGAGTAAAAACACTTGACAACCTCTTAGAAGCAGCTTTTCTTACCACCAGACCTTTCTCCATCAATTAGGAATCTGATGCCGTCACTAAACACATTCCTTAGATTGTAGCCATTTGTTGAGTGTTTTTTTGGTGTCTAATCCGCATATATATAACCATTGCCCTTGATTTTCTTGACCGTATATCTCTTAAAGGTTTGGGGTTTGGGGTTTAGGGTTTAGGGTTTAGGGTTTAGGGTTTAGGGTTTAGGGGTTAGGGTTTAGGGTTTAGGGGTTAGGGTTTAGGGTTTAGGGTTTAGGGGTTAGGGGTTAGGGTTTAGGGTTTAGGGTTTAGGGTTTAGGGTTTTTTTTTTTGGATAAAGGGCAATGCCCGGCAAACATATCATATCCACAATAAAAATTACAACTTCAAAGGGGCATACCCCCGACTAATCCCGGAGACATACCTCGGGGACCAAAAATAAGAGATCATCCTACCACATTTAGGGATACAAAAAAATCTAGCGTTTCTATGAGTAATACTCACAATGTAGTCCAACCAAATTTGGTAGTGACTACAACTAAACTGCCTATTAACATGTGACGTTCTATACCGATCCTTGTGCTTGCCCTTGGCCCAAAGCTTTACGTTAATGACTCCATCCAACTTGTTTTGCCAAGACGTTCCCAACTCATGCTGGCCTCGCAAATACCTTAGCAGGGTTGGGCCTGAATAACAGCTACAGAGCTCAACAATTATGTCAAAAGAGGCAGTCCAAGAGTCCATGCAATCCATCATTATGAGCTTCTCAACAGGCCTGCCACTAGGCCCATAGATATACCATAAAAACCACAGATGGGCCTTCAACAGATCTGTCCCGAAGAGATAAGCCCAGGAGCCAAACTCAGACAAGCGGTTA
The DNA here is from genome assembly GCA_030545235.1 of Helianthus tuberosus. Taxonomy (NCBI): domain Eukaryota; kingdom Viridiplantae; phylum Streptophyta; class Magnoliopsida; order Asterales; family Asteraceae; genus Helianthus; species Helianthus tuberosus. Next base: position 29,002 of record CM060396.1, on the reverse strand, counting down.
GCAAAACAGCAGACCTGGAGAATGTACTTGGAAGCCATACTCCAAACCCAACCCCATCGGTAATAAACCCGGACCCCAAATTCATCAAAACCACCGCTGTGGAGTAGCATACCAGGCATGTTACAGGACTTGGGCCCCAAACCAAACACCAAATTCGGCCAATAAGCCCAGCGACCTGCAGTCCTAGTGCAGCAGTTACGACCTGTCAAAGTGCATCTCCCGGGCCAATAACACAATATATTAGCAAGCCATTTACACTGCCATAGCAGCAGAATGTACCATATTTTATTAATCACAACCAGCCTATGGATAATCCGCCCAAAATTCAGCACCATCAGCTCCAGGTTGTTACCAGACGTCTGAGAACATACCAAGCCAGATGCAGTATTAATTTTACTGAAATAAGACCCCAGCACGGTGGTTTTAGGCCACCGAGGGGCATAATCACCGCCCCAAATTACCCAGCAGTAAACCCGGAACCCACCCAGCAATCCCGAGTAACCAAACAGTAAGCCTACAAGACTAATAAGCTGGGCCTGCACCTTATGGCAGCCACTGTGAGTGTAACAAAAGATGACAACCCCTGGACCAGCACGCAGTAAGCATAGATAGGTCATACCCCAACCTGCAAGGACGAATATACCCCTGGAGTACCCCAGCGAGCTACCTAGCTTTACAATCCACTCACAATCATAATACCAGCTGGCATACATCAGCTGAAGCATCTCAGATGTCAGTGTTTTCATCCTGTGCACAAGGAGGTTGATACTCAGAATTTGCAGCAAATTTAAAGCCTCTTCTATCCAACCCACAACCGAGGGCATCCATATTTGGTACACAGGTAACAGCAGCCAAAAAACATGAGAGAGACCAGCAGCACGCATCTGATTCCTCCATATCCGAGGAGCCCCGGATTGAGTCTTCCACATCATAACAGCAGCATTAACAAACATCAGTAACAAAATGCATAAACCATCAGCTAAAAAACTACATTGGTGCAACCAGCTCTTAGCCCGAAGCTGACTTAAGTGACCAAGATCCAAGTACATCAGCCTAGAAACTATAGCAGCGACCAGGTGCAGCAGAGAACAAAGATTCAGCAGCCAAGAGTTCTTTCGATATAACCTGTCCCAACCCAAAAAGTCCAAAGTACCCCTATAGCAAAAGAAAAACATCATCTGATTAGTAGGCCAAAAACCGTATTTTTTGGGTTCGGACTTGGGGATAAGGATCAAGAGAGGGTGCCACCGAAAAAACATCTCCCCAAGTCTCTCCATCCTTATGCCTCCCGGGCTTGTGTGTATATCCCACACACCGACAAAACCTAAACCTCCAACAGGTCTCCTACCGGAACAAACGTGGAACATACAGGGTTGGTTTGATAACACATAACCTATAGTCCAAAGAAGAGGAGAGAGGGAGCAAACCACCATATGACACCAAGAATAACTAAATGACGGATCTACCCTCCTCCCCCTTATAACTCCAGCCCAACCCGGAAGGCCCAGACCCCAGCAGATTAAGGCCATAAATATAAACCCAGCCCTGGCCCCAAACCCCCCAAAAATTAAAATGATAAACACCCAGCCCCAGCCCCAAATCCACCCTCTTTTGCCAACAGAACAGGACGAATGGCAGCAGCTACAGCAAGTCTGAGTGCAGACATGCAGGAACAAGGTTTTCATATGATGTGTGATTATAGTCTCGATCCAGTTAATTATCAATCTCTCAATTCTCTCATATACACCACAGCAAAGCCACAGCAACCAACAGCATTTAAATGCAGCGAATAATATACGCGGATCAACTAACATGATGAGTTATAGGATTTATTTTTGAAACCAGCCACTCTATGTTATGCAACTCCCAAACCTCAGCAACTTGAAGAGATGCAGCCGTTTTCATAAGCTTTAAGCCCAAGATACGCAGTCGAACCGATTCTTTTATCAGCTTATAGATTTCAGTATACGACCTAATCTTCTCTTCATGAATACGCCTGTTTCTTTCTTGCCACACATAGTATACTGCAGCTCCAAGCGTTAGTCTATTAATAATGCTCCAGATAGAGTCATTGTTTCTAAGGCTGCAAATATGTGGAACTATTTCAGACCAGTGTGTAGGCATACTTCCCCACTTGGTAAGAGGCTTTAAACGAGAGAGGATTTCCTTCGAATATGAGCAATCAAAAAACAAGTGGTCATGACTATCAGGCATGTTCTTGCACAACACACACTTCATATCAGACACATCCAGCCAGGCACTTAACACGTCATGCGTTTTCAAACTTCGCTTAATAGCAAGCCAGAGAATGAAGGCATGTCTTGGGATGTTTTGGCTGAACCACACAATACGAAACCAAGGAACAGGGGAACCCACTTCCCTGATATCAGTCCACACATCGCCAACAGAAAACTTAATCAGGCTGCCGTCATTCATCTTCCACATCACCTTATCCTCCACATCATTTGAGATACCCACCACTTGGGAATTAAATAAGTTTGGAAATCTGTCTTGCCAGTCCACAGGCCAATTCCACATTCCATTCGACACCAGGTCTGCCACTTTACTATGCCTCGAGAATTCACCTTCACACATATTCCGGTGAGTAAGGAATGTACTTAACGGACCCAAAGGATGCCAATTATCAAACCACGCCGATGCTATCTGGCCATTACCTATTTTATGAATGATGTGTTCACGAAGGCTGTTACGGTATTCAAGGATCTTCCTCCATCCCCAGCAAGTTTCAATTTTACTTTCAAACTCCCAGAAATTACCATGTTTGAGGCGGTAGGCATGAATCCATTTCACCCAAAGCGAGTCCTTTCTGGATATAATATTCCATGTGTGTTTAGCTATCAAAGCTTGGTTCCACGTTCTAAGAAGCTTTAAGCCTAATCCACCATGTCGCATAGGGGTACAGACTTCCTTCCATTTGACCTTAGCTTTACCCCTCTTCATTTCCCCATGACACCATAAGAAACCCCTAAAGAGTTTCTCTATCTCTTTGGAGACAGAAACGGGAAGGATGAACACGGAAGACCAGTAAACCTGGAGAGAGTTAAGCACAGACGCGATAAGCTGGAGACGCCCAGCAAATGAAAGGGATTTGTTCTTCCAGTTATGAATCTTGCTCTTCACTTTGTCAATGAGCGGGAGGCAGTCTTTATGATATAGACGGGTGGAGATAAGCGGGACACCCAGGTAACGAACTGGAAGAACTCCCACATTAAACTGGGCTAAATTTTCAATCACTTCCCTCTCATCCATACACACATTCCCAAAGTATATAGTGCTTTTCGGAATACTTGGGATTAAGCCAGAAGCCTCCTTAAATTCCTTTAGAGCACTCATAAGAGTTCCAACGGAGTTTGAATCTCCATGACAGAAAAGGAATAGGTCATCTGCAAAGCACAGGTGTGTAAGCTCCACATCCTTGCATCTCCAATGATACTTGAAAGATTGGTTAGACGACACCCTTCTCGTAATCATTAAAGTGAGAACTTCCATGACTAACGTGAAGAGATACGGGGAGATGGGGTCACCTTGACGGAGGCCTCTCTTCCCTTTGAAGAAACCCTTATGCTCACCATTAACCGCAATAGAGAACGAGGTAGTAGTGACACAAGCCATAATCCAATCAATCATCTTCCTAGGAAAGCCAAAATGGACCAGACAATTCTGAAGAAATACCCACTCAACCGTGTCATAAGCCTTTTGGATATCAATTTTAAAAGCACATCTGGCTTGACCCCGCGTACGGTGGTAATTCCTCATGAGCTCCTGAGTGATGAGGATATTATCACTAATCTGTCTACCAGGGATAAACGCACATTGGTTTTCGTTCACCACATAGACTAACGCTTGCTTGATTCGGTTGGCAAGAATCTTGCTTATGCATTTGTACACCACATTACAGCAGGAAATAGGACGGAAATCAGAGACTTTCCGCGGAGTATCCACTTTGGGAACAAGAGCAATAACAGTGGCATTGACCTCCTTGAGCAATTTACCATTATGAAAAAAATCTTTGATGGCCTTACAAACATCAGGGCCAACAATATCCCAAGCAGCCTTAAAGAATTTAGAGGAATACCCATCCGGGCCGGGAGCCTTTAAGTCATCGATACCAAACATCGCTTCTTTAATTTCCACATCCGACACCTCTCTGATCATAGACTCTGCATCAGCAGCATTGACCTGATTTGTGAATAGAGTTTGAGGATCACATAAAGGCTCTATGGAGGCCGAGACCCCTAGGACAGCTTCAAAATGGTTAACAAAAGTAGACCCCACCGCGACACCCGAAAAACAACCTCCATTAAGATCTTCAACCTGATGGATTCTGTTTCGATTATTGTTTCCCTTGACCACTTTATGGAAATAGCTAGAATTATGGTCACCCTCTTTGAGCCAAAGGGTCTTCGCCTTTTGTTGCAAGAAAAGCTCTTCATCCCTAACAGCTTCATTATAGGCATTAAGATAGAACATCTCTTCTTCTCTAAGGATTTCATTATCAGGGGAGTTCACTATATCCTCTTGGATGCTAGCCAACTCAGCTTTAAGCTTAACCACTTTATCAAACAGGTTACCTTGCTTGAAATTCAGCTTTCTGATCTCTTTTTTCAGAACTTTCAAATGAGAGACCAGCCTAAACATGGCAAAGCCCCTGGTTGGAAGGTCCCAAACCCTCTTAACAGTTGGGAGAAAATCCGATTTATGAACCAGGTAGTTTGGAAACTTGAAGGGCATCGGCTTCTGATTAGGAACCCCAGGAACGACAAGAACCATCGGGCTATGATCGGACTTCAGGAACGGCAAAAAAATTGCATTCGCCAAAGGAAATTCAGCAAAAAACTGATTGTTAGCCATAACTCTGTCAAGTTTTTTAAGAAGACCATCCTTCTTTCCTAGGCTTTGGTTCCAGGTGAATTTGAATCCCGACATACAAATATCTTCCACCTCCACCTCATTGAGACATTCCTTCGCTTCAGCCATACTTTTCGTAACAAAGGAGCCACCCAGAGAACGTTCCTTATGGTCAATTATGGCATTAAAATCTCCTAATAGGACCCACGGAAGATTCTGAACAGCCATCTTATGGAGCTTGAGGGAGTCCCAACACGCTCTTCTCGGGACCATACGATGATGAGCATAAATAAAGGAACAATAGAACACTCTAGCACCATTTAAAGGTTCAATAAAGCAGTGCATAGCTTGGGGATGCCTTTCCATTACCATCAAGTTCACGACATTAGGATTCCAGCTAACAACTATCCGGCAGCCACCCTGACACACAATAGCATTCGAGTCCCACTCCCATCTCCTAAAAACCCGAGAACAGACTCTACTCAAGTTTTTAATGGAGAGATGCGTCTCAATAGCACCACAGACATTATAATCCCCTTCCGCAAGATGAGACATCAGGGCATTTTGGTTAGTGGTATTAGAGATACCTCTAACATTCCAACAAGTGATTTTGAGCACCATCTAAACGGTGTTTGGAGTATGTAACACTGACCTCTCTGTTTTGTCAGCAGAATTCCCATTCGCTTGACCCATTAAGAACCTTGTCGTACCAGACGTGTCCTGCTGAACATCTTCTATCATAAAATCAGGATTCAGGTTATGTTGTTGGCAGTAGTGTTTGAAGAATTCCCATTCTCCTTGTTCCCATCCCTCTTGATCATATGCTTTGACAGCACCAAATTTTTCAATACTTTCAACTATAGTTCTCTTCTGACCATCTGAGATACCAAAATCTATGGATTCATCATCACTAACAGTCACCTGGTCCTCCACTACATCACTAAAGTTCTCCACATATTCTGAGTTATTATTTAAACCCTCAGACTCTTGCATGATATGATCTGACACATCTTTTCCTTGCAATAAAAGGCCTGCCGATACGTCATTCAGGACATAAAACTTGTTAGAAGTTTCAACAAGATTGGCTATTTCAGATTGGGGAATGTTTCGATTAGAAGACCGGGTATGAATATTTTTTAAGGGAGCAGCGCCCTGGTTAGAGACCTGCTGATTACCCTTCTTAATTCCTTTGCTACGTAATTCCCTTTGCCTCTTCACACCACCCTGTTGACCCGCTTGATTGGCCAAATAAGTCTCATGGAGATCGTTCATTTTCTTCTGGATTAACGGGTCACTGCTAGTAGATGTACCAGCCTTGTCTATTTGTTTCCCTGTACTTTCCTCAGTTATATTTTTCTTTTTTTCTATATATTGTCTCCTCTCACCACCAGCCTGGTTTCCAGCACCCGTCCCAGCTTTCCCTCTTTGGCGACGATTAACTGTAGTGAACTCTTTATCCTCTACGTTCTGGCTTGTAGTAGCAATGTTATCAGTCATCACCCTTCTTTTATTTTTTGCTATTTCTTCCATTTCTTCAGCCGTCTTTGGTCTGATTTTACACTGCAAATACGAATGCCCAAAGACAGAGCAGTGGGAGCAGACCGGGGGTCTCCAGTGGTATGAAATTTGGATG